>CM062097.1:10877966-11023591 GCA_031163375.1 Conogethes punctiferalis | reverse complement strand
AGATTTTGTGTGATTGGGTTTGTATGGTTTTTGGTTGTGGGGGGATTTTTTGATCCCTAATCTCAGAACTACTTAAATTGTATAATCGTTGGTTGAATAATCTTTGACTGAGATGGTTGTGGTTGTGTGTTGGGCGGGGGGTGGGAGGAACTGTGGCTATTAACAACTTTTCCACGCACTAAGACCACTCTTTAGGAATTCTTAAATAATATTAAAAGCTATAGTTTGTTTGTTTGTTTGTTGGTTGTTGGTTTTGAACCCATTCCGAACTCGGGCCTTTTGAAAAATCTTTTGGGCGTTTGTAGCATTTATCGTGGAAGGCTATAGCTATTTAACTTCTGCTCTGCATCTATAGGAGCAAAAATAATGATAATGTAAAATAAAAACGGAAAATAGTATATTCCTCGCGGACGTTCGCGAGGACTCTATTTTTTTTAATAGTTGTAAAGCTGAAAAATTTTTTACGCCTAATCTCAAACTACTGGCCGAATTGATAATATCTTTTTGGGAATTACCATTTATCTGAAGCTTTAGCTATATATAAGCCTCCTGCATCGTTGAGAGCGAAGATATAAAAAGTAAAAAAATAGGAATAAATTTAGATCCAACACGAAGTCGCGAGCATGCTATAAATTTTAAAGCTGTGTTCGACCGGCGGAAAATGAAGTGCTCTTTGTCCTTTGGATCCGGGTACACTATACAGAATTATTTTAATGTTTTGCACATAAAGGCCGTATGTCCTTACTCATTTGCATACTTCTATTTGATGTGAATAACGCAAATCGCCTATCCGTTTCGGTAAATGGTGCGAATCGCGGAACTTTCTCCTTAAAAGGGGCATAGGGGAAAGGTTGTTATATCAGGGGACCTGGTAATGGCGGACCTCGTTTTAGTGTTTCCGATGGGTGCTAATTCTTTGTCGGTGCATCGATTCATAGCAATTGAAAAAACAGTGTTGTCGCTGCCCCTTTCCTGATACAAATTAGAACATTACTCGGTCACCAAAACTGCCTGATATTCTTGAGAGTTGAGTCTAAGGCAATACCGCAATTGGCAATTGGCCAGAGATAGCAATTGGCCATTTGCGAGAATTGGGGGAGAGGTTTATGCCCAGGGTGGTGGTATTTTTTTTATTGTAGAGCGACATAATGGCTTCCTTACGCCGGTATGTATAGGGCCAAAGAGAAGCCCAATTGGCTGTGACATCAGGCAAGTAAGTGGGGCAGGTTTGATATCATTGCCCACCGGGCCATCGAGCCCCAACCCGGTTAGGCTCCGGAAACCCTAGTCGCTGTGACTACGGGCAAGTGAACTGGTCAGTTACCTGTCATGTGCCACCGCCATCCGGCCCAACCCTAACCCCCCAGCGAGCCCGGTAACCCTACTCACCGGCAGAAAACCGACCCAGAGGGCATTTGACTGCGGTATGCTAGTAGGGGTGAGGTCCTGTCCCCGGACGGGGCGCTCTAGTCGAGCGAAGTGTCGCTATGGCCCTACCGCTCTTGAAAATGGTAAGGGAGCGATCCACCAGTCTGTTCGCTCCAAGCCAACCTCACCTGCCCGTGGGTGCATCCGGCGTAACAACGAACGAGGTGCTGGCAACCTGGGGACTGGTGGGGCGGTATACCATCACAATTGGAAGGCGGTTGCTAAATACCACAGACCGACGACGGGCAGCAGCGTCGCCGGACGAGAAGCTGTGCGCCCTGCGATCGCCAACCAGCGCGGGCGATTATGGGTATTTCCCCAGATGGTTTGGTCGTATTGGCGAATATCTGAGAGGCATATGTCCAGCAGTGGGTCTGCTATAGGCGGGTTGATGGTGGATAGTAGAAGCATCTAAGGGGGCCGCATGCCGGTGGCAACTGTCTGGGGAGGTGACTGACCGGGGGTTCACTAGCCCGTTGTTACTTACTGGCGCCGACTTGGGGCTTTTCGTTCGCTTACCATCAGGCGTAAATATGTTTTTTAAAAAGGGCATTTAGATGAGCTCATCCTCACCTGATGGTAAACGGCCGTGTGGTCCAAATGTTAGGTCTACAGGCACATTGGGCATACCCACCGCGCCTGTTGCATTACCCTGAAATCCCACTGAGATGCCGTTTCACGCCCCGCCTAAAGAACCCAGGATTGTAAGAGAAGGAATACATGAGCTGGATGGCATTCCATGACTTAATGGCACGGGGGCAGTGGGGGACAATTGTGAGGATTTCACGTAGTCTTTATGCTTGCAGGCTTGTGTGTGGTAAAAGTGTGCTAAATACGTAATGGGGCTTGTCGCCGAGTCCGGTTGCCCGACGGGCCGGCTAACGGGACACAAGGGCGTGTAACCAGTTCCTCTGTTCGACGCAGGGTTGCAGGTGACACGATGCGTGTTTGGTTGTCGGTGGTGGCACTAGTTCACTATTTACTAGGACAGAAATGTTATGAGTACGGCTCTAGACTTAGTTTGTGCTGTAATCACCACTTCTTCTATCTAACTATCTTCTCATACTTTTATAATTATAATAAATCTGTTAGAGAGTCAATTCTGCACATGAAATATATTTTCAAAATAACTATCAGAGACGGTGACGCTGCTTCCCGTCATCGGTCTGTGGAATTTAGGCTACGCCTTCAATTGTGATGGTTGTATCATATACAACAGCCGATGCCGGGCAGCTCCGTCACCGAGCGAGGAGCTACGCCCTGCGATCGCCAACCCGCCTGCCCAGCGTGGCGATTATGATTCTCCTGATGTTTGACCAAAGTGGCGATCAACTAGAGAGGCCCATGTCCAATAGTGGACAGCGATTGGCTGATGATGATGATGATCTTAAGTCCGTTTGACTTTTAAATGCTAGGCTGTTCTCTACCTGTTGCGGCAGTTCTAGACCATTCCAGGCCCCGTGACACCACCCTAAAGGTGCTTGACGGAGGGGTTTTTTAGTGGGTATCCCCTGCCTCCTACCATCCTGAGGCAGGGTGCCGCTCTTCCGTTTTTGAGAGCGGCGTGAGGTCCCACATTTTTTTTATAGTTGGCTCGACATAATGGCTTCCCTACGCCTGATGGAAAGCGAAAGAGAAGCCCAAGTCGCTGTGACAAGCGGCAAGTAACTGGTGTTAGTTTACTTGTCAGTTGCCACCGCCATGCCGGCCCAACCCTAACCCCCCACGAGCTCCGGAAACCCTACTCACCGCAGAAACACGACCCAGAGGTCATTTGACTGCGGTATTCTATAGGGTGGAGGTCCTTCCCCGGACAGGGCGGGTCAATTCGAGCGAGATTCGCTATGCCCTACCTCTCTTCAACGATACCCCATACAACATACCCCGTCGTTCCCCGAACGGCGGGAATGGCCAAAAGCATTTTCCCCGGCTTAAAAAAAAGAAAAGGCTGTTCTCTACCAGTAAACCATTAGGTCATGCTGAGAGCAGATTTGTATGTAAGTGTATAAAGAGAAGCTCAGTGGTACATTAGCAAAACCGCAATCAAACACTAGACTAGGCTAATATTGAGAACCCATGTTGTTATAGGAACAGGACAAAAATGAAAGTCTGCATCTTCGACAAAGAGCCTTTCCAGGTCTCTCAAGTGATGGATTGGGGCCATCGATCACACACAACTTGTGCACAACACAACATTTGACCCAACTTTCTATACTATTTCAAACCAGCTGCGCTAAACATTTGGTCCGCCGCCAAACTGTCTGGTCCACATACGAAAGTTTATTTTGATTTTCCACTGAAATTCCTCAGTTGATTTTGAACCTTATTTGTTGAGCGGTAAGGTCGGCAGATGTTGGGAACCTGCTTTTGTAATTATCCCTACATTTAGGTTGCAATACGGGTTAGTATTGAGGGCGGTTATAATTGGTATGGGGAAAATTGTTTAAAGCGTTTGCTAACGTGAAACATGTCATTGATTGAGAATGACAGTAATTAACAAAGTTGATAGTTTTTTTTTATATAAGTGTAAAAAACGAAAGTTCACATACTCATCAAGAAATCCCAAAAATTACAAATCGATAGAGATATCGATCGAATTGAAATTCTTAAATTAAGATCTGTCGCGCGTTATAGGGACCGTGCACAAACTATAGGTGGCAGCACTACGCAGTGTAAACTAGGGTAAAAACATTCAAATTTATGACACCAGTTGGCAGCACCATCGATGTGCACGTTCCCTATTATTAACAACAGTTCCACTTTGATCGATCACTTCATCTAAAAATAATACGTTAAATTGTCAGCAGTTACACTCTTTCGACAGGTTCACAATCTTTAGGCAGTTTACAATCTCGCAAGATTATATTCTAACGGTTTTTACGGTGACTTTAATACCACGAAGCAAATCATCATCATCATCATCAGCCTATCACAGTCCACTGCTGGACATAGGCCTCTCCAGTTGTTCGCCACTTAGGACAAACATCTGGAGGATATACCCATAATCGCCACGCTCTGGGCAGGCGGGTTGGCGATCGCAGGGCATAGCTTCTCGCTCCGGTGACGCTGCTGCCCGGTGACGAAGCAAATATACATACCCAGTTACATTAACTACAGTACCTTTTCTGTACCAGTCAAGCTACAGTCGTCTCCTCTGTACACTGACAATAATAATTTCTCGATTATATCGTCTAAATAACTCAGTTGAGTGAACGACAACCGCTAGAGCGTATCAATTGTCTCGGCAACCCAGTTCCCATAGGCTGTTGGCAACCGCGGTTGGCGGCAACCGACTCTGAATCTCCGTCTTGGAAGTAAATTGGATATTATGCAGGTCCCGTTTGACATGAAAGTGTGTATAAAGGACAACGCTTTTTGCATAACCAAATTTTATGTAGGTACTTAGGTAGGTATACTCTAATAGGTAGGTATGTGTATACCAAAATCAAATCAAATACTCTTATCTTATAGGCTTCAGCAAGGCACTTATTAATAAATCGTCAATACTGAATACAGTAAATTAAAAGGAATTAAACCTAACACCGGATTCGGAATGCCGATTCTATCGAGAAAAACCGGCAAGATACTCGATAGTTACTATTTCAATGCCATTTTATCTTACAATATTTGTCATATAACATCATTCATATTTCATTAAAATTAACCGCTCTGGCCACCGTCGCAGTCATTTAGAGAAAAAAAGCTCGTCTGCACCAAAATGCAATAAAAATAATGCCCACTGGATCAAGGGGGCCCATCCAAGAGGACGTGAGCTCAGTAATGTAATAATAGCCTGTCTTTGTTGACTGGTAGGGCTTCAAAGGAATTACCACTCGTCAGCAATGGTATAATTGCGCCACTGATAGATGTATATTATAAATTTGCACTACAGTTGTCGTAAGCAACAGGTGCATGATAATTATTTATTGTTACTTTGTTAATTGCTTTAAGGTAATTAATTAAGCATTAAATACTGGTGGAAACCTGTAATTAATAGCTTTTATACTAGGTACATATTTTACTATGGAAACTGAATGGTTTTTCATGAAATAATATATGTATAGAGAAGAATAATGTGTAATACGGAGAAGGGTTTCATACTATAAGAAATTTAAGAATTCGTAGACACAAACATTGAGTAGACATGTTTAAATTTTTCAATAATAAAGTCATACCTATTATGTTATGAGTTTCACCACACTACCTAATGTCAAATGTACATAAGGCTGATTTCGAAGTAACCCTTGCGTTATGGGTTTAAAGAGTAATAATAATAACCCAAGGCATGCCACGCTGGGCCACAAAGCGCCATCTAGTCCCAAACTACGCCGAAGGCTGTACAATAAGTACTAGATAACTCTCAAAGTTAGTTAGATACTCAAATACTCTACCAAATAAACAACAGGACCATACATGAGTTTGTAAGAAAGGAAGTTGCCAACCAGATGCTAAAATAACGTAAACAAATCATTATCACAAGCAACAATCCCACGAATCTGGTATTCCAACCATAGCATTGTTACATCGATCCCATACCGTATCGTTCTGACTTAATTCAATTAATTAAGACTTGTGCAACTTCGTACAACATACTTGCATAGTCATACACCGAGACGCGTCTATTTTACACAAAACCAAACCTATTAAGAATACAATAAAGAACCATTAGAAAAACAAAGGGTGTAGTTTATCCAAAATATGTGGAGCTCGGTTTTAGTACAAATTGTATGAGTGTGAGGTTCAAGAGATTTTGGTCGTAGCTGTGATTGGATTACAGCAGTCTTTGACCTACCAAGGTCAGGAATTATCTGTTTAGAAAGGATACGAGTGGGTTGAGGTCGTGGAAAGTTAGACATCAGGCTTCATGAGTTTGAGCCGTGGTGAATAGGAATTACAAGGTTTGCCAATTACTATAGCATATCGACCTACACCCTCTGACAAATTATCCCAACTAATTTAACTAAGTGTTCATGTAGGTCAGTTGCGGATGTATTTATCTCTATCTTCTCGCATAAAAAAAACATCATGGGTATTTTAGTTTGGTGACAGAAAAGAAAAGAAAACGCCCCATAATCAGACACAGATACAAGGACAATCATCTCACATTATAATACACTTACTTAGTGTAATTAGACATATAATTCTACAGACACATATTAGTACATACATCTAATTTTAGCTAACATTTGAATACTTACTTATACAATAAGTTAACTACAAAAAGCATTCGAATTAAGAACCTCCTACTTTCTTTGAAGTCTGTTAAAAATGAATAGCTTATGAATATAGAGGGGTCCCCAGATCACACACGGTGAACTCCTACTAAAGACTTTCTTTTATAGACTATCGCAATTAAGAAACAGGAGGAAATTTCCAAAAAACATTTAACAAAAACTAAACCTAAACTTATGTATTTGCAAAGAATAAAAATGTTTAATTATTTAATTTTTGATTTTCGTTAGATTTTTTTGATACCGTGTGCGGTAATAAATAGACGATTTTGATTAGATTTTTTTGATACCGTCCGGTCCAGTACAAGGATTTTTTTATTGACCAATTCATGTGAATACACTTCGCATTAATATGAGTGGTACCGTTCGCCATTTTTAACTGAAACAATGAGAATTAACAATAAAAACTGTACAGGGTTGACGAACTCTGGTTCACTAAAAAGGCAAGGCGCGGGCGCAGTCGCCAAACGGCGCCATTTTGGATTTTTTAATTGTTTAAGTGAGCTATTTGTCTGCTATAGTATGTTCTTGTATGAGTGTATAAACTGCTGTACTCGTTCATTCATCTAACTCATCTCCTGATCGAATTTCGGCCAGCGGCCATTTTCCAAGGAGACTAATACCCTTCCTAATTAAAAGCTCACGTGTTTCCTTCCTCTTAAAATCCTGGATTCATTAGACAGGGTAGTGGTATCACATCAGGGACATCCCAGTGGTAGTGGTATCCTTCAGGGTAAGGGCGACAGTATGATGCGACAGTATGATGGTAACAGATGGGATGTAAGGGAGCGGCCTATCATCTTTTCGCTCCAAGCCAACCTCACCTGCCCGTGGTGCATCCTGCCGAATAACAAACGAGGCGCTGGCAACCGACTGGTGGCGGTATAACCATCACAATTGAAGGCGTAGCTAAATACTAAAGACCAGTGACCGGGCAGCAGCGTCACCGGGGCAAGAAGCTACGCCCTGCGATCGCCAACCCGCCTGCCCAGCGTGGCGATTATGGGTATATCCTCCAGATGTTTGCACTAAGTAGCGAACAACTGGAGAGGCCTATGTCCAGCAGTGGACTGTAAATAGGCTAATGATGATGATGACAGACGCGCTTAGTGTGTTACATTACGTAATTGTCATCACAAAAAGTATTTTAGCTACGTCTTATTCTTACTTCCATTAAATTAGAGTTCCATTAGAAATATAGGTAGGTACTTAGGTCTAGCCTACAAGCACGTTTTTGCTCTATAATCTAGTTTTTCTACCCACTACTAGCGAGTGATAATGAGCTACTAGAGATAATGCACCTACCTATTTGTATTGTGGAAGAGCGGGCCTTGACTTGAACTAATGTTTCTTTAATGCTGTTAATGTAGGTAGTCCTTTACCTATATCGAAGACTAGCTGTGCTCGCGACTTCGTCCGCGTGGAATAGTTATTTTTTCCCCGTTTTTTTTACATTTTCCATCATTTCTTCGCTCCTAATAGTTGCAGCGTGATGTTTTATAGCCTAAAGCCTTCCTCTATACATGGTCTATTCAACACAAAATTTTCAATTCGGACCATAGTTCCTGAGATTAGCGCGTTCATACAAACAAACAAACTCTTCAGCTTTATAATATTAGTTAAGATAGCCCCAAAAAGTTACCTACATTAAAAAAGTTGAGAAGAAAATTTGGCCTCATTATTATAATTTACATAGAATTGCTAGAATTCCCAGAGTCATACGTTTCTCCTGCCTTTTATTAGAAATAGTAATTAATTATCTGTACATCACAAAAAAACAAAAGTATAATTTACTACGAAACAAAAACATACCTATTTTCGAGTAACATTAAGCTTCTCGCCACCTAGCGGTGACCATTATAACTACAACGTTCGATTTAAAGCACATCTCAGCTGTAGTACTTAAAAGCGAATGAATGTTATGTAGCTGTAGTTCAACACATTGCCGCTAGATGGCGGAGCCTGTTCTAAAAAATATTATTCACAATTAGTGTAATGATGATTTCCTTGATTTATGGATAAAATGTCCAAATATAATTTACATTGTTCTCTGTATTTAAATTTGTACTTACTTTTTACTAAAATTACTAAATCCCTAAAATATTTTGCAATAAATATGAAGATGATACGACGAATTATGTTACAGATAGATATAAAAATTCGTGTAGCAATAAAATGGCTAAAAGGTATTTTTGAGTAAAAGACCAATCCTAATCCGAAGCTTGTACTATGGGTACTAGACAACTGATTAACTTAGATACTTTTATGTAAATAAATACAGTTGTACATATCTAACACCCAGACACATTCATGCACACCAATTCTTGTAGGTAGGTACATACTCTGCGGAGATCGAACCGGCGACCTCTGTGACAGAGGCAGCAGCGTTCACCGCCACTGAACCAAAATGGACTACAAATTAAAAAAACCGGCCAAGTGCGAGTCGGACTCGCGCACGTAGGGTTCCGTACCACTGATTGAATGAAAAAATTAGGTAATTTGATTTTTGACGTTTAAAAAAAAACTACTGTCTAGATTTCATTCAAACCAAATTTCGTTAGTAGTTTTTATAGTAATACACATCATATATTTTTTTCAGTTTTATCATGCCCATATTTTAGAAGTTACGGGGGGGGGGGGGACACACATTTTACCACTTTGACTTTTTTTTTTACCTCAAAAAAAATTTTGAGTTTCAGTTTCATGTATAACCCCCAAAAGTTTTGGATTTTTTTTCTGATTTTACTTTAAAATCTTATAGCGGTTAACAGAATACATCTACGTACCAAATTTTAATAACGTAGCTCTTATAGTTTCGGAATAAACTGGCTGTGACATACGGACGGACAGACAGACAGACAGGCAGACAGACCGACATGACGAATCTATAAGGGTCCCGTTTTTGCCATTTTGGCTACGGAACGGAGAATAAATCTGTAACAATAGAATAGATTTATGTCTTTTGGGTTTTCAACACTCACCAACGACGCATCTTTAAACAAACTATTGGTGCGTTTAGTACCTTTGTATACCTTTCATTAAAACCATTGGATAGGAAATTGTTAAGTTAACTGCCGGTTAAAAATAAACACAGCGATGGGTGTTAATATAATTAACGGGTAGGTCATTATTGGGCCCAGCCGATCGCAGGATGTGGTCGAAAGATTGATTGCGCGCTATCTCTGCTAGAACTATGGGTGGTCTAGTCTAGTAGGTATATAAGTAGGTATTAAATTATTGTTTAGTAAAAGCATACTTGTTTTGTACCTAACAGTTTTACTACTAGATATACCTACGTAATTTGATTCGGTTGTATTGTAAATGTATAAAGACCCAAAACTTTGCGGAACTACTTCCCTGCAAATGTTTAATGCTGGACATAGGCCTCCACAATAATAAATAAATAAATAAAATAAATATCAGACACCATCACATACATTGCTCCGATCCCAAAGTAAGTAGCTTGAGCACTTGTGTTTTGGGTATCAGAACAACGAAGGTACCACAAATATATACTTAAATACAAATATTAACACCCGGACACGGAACAAACACAAGTGTTCATCACACGAATGTTTGTCCCGGGTGGGAATCGAACCCACGACTCTTGGTTCAGAAGGCAGGGGTCACTACCAATTGAGCCACCGAGCCTGTCAAATAAGATTTGCCTTTATCACCACGCAAGGCAGGCGGGTTGGTGACCGCAGTAGGTTTCTTTTATAGTAGCTCGACATAAGGTCTTCCCTACAGGCGATGGAAAGCGACAGAGAAGCCCAAGATACCCAGATAAACGTTCCTGCCCGTTTCCTGATAGGTACCTTCTCCCTTAGTCGTCAAGACGACGAATAGGGTGGGTCTATACTTTATCCAGAAACCAAGATAAATCGTCTCATAAACATATTTACACTCAGAGGCATAATTAACGGGCCAATTCTTTATTGTGGCATACCTTTGGTATAATAACTAAACGCTTGATGATTTTTATCGTCAACTAGCTGTGCTCGCGACTTCGTCCGCGTGGAATAGTAATTTTTTTCCCGTTTTTTTTACATTTTCCATTATTTCTTCGCTCCTAATAGTTGCAGCGTGATGTTATATAGCCTTAAGGCTTCCTCGATAAATGGTATATTCAACACAAAAAGAATTTTTCAATTCAGACCAGTAATAGGGAATATGCATGACTTTTTTTTATGGATTTATTGAGATCTTTTGTCTTCCAGATACATAAATATCGAAGAATTTTTAAACTATCTTTTCTATTAAGCGAGTTATAAAGCGTTAAAGTTATTGATTAGACAGAGAGATCCGATGCGGTAGTTGACGTCACGTACCGTAAGCGCCGTACTAACTCCATAGAAAAATCTGTTTCGCGAGAGAGAGACGGATATATTCACTTTCAATGACTGTATCTCGCCCATTTTTCAACCAATTTTGATTTTGTTTTCACTGTTCGTAGTAGATTTTGATCTATTTTACGATAAATTAGTAAATACCTGAAACTATTTTTCATGCATATTCCCTATTCCTGAGATTAGCGCGTTCAAACAAACAAACAAACTCTTCAGCTTTATAATATTAGTTAAGATGTAAACAACACCAACATATGTTAGTGTTTTTCATCTGTAATGATGTAATCTTTAATATTGCTAAAGATAATAATTATTAATTCTAAAATAAAATTTTAAAGTTACAACGAAAAACATACATGGTCGGATAATTGTGCCTCTGTGTGTATTATTGTTTTACAAACTTGTGAATGTCTCTTTCTAACCAATTCCTGATTGTGTCGTTTTACTAAATGTTATTTACTTGTTTCAGGTAAGTCTTGGGCAATGAAGAACTCTTCGCACCAAGTGGATGGCATAAAAACAAGAAAAAATGTCACCATAGAGTTGACTTTTGAGAGAGGTAGGGCATAGCGAATCTTCGCTCGAATTGAGCCGATCGGGCCCCCGTCCGAGGAAGGACCTCCACCCTGTAGAATACCGCAGCCAAACTACCGTTGGGTCGTGTTTGTGCCGGTGAGTAGGGGTTCCGGAGTTCGTGGGGGGTTAGGGTTGGGCCGGCATGGCAGTGACAACTGACAG
The DNA here is from genome assembly GCA_031163375.1 of Conogethes punctiferalis. Classification (NCBI taxonomy): domain Eukaryota; kingdom Metazoa; phylum Arthropoda; class Insecta; order Lepidoptera; family Crambidae; genus Conogethes; species Conogethes punctiferalis. The sequence continues at coordinate 11,011,845 of CM062097.1, read as the reverse complement.
GTAACTAAACAGTTATCTGCTAGTTGTCACAGCGACTTGGGCTTCTCTTTCGACACTATAAAAAAAAGGACTAAATATTTATCAGACACATTTATTCCCAAATTCTTCTGTGACCAAGGGCCCCATGCCTTGGCGGTTGAATAATTAGGCCTTAATTATAGACAATTACACTGCTATACAAAAAAAATAAAAAAATCTGCTGCAGGGATTTTGTTAATGATTTTTGTTAATACTCATATTAGACATACTTGCTGCATACCTAATTATTTTTGATTCACTCTGGTTATTGAGATAAACGGAACGTAAGAAATAATTGAAAAAAATCAAACTACTCTACCAAAATTGTGGTTCATTGATTTGTTTTCATTTGAGTTTGATATCTTTTCATGAATTTAGTTACAACAGGTTCACTTTATAGCTATCAGACCCTTAAGTTATCAGTTCTTATAGAATTTTTTGTGTAAAAGTGCATTTTCCCTTGCTAAAACATGAAATTTTCCTCGTAAACCTTGTATCAACGATCCTAACAGTTTTTGCTTTATTTGTGGAAGTTTAGTTTACAAATGCAATGAAAAGAGATCACAGAGTTTGTAAAAAAAGCCTACAGATAATATTTCAGGATACCACTAGTGCAAAATATCAAATATTGGGTGCCAAACATCGTGCGTAGAATCTCTGCGTTACTAGAGCCAAGGAGGACGTAAAGGGTTACGATTTGGATTGCCGATGATGGGGAATAAACCAAGTAATAATTTAAATGACTGTTACTTTTGTTTGTGTAGTAAATTTAAAAGGTATGAACCGGTACAAAAAACGTACACACGTACGCAAATACGTACACTGATAAGAGACACTGAGTTTGTAACCCACATGACACAGATTGAGTCTGAAGCATGGCTAAGCTTTGTTTTGGTAGTAAGAAACTTTTTGGGGAATCACAAAGCGCCGGAATATCAAGAACTGGTTGCAAAAATGCTACAAACAAAATTTTAACAGAGTAGGAGTTAACATGAACATAAAATTGCATTTCTTACACAGCCATTTGGACCGATTCCCACATAACTTGGGTGATTACAGTGAGGAACAAGATGAAAAGTTCCATCAGGATATCAGGATAATGGAATAAACATATCAAGATCGATGGGACAGCCATATGGCTGACTATTGCTGGACCTTGAAAAGAGATTGTCCTGACAAAGTAAATATAAGAGAAAATCCCAAAGAAAAAGCTTTCCATGTTTTTCATTTATTATTTTAGTTAAGAGCATCCCAAACTATTATTTTTGTGTATTTTTTGTAAAGATAGACAATCAAAATAATTATTAAATATTAATTGGTCAATTTATTGAGGCATTTTTAGGAAAAATGTTAGAAGCGTTTATCTCAAAAACTGGAGCCAATTTGACAATTCTGGTATTTTTCCCGTAATCAGCATACTCGTCTTATACAAAATCGACTTCAAAACTTCCTGCCGCAAAATGACTGTAGAGCAGTGTTATCGGTGCAAAACATTACAATACTGTGAACTATTAATAGTTATTATAATAACAGTTTATTTAGTGTTACAACATACTTTTCTAATTTGCCCACACCCCTATTATTGGGTTAATCGTTAAATAACTTCATTCACGCGACTGAATTACTAATGCCACAGTGCTATAAGTTGTCAGTACGGACGGAAAAATATAGTTTGGTAATGATGTAAGAAAAAAAATGGATGTAAGGAAGCGACCCATCATCTTATTGCTCCAAGACACCTTCATCTGACCGTAACGCATCCTGCCGAGTAACAAACAAGGCTCTGGCAACCGATTGGGGGCGGTATTACCATTTCCATTGAAGGCGTAGCTAAATACCACAGGCCGATGACGGGCAGCAGTGTCACCTGCTGCCCAGTGTGACGTTTATGGGTAAAGTCTCCAGATGTTTGTCCAAAGTGGCGAACAACTGGAGACGATGCGGCGGCTGGGAAGAGGCGGCAGACGAGCAAGTGTGATGCCTGATGGTAAGTAAGCAGTCGACCCGCAACTCTAACCGAGTTAGGTTTTGGTTTACGTTGAGCACTGGACTGTGGTACGCTGATGATAATAGTAACACGTCACACTGTTGTCAATTTCACTGTGTACCATACCCAATATTGATAATAGCACCTCCATAACGCCATAATGGTGATGATGCATCAATGTGACAGCACATACGGGCTCTATGCATTTAGTTAGGTAACCCTTTTTTATTTTAATGAGAATGTAGAGTCGCACAATGAATTAGAATAGTCGCTTACTTAAATTGTAAGTAAGTATTGGTATCTTGTAGTGTTTTAAGCTACTAAGGGTACAATTATTTAAATATACACGGTACATATGTACCGTATGTACCTAATACATATATATGTATTAGGTACACTGTAAATACCCCGTAAATAAATTACGACAGTAATAATGGGGCTTGCATCAGTAATTATTCAAAGTAATATCAAAAATAAATACTCCAAACTAAGCCGAAGCTTGTACAATGGCTGTGCGCTAGTAATGCTCGTATAGACAATTGATAAACTTACTTAGATACATTTTTTTTTAATAAATACATAATTTATTTTACATAGTAAACACCCAGACCAATACAAACCGAACGTTCGTTCAGACATGTTCATGCACACAAATGTTTGTACTGTGAGGGAATCGAACCCACAACCCATAAAATATCCATAACCAACTGTTAAATTTTCCTGAACTATTTTCAGCTAAGTGTCCAATTTGTAGAGTCCAGTATCCAGATATATCTATAGGTATCATATCTAGATTTTTGAGGAAAATCGACATATAGGGGTAGGTTGATGTCAAGTTGTCTGTACGTACATAGGATAAAACGAATTATAAAGCGCAATGGTTGATAATAATGTCCAACTTGCCAATTTGTGGTAGTGAATTGCTAACGTCTTGACTGTTTATAATGATCACAGATATGTTATATTTATCTCCGCTCCAAATAGCAGAATAAATATCACCACTTAATATTAAATATCTAATACGAGTAATATCACTTTAAACGAAAAGTTAACTTTAAAATAACTATAAATTAGGTTAGGAATTCCGCCATGTTCCGCTATTGGCAACGCATCACGCACGCATGATATTAAAGCTATAATTTATGTCATATGGACATGAAAACTATGTTAAGTTGTTGATAAAATCTACATTCTTTAGAAAAGAAATTAAAATAAAGAAAATTCATGTATTACATTCCATTTGTCATCATTTGCTCATAACCAATGCTATGATAGAAAATTTCTTGATAAAAGCCGTTTTGCTAACTCGGTGGTAGAATCATTTTAGTTCATTTTGACTATTAATTTCTTGATCATGACGTCACATGCTTGTAAGTCTTATAAACTCCATGAGAGTTATCCCTTTTGACTGGTCCTAACATCATAATATTAATAAGCAAAATTTTTTAATTACTGCTGTAAGGCATACAAGCAACCCATCTGATATTAAACGGTTACCGCCGCTCATAGACTCTGCAATGCCAAGAGCACAGCTAAACCACTGTCTACCTAATAACTTACTAAGAATATAATTATACATATGTTAACATTTGGAGTGTCTACAGCTTATATCTACGCTGTATGCTTTCCAATATGTCGTAGCCGTTTAGATCACACGCACTATACTTGCTATTTTCCTACCTGAACATTTATTAGAGCGAGAAGAACAGTGACGCATGTGCAGTCCAGACACCAGGGCTTGGTAACGTTACCAATTTAACATTATAATAGCGGTAAGTAACGTTAATTTATAATGTTACTTTTTTTACCGGTAAAATAATTACCGGTAAGTCGGTAGCGATACTAAATTTTAACGGTAAATTATAACGGTATTTTTTACGGAACGCAAAATTAACGTTAAGTTTCAGGTATCGATACTGCAATATAACGTTAAAAGTATCGATACCTGCTTTAGTTACCGGTAAAAGTAACGATACTTATTACGCTACTTTGCTGCGTTGCCGCTCCGCACGGTTACCTATAGCAGAGCGGCAACTTCGCGACACGAGACGCATGAGACCATGTTGGGTGGGAGCGATAGAGACAGAGAATGAATTTAATCCAAAATTAAGTAAGTAACGTTTAAACGTTTACCGATACTTTTACCGATACCATCATGAAGGTAGCGGTAATTTATAACGTTAAAAATTACCGCTACTTTAGGTATCGCTACTTAAAAAAGTATCGATACCTCGGCGAGGCAAAAGTAACGTTACCATATTTTTACCGGTATTCCAAGCCCTGCCAGACACATACATTATTCTTCTATATATATGTAGACTTACTATTCATATATGTATTGTATATGTGTATGTAGGTCAATATACGATAATATTCTCTTGACTAAATTTCAGCCACAGTGACATAACTGTAGATAGGAAGAGTAGAAACGCATAAGATATTACTAAAAACTAAAAAGCTAAACACAGGTGTAGGCGATCGTAGGGTTTAGCTCCTCGCTCCGGTGGCGATCGCTAACCCCAAGATTTTTGCCCAAAGTGGCGAATAAGTGGAGAGGCCTATGTCCAGCGGTGGACTGCAATAGGCTGGTGATGATGATGATGATGAAATCTTTCTGTTATTTTACTCCCATAATCAGACGAAGAGGGATCCAGTACAGGGCTCATCATCATCAGCCTTCAAACGTCCACAGCTGGACATAGGCCTCTCTCTATGAGAATTGTCAGAAGCCCTTCTAAGAAGCTTTTCAAGCCATCACATTAATACATCAATGGGAGGCCGTAAGTCGTAAATGGATATCGTTCTCCGTTGCGCCAATAAAAATTAAACGCAGTCTATTCATAGCAACAAATCGTCCCATAATAACTATCAATTTAAGATTCTCGTTATGTGTGTTACACACGTGGTGACGCTGCTGCCCGTCATCGGCCTATGGCATTTTTTTATTTTTATAGTAGCTCTACATCATGGTTTCCCTACACCTGATGGAAAGCGAAAGAGAAGACCAAGTCGCTGTGACAACGGGCAAGAAACTGGTCAGTTGCCACCGTCATGCCGGCCCAACTCCGGAGCTCCGGAAACCCTATTCACCGGCAGAAACACGACCCGGAGGTCATTTGGCTGCGGTATTCTATATGATGGAGGTCCTTCCCCGGACGGGCAGCTCAATAGGGTATATGCATGAAAAATAATTTCATGTATTTACTAATTTATCGTATAATAGATAAAAATATACACGAACAGTGAAAACAAAATCAAAATTGGCTGAAAATTGGGCGAGATACAGTCGTTGAAAGTAACTATATCCGTCTCTCTCACGCGAAACAGATTTTTCTATGGAGTTTGTATGGCGGGCACGGTACGTGACGTCATCCGCCACGTCGGATCTCTCTGTCTAAGCAAAGACTTTAACGCTTTATAACTCGCTTAATAGAAAAGGTATTTTAAAAATTCTTCGATATTTATGTATTTGGAAGCTAAATGATCTCAATAAATCCATAAAAAAAGTCATGCATATTCCCTATTCGAGCGAAGATTCGGTATGCCCTACCTCTCTTAAAACCATTCAAAGTAAGGTTCTAGATTCGTCCACTTGCACTTAAAGATTTCTAGTCGTCTTTACAATATCTACCAGTATTGCTCTTGATACATCTGGGATCAAGTGAGAACAGCTGACCGGAAACTTAACCATATAGAGCCGGCTTTCCAAGCCGTTCTGTTGACAGCGACATTGATTATACAGACAATTATCTACTGGTTTTAATTACCTTAGACCAGCTGGGCCTTGCGGATCTAGATTTTAGTGCTGCTAACTTTCTAGGTGCCCTAGTGCAAAGTATAATCGTTAGATGGTTTCGTTTTTATATGTTTTTAAGACTGGCTCGGTGGCTCAATTGGTAAACCCCTGCCTTGTGAACCACGAGTCGTGGGTTCGGTTCCCACTCGGGACAAACATTCGTGTGATGAACATTTGTGTTTGTTCCGCGTCTAGTGGTTAAATTTGTATTTAAGTATATATTTGTGGTACTTTCGTTATTTTGATACCCATAAGTGCTTAAGCTACTTACTTTGGGATTAGAGAAATGTATGTGATGTGTGATATATATTTTTAAATTAAATTACATAGCGGACACGCGCAACTCAATCGAGTTTAGGGTCGCTGCCGGCCTTTTAAATATGAATACGTTCGTTTCTCCCAAGTCGTAGCTTTTCATCAGGCTTTTTCCATGCTTTGTTATTACGAAAGAAGCTATTTTATCCTATTGTCTGTGACCACGCAGTCGCCGACAGACGGCCAGTCAGTCCAGTCACCCTGCGTCCAATTCAGACAATTACAGCGGGCAATGATCACTAATTATATGAATGTGGCTCAATTAGCGGTGGACGGATCGCGCACGAGGTCATGTGAAGTTTTTTTGAAGTAATACTGTACTGTGCCCTGCTGCTGGGGATGTAAGGGAGCAGGGGCCCTACTACAAAAAACGAAGACGATCGTTCGTTGAACGGATCGCGTATTTTTGCCCCATAAATCCCTCTCATTTGTCCCTCCCGTGTTCTAATATATTATCAATTAAATTGTTGAAGATCGACGTTGACGAATTTTAGTTCGTATATTCGAACACGGGAGGGACAAATGAGAGGGATTTATGGGGAAAAAATACGCGATCCGTTCAACGAACGATCGGTTGTTTGTAGTACCCTGGAACGATTGATGGCGGTATAACCATCACAATGGGGATGTTTCCAGGGTCAAAATAATTACATTATATTTAGTCCGCATTTTAGATTATTAAAATTTATTGGACACGTATTTTTCCTTTTTTCATTTAAACAAAAAATAACAAAGATACAAGGCATCAAAATTTAGGAGTGGGGGTCATAGACGTTACTAAGTGGTGAAAAAACTCCCACTCTGTGACGTCACGCGTAATTTTAACGGGCTATATCTTTGTCATTTTTGGTCTAATTTACAAATAAAAAAATACGTGTCTTTTATTTTTGAACAATCTAAAAGACGGACTAATTAAATTTTTTACGGAAACAGGCCCATTGAAGGCGTAGCTAAATACCACAGTTCGATGACGGGCAGCAATGTCACCGGAGCGAGAAGCTACGCCATTTCAAAGATTAAATTGAATAAATATCACGAGTACATGCCACACATCATCATCTAGTTTCAAACTAAGCCCAAGCTTGTACTATGAATACTGGACAACTGATAAACTACATCATCAGCCCACTACAGTCCACTGCTGGACATAGGCCTCTCCCAATGCTCGCCACTTCGATCGGTCCCGGGCCTCTCGCATCCAGAACTTGCCAACCGTCCTGCGCAAATCGTCACTCCACCATTTTTTTTTTGCACCGGGGGAAAATGCATTTACGTATACCTGCTACTCCGGGACGCAGCAGGTTATGTGGGATTCACTCCGCCCCTAGATGGTAGCGAGACGGAGAATACCCACTAAAAAACCCCGGTCTACACCGTCAACGCGCCTTGGGTGATGGTGACGTGAGATCTTGGTATGAACCATTACACCACGCCACCACCAGCGTCCGCTTGCACAGACTCGGCCGGCCCCCCCACTTGGGGCAGCCTAGGGCTCAGGCAGAAGCCCTCGCCCTCCTCCAAGGACGGGATCCGTGCAAGGCAAGGGAGATGTCCCCACACCAACCCTCGCTGGACCCCGTCGGGCGTGCAGTCGCCACCGCACGGTGGATTTTGTTTTTGTTTTTATACTTTATTGCCAAAAGACACATTTACATAAGAAAATTAAGATTTTAGCAATGGGCCCCAAACTAGGAAACCCTGTATCTTGGGGACCCTAAGGATTTTTAGTGTGACGATGGACACTACGTTTGCCGAGACGCGGTCTCCACTCCAGAACTCTACTCTGATAAACTTATAGATATTTAAATAAATACATATTATACCTACATAGTAAACACCCAGACCAATACAAACAGACAAGTTCATGTACACAAATGTTTGTACTGTGCGGGACTGGGTATAACCAAACTGGCGTCAAAGATGTCCAAATTAATATACTAATTACTAATTAACGGCTTATTATTAGTTCATGTATTATTTGCCCAATTAAATGGACATAAATAATAATACGAGTACTTTTGGAATTACCTAACCGTCTCATTCGGTTATCAAGTTAATTAATGATGACCTCATTCTTGTAAATTAATAATGCTAATTAATATTTAATTTGGGCAACATACCGTGGATTGAACCGTAAGTACCTTAAGTACGTACTTACGTACTAACTAAAAAGGGATGTAAGGGAGCGACCTATCACCTTTTCGCTCCAAGCCATCCTCACCTGCCCGTGGTGCATCCTGCCGAATAACAAACGAGGCGCTGGCAACCGACTGGTGGCGGTAAACCATCACGATAGAAGGCGTAGCTAGGTACCACAGCCCGATGACGGGCAGCAGCGTCACCGGAGCGAGAAGCTACGCCCTGCGATCGCTAACCCGCCTGCCCAGCGTGGCGATTATGGGTATATCCTCCAGAGGTTTGCCCTAGGTGGCGAGCAGCTGGAGAGGCCTATGTCCAGCAGTGGACTGCAATAGGATGATGATGATGATGATGATACGTACTAACAACAGGGTAGGTATTTTGGAACTCACTTTTGCTTAGAACATGGTAGAGATATAGAAGGTTCCGAGTTCTGCCCAGGGGAATAGAAATACTGGAAGACAATTCAGTTTTTTATCATATGAAGAAAATTATCACATCACACACACAATCTCAGAAACTAAAAGTGCATTTTAGTTTAAAATTAGAACTAGGGAAGCCATTATGTCGAGCTACTATAAAAAATGGCGCTTACTAGGCGCTACATAGTTGGAAATAAATGCTAATATAAAAAAAATGTTTTTAACGTCGAAAATAACTGAAAGCCCAACATAGTTCAGAAACTATATTTAGCAGGTCACGCCTTCATTAACCAAATGCACATGCGAAAAGCTTTCAACAGTGCCCATTGACGAATGCAACACAACTCCAAACGATGCATAATGAACCTTATCATTGTAATGGTAGAGTTAATTATGGCGTTTTGGATGAGGGAAAATTTAATTTTCTCATGAATGGAGCTTAGAAATGGTCAGTTTGCTTTATTCATTCATGGCGGCGTGTTAAGACTTTGTTTTTTTTTTCAAATAGTATTGGACTTTGTTGTTTATTTTAACTTGTGAACTATGGTTGTATAGGTAGAACCTAGTAGAACCATAGATTATGTACCCATCATCTTTTCGCTCCAAGCCACCGTCACCTGCCCGTGTTGCATCCTGCTGAATGAGTCTCAGTCCAAAACTGGAACAAGGGACCGATTCGCCCTTTTCTAATAGGCTATTATGGCTAAATATTGTAATTAGTCCGTCTTTTAGATTATTCAAAAATAAAAGACACGAATTTTTTTATTTGTTAATTACACTAAAAATTACTAAGTTATAGCCCGTTGAAATTACGCGTGACGTCACTCGGTGAGGCATTTTTACGGGAGCGAGTGACGTCAAAGACTCCCAAGGAAAAATACGTGTCTTTTATTTTTAAATAAGCTAAAAGACGGACTAATTACAATTTTTAGCCATAATAGCCTATTTGATAATGGTAAACTGGTCCACTATGATTCAGTTGTTGGAACGATTACACCCATAATTATTTTGCTAGGCGTTTATTGGGCTCTATTACGAGATGCTGCCTCGAACAACGACAAATAAAACACAAGTCTAGTATACGTTATTATTTTAATACAAATTAAATTTAAAAGTGCCTACTTGAAACCATCTCAATATGACAACATTTTTTAAAAACTCAAGATAAGCGCCGTATTTAGCTTGAACTTTAGACATTTTGTATCTTATTATAACTCTCTGACCTCAAAAGATAGCTGAGCAAAACATTTTTATTTTGCACAGCATACCTACCTACGTGCGAGAATACCTCCTACCTACTTTATTTTTATAATAAAAGTATGTCGTATTGAAATTAATTAGATAACAAAAGCATTTAACGGATAGTTTCGGATATACTAAATAGAATAATATATAATAGAGCAAGTTCTATCAAGATCATATAATAATTTAGAATACTTTTAGATAGTAATGCAATTTTTAGTTAACTTTAAAGCGTTAGGTAGGTACTTTAGATTTTAAAGTGTCTTCAAATCGAGTCTCGGTCAAATGCGGTTTGTAAAAGATTCCAATTATTATAAGTTTAAGGAAAAGACTTCGTTTTTAGATGCTTATTCTGAGAAAATCCTGACATTGGTAGAGCGAATGACCGTATTTCTTTATTTGGGATTCAAAGTTCTACTTATTTTCCCTTTTAAAGTTAGGAGTGGGAGTCTTTGACGTCACTCGCTCCCGTAAAAATGCCTCACCGAGTGACGTCACCCGTAATTTCAACGGGCTATAACTTTGTAATTTTTAGTCTAATTTATAAATAAAAAAATACGTTTCTTTTATTTTTGAATAAGTCAAAAGACGGACTAATTACAATTTTTACCCATAATAGCCTATTGTACAAGGTGTCCAAAAAGAGTATCGGGTATTTGTTTTCGCGCCACTTTCGAAACGGGGCGTCTAAAGGGAGCGGGGAGGGGTTCGTGGCATCCGCCATTTTGTGGAGTTTTAGTCTCGATGGAACAGTACTCGGGGACGCATCGCGCATTTTGCGTACGATCGTATTATCGTAATGGTGATTCAATAGTGACTGCTCAACGTCTCTATCGTGCGGAATATCGTACACGCCACGCGCCAAGTGACGATAGCATTAGGAAATGGATCAGGATGTTCGAGAATACAGGTGCCACAGTAAAAATTAAAAACTCTGGTCGTCCTCGTTCAGTTCGCGACGAAGAAACAATTGAAGAAGTTGAGGCGTCGGTTCGTCAAAATCCGTCTTTATCGATCCGAAAGCGAAGCCAAGCGTTGAACATCAAAAAATCGTCTTTACATTCGATTTTAAAGAAAGACTTACATCTAAAAGCCTATAAAATTCAATTGGTTCAAGAATTGAAGGATACGGACTATGCTAATCGACTAAATTTTGCGAACGAAATGCTGCAGCGATTTAACAACTTTAACAACATACTGTTCAGTGACGAAGCAAATTACCCGAAACGAAGCAAACCCCGACCTTAGCCCGCTTGACTATTTTGCATGGGGATACCTTAAAAGTAAGGTTTATCAAAATAATCCGACGAATCTAACCCAGTTGAAGCAAAACATCAAGTCAGAAATGGCAGCAATATCGATAGCTATGTGTCAACGTGTTATCGCCAATCTTCGTTCCCGTTTAGAAGAGTGTCAGCAACGTAACGGTCATCACTTGGATAACATCATCTTTTCCAAATAATTCTCCAATTCATAGGCTAATAATAAATAATAAACTTTTTTATTACATACAAATAATTTTTGTTTTATTGAACTTACAAATACCCGATACCCTTTCTGGACACCTTGTATTACAATGAATGTACATACATATATGATTCGTAACAATAAAAAAAAACAATTTAGCGACCTGCATCGAAATTACCTACCAAAATTACTAATAACCTACCTACTTTGGTAGGTATGTGGGTTTCCCGAAATATCCTTCTTATGGTTTTCCCCATATTTTGCCGTAAGTTGTACGTACCTACATACTTTCTTTTCGTAAGCAGGTAAGTACCGCGTCATATTGTGCAAGTTCCAAAGACTCGCATAGCGCGTTTCGCCTCTACCTTCATAGTGCGAACGGCTAAACTAAGGGAACTCTTTGCCGGGCTCCTTATTCCCATAAAGATAACATCTTCCGATGTTCAAGGCGTCGTCAGAGGGAACCATCCAACTGATTTCAAACTCTCTAATAAATTAGTAGTAGTAAATGATACTATATATAGCACTAGCTTTTGCCCGCGACTTCGTCCGCGTGTTTAAATTTATACATACAAAAGTTTTTTCCCGCTAACTCCCGTTCCCGTGGGAATTTCTCAAAATACAGCCATAACTAAACTTTATATTTACTAAGGTACCTGCATGCCAAATTTCAAGCGTCTAACTTAAGCGGTTTAGATTTTTCATACAAAAGGATTTTCCCGCTAATTCCCGTTCCCGTGGGAATTTCGGGAATTCCTTTCTTAGTGCACCCCTACGGTACCTAAGCTACGTCCCTTCCAAATTTCAAGTGCCTACGTTTAGCCGTTTGGGCTGTGCGTTGATATGTCAGTCAGTCAGTCAGTCAGTCAGTTTCTCCTTTTATATATATAGATATATCATTTAATAATTTTTACCAATGCATTGGTGCCAAGTAAGATTTTAAAAACATCTTACAGAGAGGCGACTAGGAAACCAGCGTACAATGATGCGACCCAATTCACCGATGCCGGTACTCCCTCCGATCTGCTTCATTTATCTAATGCACTGTGCATTGCTTTTAGTATGGTTACGCCACGCGCCGCCGCTCCGCCACAGAAATAACGTAGAATATCGGTCACACAGACTCCGAGGAGCGAATGAGATATACAGTCGAATTAATTGCCCGGCGCACCACTATCGGAGCGGCCGGCCCGCGGGCGGACGTCCCGCCATTTTTAAAAACGGGGGAAAAGCGCGCGAACAAACTTCAACGACGCGGGAGTTCCATTTTCGAATGTTTGTTTTTTCTAATCCGCGCCTGTCATGCCGATTCGATTTAGAAATATTTTGACAGACGGTTTTTTATTTATCAAATAAAACATAGTGTCTGCAGAAGTTATGTTATACAGCCGAGATGTTGAGACGTGTTGTGATAAGCGATCGAGTGCAAATGTCGCCGATACGAGACGGCCAACTCGTAGCTACATAGTGCGCTAATGGATTTTAGAACGGTGCAACTTACTATGGTCGCGACGAACGTCGTCCCTTCGAGGAATCCAGTGAATCATACACCGGTTATCGTGTTTTGAACGAACGGCACACAATGTGCGAAGTGTCAAGTTGGATTCCGAACGCCGTGGCGGTAACACTGCGCGGGGAGCGTTCCGCTCAGCCTGTTATCGCGTGGCTGGGTGTTATTAGAGATTCCATTGAGGAATACGACCCGCTAATCACTGTTAGACCGGACACACCCGATCCGGACCGGTCGGACAAATCCAGCGCGTCCCCGGACAGTGCGTTCGATGAAATCCTATCGCAATTGGGAAAGGAGATTTTCAAATTAGATGAGTACCAAAAAAATCTAGTCCCCGAAAAGGATTTCTCCTTAAGCATTTTCAATATATTCGACGAGTGTCTTGAAGCGATGGCTGATAAAGAAGACAGTGTTGAAACGGAAGCAGTGAATGGTATTGATGAGTGCAGTGATGGTGATTCCACGGTTTCCAATGTGTCTTTCGTGACCAGTACTCCAGTTAAGACTGAGAAGGTGGAAACTGTTAAAGTGGAAAAAGTGTGTCCTCCCGTGCCTCCTAGAAGAACGAGACTCAAAACTCCGTCGATTTCCTCGTCAATCTACGATAACGTGGAGTTTAAACCAGTGAACGCGGATTCCGATTCAGAAAGCACCTGTTGGAGTTACAGGGAAGGTAGTACCGATACGGAGATGGATGATAACGATTACGCGGCGATGTGGCACCAGTCGAGCGGTTTCCACAACTCGAATGCGATTCTGAGGCGGGTGTTGATGCAGCATTACGCGACGACGTCGCGTCTGTCGTTCCATACGGCGACAGAGTTGGCGCCGAGTGAGTATTCGGTGTACGCGCTGGAGGAGGTGGGAGACAGGTGTGTGGATACGGCCGTGTCGCCAGTCGAAGCGATGACGCCCGAGAGGCCGACAGACGACGGCTACGAGCCGGTCCGCGACGCGATCACAGACGAGAATGATTACGAAGAAATTGAGTTCGGTTACAATTACACCGATGAGGGTTGTTCTTGCGGAGGCAGTGTGGAGGTGGAGAGCTGTTCTATGAGTGCCAGTTCCGAAGGTGTGGGTAGGGAGAGTCCAGTGTACGCTAATATGAGGGACAATGACGCGTATGCGATTACTCCTGATGTGATATTTTGGCAGAGTCTGCTTATGGATCCTTTTTACAACGACGACGAGGAAGATGAGGTCAGTGGTGGTTTTATCCTTGTTTATTATTTAATTATATGTAATTAATGTGTATTATTAACGCGGGAATACAATGATTTACTATATTTTTAACTCATAGTGAGTTGATAAAGTTTTAATTATTCTTATTAAAACTTTATCAAGTTTCATACCATTGGACCATGTTGTCATTAATTTGTGGTTGTGAATTGTGCTCAGCATTAGACTTAATCACGTAGTCAATTGGGATTTCCCATTATCTAACAACAAATTTTACCTAAACTCGCCCAAGAATTCAATTGAAAATAATTTTGTACGTTCACTTTACTTACAAGGTAAAGAGTTTCATTTAATGTTCAATGAAAATTAAAAATTAAAAAAGAATATAATGTAGTAGGTACGCCTTTTTATGTATAAAACTCCTTTATGTTGATTGTTGATACTGGTATGTTGTGGCAATTAGAAAAAAAAAACAAGAAATTAAAATACCACAGACGGCGAAACTTGCGAAACTTTTCGCGCCATTTCCCCCGTCTGACAGTTCAGTTATGAATGTTGGCACAATATGGCGATGCATTTTGCATTTATGTATTCCAAATAGTTTTATGAGGACGCGATGATGTCATTCAGCTTCATTTTAGCATAAGGTTTCCTGTTGGGAGCAATGGCGTCTCTATTTAAGAACAGACGGACAATAACACAACGCCATGCGTCATTTATTATTAATTAATATTATGCGTGAGCGAGTAATGAGTAAGGCTTCGATTGAACATTTTTGGTTCGCGGTATTTGACTTAATTACACATAAAGATCATAACTTTGTTAGAATTAAGTCACTTAAACCACTTAACTTATTCATTTCTCAGATGAAGTTCTGTTGGTTTAAGATAAAGGGATGTTACATAACGATTTTCTAAATAACTAATTAATTTATCTTTGTTCTTGTATCGTGAATAAATGGATAAATGTGTTTTTATTAATTCATAAACAATACGATGCAACAAACTTCTGTCATGGCATAGACAAACGTCACATTCATTATTATAATGTGACTAGCTGTGCTCGCGACTTCGTCCGCGTGGAATAGTTATTTTTTCCCCGTTTTTTTTTACATTTTCCATTATTTCTTCGCTCCTAAAAGGTGCAGCGTGATGTTATATAGCCTATAACCTTCCTCGATAAATGGTCTATTCAACACAAAAAGAATTTTTCAATTCGGACCAGTAGTTCCTGAGATTAGCGCGTTCAAACAAACAAACAAACAAACAAACTCTTCAGCTTTATAATATTAGTTAAGATTATTAATGTATGAACAAATTATATCTATCTATCTAAATATATTTATCATTATCAGTTATTACGAATGCTTAAAACAGAAAAGTAAAGTCATAGATCAACGGCCAACTGCATTTTGTGTCTACATGTCTCTCATTTGCGAAATACCCGCGTAAACTCTACACACGAGATAGGGTCCATATTATTAAAAAAAATCTAAAGACCAGTTGATGGTTTGAAGCATAAACTATAGAACAATATGCATACAATGTGTTGTTTAATTTTCTGACGTAACTATTACATATCTTGTGTACTAAGATCAGTCATCTTATGATATAATGGTGTACTAATCATTTGTATTCAAATATTTAACCAGGAACGATTAATCAAAATACAATATAGTTGATTGTCGTATAGTTCACTGATATTTGCGTTTAGTTCAACCAATAGAATTGTGTAGCTAAAATAATACTTCTACGGAATTCGGTCGCGAATAATGCTTACTTTTTTTTGGTAGAGCAATGTCGTAGTTAGTTTCTTTTTAATTAATAAAAATATCTACCACTCAATGCTCAGTCACGAAATCTTGGAAACTATGACACCTACAATCTACATATGTACTTGAAATTTGAATTAAAATGAAAATAGAATGTCAAAATAAGCCTAAGTAGTTAATGAAGAATAAGAATAAAAAAGATTTATTGTCTTCTTACAAGATAACATACAGAAAAAAAACATCAAAATAACGGAAATACAAAAAAAGGCAATGGGAATTAGCTCAGCTGATGCTGCCACAGGGAATGACCTGGGCAGTGCTGGTTTTCAGCTTCTCCCCTGCCCATGAGATATTGTGCGGGGCATGTGTATAACGTAATGTAATGTGGCTGACAATCTTAAATATCTTATCGATAACAATTATGAGATACTTTTCTATTAACAGAGTGCATGGAAGTATTTAAGTACTACGGTACTTATTACTTCCATGAGATAATGATTTGATGTGTACGTTTACATTCAAAATTCTAGTGTGATTCACAAGATGTCTGCAAATCACCGGCGTAATTTTTACCACTTTCCATTGTCTTCGCCGAATGCGTGATTACAAGACTTAATACTTAAGACAGACTTAACCGGTGATTAACAAATTGGTATAATTAACGCAATTATGCAAGTAAGGTCTTCGGCCAGGTTTTTTAGCGGTTACGATGGTTTAAGTAGTAGAGTTTTTTACTGGACACTAATGTGTTTTGAGCTAATTGAACCGCGACATTGGATAAAGGTTGCCCTGGCTGCATCTGAGACAGATTGGTGGCGGTATAACCACCACGATTGATAGATAGATAGAGATAACCATCACGATTGATGGCTTAGCTAAGTACCACAGGCCGATGACGGGTAGCAGCGTTACCGGAGCGAGTAGCTACGCCCTGCGATCGCCAACCCGCCTGCCCAGCGTGGGTAAAGCCTCCAGATGTTTTCCAAAAGTGGTAAACAACTGGAGAAGCCTATGTCCAGCAGTGGACTGCCCGGAAAATAAAGCTAAACTTCCTTATGTATCGTAGATAATGCACCAAGAAGGGTACTTACCGTTATCACCTAGTTTGAATCAACTGTTTGCATATGCATTTAGTTACTAACTAGAGTTTCACGTACCTTATGTAGGTATGTCGCACACCTAGTTCTAAAGGCAGTTGACTCAAAAATCA
Source organism: Conogethes punctiferalis (assembly GCA_031163375.1). Classification (NCBI taxonomy): domain Eukaryota; kingdom Metazoa; phylum Arthropoda; class Insecta; order Lepidoptera; family Crambidae; genus Conogethes; species Conogethes punctiferalis. The sequence goes on along the minus strand of CM062097.1, from coordinate 10,994,783 downwards.
TGACTTTTGAGTTACATACAACATTTAGTCAAAGCTACCTTGGACATAGTTATGTGTATGTCACCGGAAAATAGCAAGAATCGTAAGTTGATCAATTTCCTAGGTAGTTGATTAACTTTCGGAATATAACAAACGGTAGTTGAAATGTATTATTTAACGCAATGGATTTCAGTTAGTTGATCAATTTACGGTAGCCTGACAGTCATTTAATAATTTACTATTTTGACACAAGTAAAATCGTCCTCAAATGGGCCAATCGTTGCTCAATGTACTATTTAACGGTGCACTATTACCCGTAACTTAATACACTGTTCCCTGATTGGTTGCCGGGATAACGCCATTGAACCAATCAACGTTCAACTCACCTTCGTCGGATGATTTTACGGCAAGACCCCGTAAAATGATCAATTTACTAAAATACATACGTTAAATAATACATTTCAACTGCCGTTTATTATTTTCCGGAATATAATCAACTACCTAGGAAATTGATCAACTTACGATTCTTGCTATTTTCCGGTGACATGTACACAACGCGGTTCGCCTCTACATTCATAGTGCGAACGGCCATACTATGAATCTCTTTGCCGGGACTTGTTTACCGAGAGATATACTTTCTATGTTCAAGTTCAAGGCGAGAGCGCGGATAGTATAGTTTAGTCATTAATTGGATAGTATAGTCATAAATTTTACATTTTAACCGCGGGGCAAAGATAAGAATTGCTGAACATTTTACAGACTCGTATGTACATAAAAAGAAAGATAATTTTTTTGCTATAGTTTTCGACACTGCACGGAGGTTTCAATCGTGCTTATTGGGCAACTAAGGAACCCTTAATTGCTTTAGGTTTTTTTCGTCTGTCAATTACCGGTCGGTTGTCTACCGGTTACCTAAAACCGTGCACACGCTTACAATATAGTGTAGTGCAATCGTGCGCATAGCTGATGTTCGCGTGGCTACGCGAAGGTCTGGTGTCGACACCAGCCTAGATTACGGATTAATATTGCGTATGTAGATCGGTACGTGATTTTGATTGTTAATATTGTTTGGTCTATTGCTAGCTGAGTAGTAGGCGTAGTGGTATGTAGAGGAGCGACCTATCATCTTTTCGCTTCAAGCCAAGCTTGCCTGCATCTTGCTGAATTAGCGGATATGTAAAAAAAATAAGTCCATCTTTTCGCTTCAAGCCACGCTCACCTGTATCCTGCTGAATAACAAACGAGGCTCTGGTAACCGATTGGTGGCGGTATAACTGTCGCAGTCATCTGGTTGAATCTCCTGTTTAATTGAATGGCTAGCGCGTTCGAATCCCAAAGATAGTTGCTAAGTGTGTCTGTCCAGAAATGACCTAAGCCTAACCATCGGGTGAAAAGATTAACTTTCAAATCCCTGTGTGGACTTTTACGACACCCACGGGAAGGAATATGATTTAAAAGAGGTAGGGCATAGTGAATCTTCGCTCGAATTAAGCTGCCCGTCCGGGGAAGGACCTCTACCCTATAGAATACCGCAGCCAAATGAACTCCGGGTCATGTTCCTGTCGGCGAGTAGGGTTTCCGGAGCTCGTGGGGGGTGCGATTGGGCCGGCATGGTGGACTGACAGGTAACTGACCAGTTACTCAATACTCAATCATTAATTGCATCTATAATGTAGGTACATAAATATTACAAGATGTTATAGGTAAGTTGGATCATTATAGACCCTGAAAGGGTACCGCAATTGAAGAGAGGACGCTCATAAGCTTTACTACTCCAATGAATGTGTAAAATTTTTGTATTAATATTAGTACATAATATATGCATATATAGTTACCTAGGTATATTATTTCTTTTGTTTATTTATTATTTTCCTTCTTACTATATTTTGTCGTTTAGATACTCATTTAAACTATAATAGCTTTTATTTATTAAAAATTGTTTCAATTGTGTAGTAAACTGTTTAATGTTAGTCTGTATGTATGCCCGTTGTCAGCGACTTGGGCTTCTCTTCGCTTTCCATCAGGCGTAGGGAAGCCATTATGTCGAGATACTATAAAAAAAATAATTAGCGGAGATGTAAAAAAGATAGATCCATCTTTTCGCTTCAAGCCACCGTCACCTGCATCTGCGCGTCTGCACCTAGCCCGTTCATTGAATGACGACTTTTAATTGAATGACTAGGCCAAACGTTGAATAAACAAGCGTCATTTAACGTCCAATTAGTTAGCGGATTTTAACATAGCTCTTAGTCTATGGTTTTTCGAAATTTCGAATCCCAATCGGTCCAAGGATAGTTGCTAAGTGTGTCTGTCCAGAAAAGACCTAAGCCCTACCATCGGATGAAAAGATTAACTTTTAAATCCCTATGTGGACTACGACACCCACGGGAAGTAATAGAGCAGTGATTCATATTCTTACCGTCTCCACACGGAAAGGTTCTGCAAATGTAAATACAAACGGGGCTGACCCAATGGCATTATCGGTTGTGTGCATCGCTAAAACTCCGTTAAGGTATGGTATTCGCTGCCGGCATGCACCTGTTTCCGGAATACGAAATCTGGAATCACAACAAACGTCCATCTTTGATAAGATACCCGTATCGGTAACGTTGTTTTAATGTGTTGCCATTGTTAAGAAACCATTAGCAAACAGGAATAGAATGTCGAGAATTTGTTAAAAAACATCTTAAGTTAACAAAGTACGTGTACAGATAACGGTTACGGCACATTATGTTCTTCGATTGTCTGTAACCCAAGACATGCCACGCTGGGCCACACAACGCCATCTAGCCCCAAACCCAAACTAAGCCGAAGCTTGTACTATGGGTACTAGACAACTGATAAACTTACTTAAGATACATTTTTTTTTAAATAAATACGTTTTATACATAGAAAACACCCACACCAATACAAACAGACATGTTCATGAACACAAATGTTTCTAATGTGTGGGGAAGTAACCCACGACCCTTGGCTCAGAAGGCAGAGGTCACTACCAATTGTGCCACCGAAATTACAAAAAAACTGTATGTGTACATTCAACTGTACTGTTATTTACAAAAAAAATGTATGTAGTAGTAAGTAAGTTTATCAGTCATGTCTAGTACCCATAGTACAAGCTTCGGCTTAGTTTGGGGCTAGAAGGCGCTGTGTGGCCCAGCGGGGCATGTCTTGGGTTATTTATTTATATCATCTTGTTACTTACTTACTGCATGGAATTGAATGCAGTTTTCACCAATGTATTGCTAGAGGTCTAACTTAAAATTTAAGCACCATTTTATAGAAGTCCGTTATTTTTGAAACCCAACTTCCACACGCGTGCGATGCCGCCGGCACAGCTAGTATACAGTAAACTACCTCTAGTCAGGGGCGTAGCTACTGCCATATCTGCCGTATCAATTATACGGGGCCCCCAGGGCATGGAGGCCCCCAAAGTGCGTAAACAAATACTAATAAAACCTTCCCAAATTTTGTGACTAATTTTTTCCCTTCATAAGGGCCCCCAAACAATTTTAATATGGGGCCCCGCCAAGGCACGCTACGCTTCTGCCTCTAGTGAACCGTAGTAGTTCACAAGGCACAAGTAGTAATGGCGCAACACATTGACACCACTTTATCTTGCATTTGGGTCGACAGCCATCTGCTCTCGAGTCGATACCGAGGGCACATAGCTGTAGTTAGGTTATAGTGCAATATGGACACTGAAGATTACTTTAATGTGGCCTTTGCATTGAATTGACAGTTACGACTTGGGAACCTCCAAGAAACGAGCGTATTCATATTTATATGGCCGGCAGCGAACCTGAATTTGAGTTGCGGGTGTCCTTGGGCGGTGTCGACTGCTTACCATCAGGCATCACACATGCTCTCTTGCATAAAAAAAAAGAAAAAAAAAATCAGAAAGTTTTTTTTTAATCAAAACATGCCAAATAACGCCATCTAGTGTCAAACTAAGCCGAAGCTAGTAACTGATTTCATTTACGGTTCTTTGCTATAGCTTTCCGCGGCAACTTTTCCGATGGGATACGATGTAGGGACATTCAAAACGCACAGGTTACTTTCCTGGTGTTGCAGTGTCTATAAGCTAAAGTGATTCACCTTCAGACCCGTTTGCCCTCTCTGTCATAAAAAAAACTTCTTTTTGTAAATCCATAATGAATTATCTGTATTTTTTATTGTCATTTGGAATTCAGACATTCTAATTTCGAACATGTATACCGCTTCCCAGAAGGGAAGACGCGTGTGTACCATAAACAAAAGAAAAACGACTCGTCTTGTCTTCTGCAAATTGACAATCGGGCGAGATCTCCGCCTGGCCATATGTTACGCAAATGTCAGCGGTTTGAGAAAAAAGTCTTGTAACAACAGATTACAGTAAATGTTTTACCGATAATCGAAACCTGCATAACCTCTTAATTGAGGCAAAAAACCGATATAACGCCATGCATCATACAAACTGTTGATTAGAGATAATACCTAATGATGAGTTGATTAATGCGCACTTTTAATATAACTATATAACTAACTCATTTCTCCAAAATTTGGGTTAGGGTCGTTATTTTATAAAGAGCGTGAATTTATTATAATTATATGTGATTGATAAATCTTCGATTAATTAGATTTAATCTCAAGATTGTGGGGTATTTTGATTGTGCTTAGTAATTTGTGACAATATTTGCATACAAAAACAAAAAAAGTTAACAAGATTATGTAGATTATATTATGTCTCGTAATTACCTAATTATTATTGGAAAGAAAGTAATAGAAAGAAAATACGTTTATTGGCAACCCAAACAAGACACAGATAATACACAATACAATTTAAAGAACAACAGAAACATTGCTAAATACAAATACATTAGCGACTTCTAAATCAAGTACAATTGAATTGAATTTGCCTCTAAACTCGTTAAAAGTAAAAAAATTGCATATTAAATATCTAAACTGACCGAAACAAATACAATTTTATGTCGTCGACACCAATGATGAACGATTTAAAAACAAACGCCCGGTCAGAAACCGCATTATATCAATCTGAAAACCGTAAAAAAGTCTAATTAATCTTTGATAAAAACCGGCAAAGTGCAGCGCCCTGCCTCAGACCGTCATTACAAATCATCAAACAGCTGATTATAAGGCCATAGACCATCAATTTGAAGTCATTTACAATTGTGATTGGTTAGAAAACATAGTCATGCACGGCCGATCTGTGTAACCACGGTGCGATGAACAGAAAGAAAAACACACACGCATTTGTAAAGAAAAAAAAAGTTGTGTGCCGATTCCGTGACTTGTAATTGTGACATTTTAAAAGGTAACGTTTTGTTTCTTTTTTTTATAGTGTTTAGGATTTATGCAAAAGCGTTTAGTTAATGCTCTGACGGCCATAATTATTTTTGTAATGTATTTAGGATTCATACACGCAACGCAAATATAATAATTATTCACATTAACAATAATATGTTCTGCCACTTATTCTAACAAGTGTTCAAAATATCTTTAGAAATATATTCTTGCACAAAAAGCAAATATACAATGTACAGGAATTGGCATTACAGAAATAATTTGAAGTACAATTTAAGCAATTGTTAATCGTCAAATACACTTGAAAATGACTCTACCACCGGATTCAGACATTCTGAATCCATGTATTTCAACTTTCATGTATTTCGAAAATAGGTAAGCACATTACGCAAAATCTCCACGCCATTAAGAAAAAATTAATTACAAAGTATCTAACATGCTTACCATTCTAGACATCGCGTATTGCCTAGGTCCTTATTAGGCCCTAACAGGACTGTTAGGCGACTGCCGGTCTGTCTGAGGCGTACGTGACCCCCGGTGGCTTTGTGTCACTTATGTCGAGGGGCCGTATAAGGCTAGCTGATGTTGCTCGTAGATTTGCAATGTAACGAATTAGGAATGCTGGGTATTTGATTAGTGCAACTAGGTAGGGCTTAGACTTTGTAGGATTATGATGGGATGTAAGGGAACCTATCATATTTTTTAGTTTTAAGAGAGGTAGGGCATAGCGAATCTTCGCTCGTATTGAGCTGCCCGTCCGGGGAAGGACCTCCACCCTATAAAATATCGCAGCCAAATGATCTTCGGGTCGTGTTTCTGCTGGTAAGTAGGGTTTCCGGAGCTCGTGGGGGGTTAGGGTTGGGCCGGCATGGCAGTGGCAACTGACATTTAACTGACCAGTTACTTGCCAGTTCTCACAGTGACTTGGGCCTCTTTTTCGCTTTCCATCAGGCGTAGGGAAGCCATTATGTCGAGCCAGTATAAAAAAAAAAGAATTTTAAGATTCTGGATAAAAAAAAAAGCTTAGGTGTGAAGAATCCACACCATAGTTAAATTACAATAAACTTCTTAAATACCACATCGAAAGCAAAAGTAGGTTTATAATAGAGCGGAGAATTTACGACCGAATAAAAATGGATCTTGTTGTGCAATCGCTTTGAATGAGCTGAATTATGGCTATTTCGTAAGAGGATAGTTTAATAAAACGGTAGAGTAACTGTTTAAAGGTTTTTATGAACATCCTACAGTTCATATAGTTTGCTACTAGCTAGTAGCTGCTTATAGAAATGTTTGTCCGCGTTTCTTGTCTTTTCTTTTATGGTTTTCTTCTTCTATACTTATAATAAATCTGTATAGAAGTCAGTTCTGTACATGAAACGAAAGCTTTCCCAGATCTGGGAAGGGTAAAAAAAGTAATAGTAACTAGATAAAATAATAGTAATGACTTATTATATGAAAAATATATTTGTCCTCATTCATAAATGATTCAAACATCTAAAAAAGTTAAAATTTATGATTAATTCAAAAGCATTCGTGCAAAACACATCAGATTTGTTCCCAAACGCATCTCATTAGTAACTTTTAATGTATTCTCAATTCTGCTAAACAATACGTCAGGTCAAAAACAGACGTTTGATAAAACAATAGCTGGAAAATGTCATTGGAAAAACATCGGTTTCGATTTCTATCATTGTGTTTTTAAAGTGTCCCGTTTCAATATTATCTGAATTTATAGTTAGTTCTGTGTCTGTTTTTTATTTAAATAACAATCTGTCGTAGTGTGAGTCATCATCAACATCGTTGGATTCTCGCAGTCCACCGCTGGACAAAGGCCTCTCTAATAGGCATATTGCCGTAAAAATGTAATTAGTCCGTCTCTTAGATTGTTCAAAAATAAAAGACACGTATTTTTTCATTTGTAAATTTGACCAAAAATTACGAAGATATAGCCCGTTAAAATTACGCGTGACGTCACAGAGTGGGAGTTTTTTCGCCACTGAGTGACGTCAAAGACCCCCACTCCTACATTTTAATGCCTTGTATCTTTGCTATTTTTTATTTGAATGAAAAAAGAGAAAATAGCTGTCGAATACATTTTTATAATCTAAAATACGGACTAAATATAATGTAAATATTTTGACCCCCAAAACATCCCTAGGCCTCTCCCAAAATGCGCCATTCTGCTCGATCGGCAGCAACACTCATCCAGTTTGATGCCGGCCGTCCTGCGCAGTTCGTCGCTCTACCTAGCAGAGGGGCGTCCCACACTGCGCTTGTTTGCGCGGTATGCACTGAACTTTCTTACTCCACCGAACATCAGTTCTGCGGCAGACGCAGAACTGCCTTGCAGTTTCCTTCGGAGCTCTTCAGATGGGATGCCCATAGACATGAAAGAACACCCGAAATATGATTCAAGTCGTTTAATATTTTGTAATAATAAATAAATGGGTAAACATTATTAATTCTCGTCATCAAAGGCGCTATGCGACAATGGCGAAGGGCTAGTGAATCATGGCTGTTTGCAATTAAGTACTGGACAATAAAATGATAGTGTCATCGGAACTAGACTTATTAGTAATGCACGGACAGACGGGTTGTTGTTTATATTATATAATCCAATGGTTCTCAAACTGTTAGGAGACTACGCTTAGCTTTAGATTTAGCAGAGCGCTAGCTAGGATACGTTATTTTAGCTCAGTTCGGTTCCGTGCCGAATGGCAGGAGATTGCGCAGGATAGACCTAGATGAAGGCCAAGACTTACTTTGGGTCCCTGTCTGTCACTCACATGTGGTCAATAGTCAATCTCTTAGTTAGTTTAGTTCGAGCAATTGAGCCACTTTTTCATATCTAACTACTAACTGGCGAACTGCCCTCACCTCGCTTCGGTATACTCGTAATACATGTAAACCTTGAATCAGTCTATCTACTCGTATTAAAACAAACCGCATCAAGATCCATTGCGTAGTTTTACTTACACTAAAAGTAGGTAACACTCGCGATTTTTCTTTGGCTAACGAATTAAAAAGTTAAAAGGGTTCTATTGTTTCGTTGAGACTTGTTCGGGATTTACAAGCACTGCGTCAAACACAGAAAAATATAATAACAAACAGTAAAATAAGTTTACTTGTTTGTAATATGTTTTCTTGTGTTTGATTGAATATTAAATTGATTCTATTCTAAAAATAAAGTCGCGTTTGTGGAGTGATGCGATACGTTTCCTAAAGGTAGACTTCCGAGCAGAGCGGCTCCGGCGACGCTGCGATAGTAAAGCGGCGATAGAGCGATAGTATAATACCTATAGGCGACTGTCGCGGCGACAGTGACGCCGCGTTCGAAATAAAATGAAATGAAAAATATCTTTATTCAAGTAGGCTCATAACGAGCACTTATGAATCGTCAAATAATGCAAGTACTATACATGCAATGAATCTACCACCGGATTCGGAAGGTCGTTTTCTACCGAAAAGAACCGGCAAGAAACTCGATAGTTACTCTTTTTCGAACGTTAGTTCATACATTTACGTTTCCGTACTGCATAATACTATCGCTCTATCGCCGCGTAACTGCGTTAGTGTCGCCGGATCCGCTCTGCTCGGAAGTCTACCTTTATCTAAAGGTAACTTAAAGTTTGGGAACCACAGGGCCAGTTTAAACAATGCATTCGTCTCGACCCTGGCCGGTGCGCGGTGAATACGGTAGCTTCCGCTGCACAAGACAAACAAATAGACAAACCTATTAATAAAAAAGGGAGCTGAAACTCACGAAGCGACCAAAGAATTAACGACTTTTTAATTAACTTATTTACACATTAACGTATATTAGTAAATTCATAAATAAATCTATTATTATAACAATAATATTCAGGTAAATCGTTGTCAATCCTTTTTTTAATATATAGCATAAGCTTTATATTAATAATAAAAATATTTTTTAAACAGTTAGGTCTCCCTTTGGCCCTTGTGCTATTACCTCTAGTCTTATTAGCCTCTAGATTAAATCAAGACCAGGAGGATATTGACAAATTCGTCAATAGGATCAGTCTAGCTAGTCCATCAATCAATTAAACGTAGGGCTTGTTTAAGGGGCAGCGCAGATGACAGAGTATCCGTGACGCGCTTTTTTACAAGTACGCACACGACGCGCAAAATTCTGTCGCGGATATTTCACAGACTCAACGCACACGACGCACATCTTCGATCATTCTGTCAGCAGACCTAGACGCTCTTTTGAAATGTCTCAGACGCAGACTCAACGTTTTTGCATACAATAATGGTGCATCATTATCATCATAATCAGCTTTTCGAAGTCCACTGCTGGACATAGGCCATATACCTCTCAAGTTGTTCGCAACTTCGATCTATATTGTGCTTGGTAAACCTCTCGTTTCATATCTAATCTAACAGAATCATATTAGCAGATGTTGTTAGGTAAATGTAGTCAGCTGTTTCCAAGGTCCGTAAACAGCTGTATTAGTAGCTAAGGTCAGTGTGTACGGTATATAGGTTATTGCTCCTGAGTATAAATACTCATCGGTAGTACGTAACTTAACACGTGTGCTTGTTTGTTTATCTATGGTGGTATGTTGTTTTTGCGATTGTTACGTAATACTATGTGTTAGAGTGTTTTAGATGGTCTAAATTGGTCTCTTTTAATACACACTACATCGATACTACTATTTTAATTACTAACTCAAATAGTAATACACATTTAATATTAAAAATATTAGCCCCAAAGTTTATTCACCTATTTATGAAATAGGAGGAAACAAGATTCTCTCAAGTTAATTTGTCCATAGCCGACCATTTAAGAAATTTTTAATTTAATTATGTATTAACGGTGTGTTCACAGTGATATTCATTGACTGACGCGATAGCTCATTTGGTATTGACCTCTGCCTTCCGAGCCAAGGACCGTGGGTTCAATTCCAGCACAATACAAACATTAGTCTTCATGTCTGTTTGTTTTGGTCTGGGTGTTTATCAATCAATCAATCAATCAATCAATCAATCCGATAAATTATCGTATTATTTCATAATGCACATGATTTTCGTTAGCAATTTCAAATATGAAAATATTTCCTTTTGTCATTGTAACTTCAAGTAAAACATACGGTCGAATTGAGAAACCTTCCTTCTTTTTTGAAGTAGGTTAAAAAGGAATACATATATAATTTAATGAATAACATACGCTGGCAAAAGCAAGCAAAAGCAAAGTTCCTTTACCGTATTTACATTCAATATCACTTTATCCTAGATAAGGCATATTTCTTGTTAAAATATGTAACAGTGAGTTTATTTATTTATTGACTCGGATACTTTATAAATACTCAACTAACGTGAATCACATACTTATTTTTGTGTGAATCACGTTAAATTGTCAAGTCGACACTATAACGTCATTATAGATTTTTTTTGGCGCCAGATAAGACTTGTCTATGCGTAATCTGAATGATGACGTCGAATAACTTGTAATAGGTATGTGAATAACTGCTACATTTTATTTTTAAACACCCTTATCGCATCAATGAATCCAGATAAACTTAATTGTGAATCAATGTTTCTATTTTCAACCATTTATCATCATGACCGTTTCATACAATAAAGAACTCTTTTTTTTTTAATTTGACATTTGTCACTTTTAAAAAGGCATTTAAAATTATTATTTTAATGTAGAAACATGAAATCACTTTATTTTTATCCTAATACCGATTTGATTCGGATATTTCTACAACATGGGAAAACCTATTTGCAAATTATTCGAAATAACATTATTCTTCCAACATACCATCAATAGTTTATTTACCAAAACACTCGAGTTACATTAACAAAAAAGAACTTTGACCCTTTTGAATAGAATAACAAAACACCATCGTTTTATTATTTTTAGATAACTTGGGTTTTTCAATGTAGCAATCTAATAATCGTAATAATAAAGTCCTACAGACATCCTTGCTTGGACTAAAACGTTTAAAAATAGTTTTCATTCCGCCGCCGGATATCCTAACGATATCTGCTTATTTTTAATGCTAACAAACAAATTAAACTTGATGAAATGTTAACTTTCTTAGGCAAAGATAACAAAGACGCTGGTAGAGTAGTAATCTATTTAATAAACGTAAGGAGGGTGATGGATTACTTACTAAAGATAACCTAAAAGAATAAAAGGAAAAAGGGGGAATTAGCTACAAGTAAAGAAAACTCTCGTTTTCGCGTTTTGGCGGCTGTTAGGCGTTCAATCGCGCGCAGAAAAGGACTGGATTATTCGTCATTATCATCATCATTACGGAGTGTTGGACATAATCTTCGATCCTGGGCCTCTAGCATCCAGCACATGCCAGTCATCCTGTACGATTTACGTCACATTACTTAGCCTGTAGGTACACTCCGTTTAAAATTTTTATTTATAACTTAAACATGTATAACCATTTAAAAACCAACTAATATACTTTAAATGAGTACAAAAAAGACAAGAATATTGCTATAAACATCGTCTACTTTTGATGTCATGGGAATACCATTGGTTTTGTTTGGTATCAATGGTTTAGTGATTAACGACTTTCAGATAACCTCTGACTACCCTTTAGTGGAAATAAAATACATAAATCACTTTTATTTCTCTCCCCCAGTCAAAAATGTATGTATTAAAACATGTTATCGGTAACTTTGAATTAATTGGGTTCCAAATTTGACCCTTACGTAATTCTTTTTATAATTTCATGATCGATATTATTTTTTAAATTTAGTTCATGTTGTTGTAGATGTTTAGTTCAAATGTCAAAATATGTCGTAAATATGACTCAAGCTTCTTTTAAAACCCGAAACATAATTTAAATCTACCAGTCAACTGGAACTACTTATCAAATTTAGAATTTAAGCATCTTCGTTCATAGAGGTCAATATTTTATTGTTATTTTTATGAAATAGGTAACACGATAGCAAATATTGTACAAACATGACTCACTCAAAAGCCTTTTTCAAATCAAAATGATAATTGAAAGATATTTGAAAGAATAATTGTCAAAATATACGGTCTTTTTACTTCGTTGCACAGCACATTATCATACACAAGTGCCATTGAGTAACTGGTATCAAAATTACCGAGTCCAATTTAAACTTGTTGCTTGTTAATTGCATCTTATTGGCATTGTTTCCGGGGTCTAGCTGTCTCTTTCACTCTTGCTTAAGCCGCGTACACCAGAGCGAGATAGGACTAGTGAATGGGAGAGCCCATTCATGTTGACACCGAGGTCAACAGTTGATTCAACTTGTAATGATAAATTAAAGTCTTGCTTGCTGACTTAAGATTCATTGAAGATAACAGGCTTAAATCATTAAGTGTTTCGAATGGGACGGGCACTTACGATTTGAAGTATTTTAATAGGAGGAGAATCTATTATTATGTTTACCTATCTAAGAGATTTTATAACTTTTACATTTGTTGACAAAAGATGTACACCATGTCAAACATATTCGGCTGACCCGCTTGGCCATTTTTCCTTTTTTTAAAATTCATTTGGCAACACATGCAGAAATTATCCATGGATATACAATATCATACTTATAAATAGAGTCTCGTAGCTAGGGTATACTGGTCCTAGTAGATAGTGCATGCACTTCTTTTAACAGATGATTTGATATTGACCCTGTTTTCTGAACTAAGATTCAATCCCCACCAGAACCAACAATCCTGTAAACATTCGTGTTTGTTCTGTCTTCGGTTTAACTACGAGTATTTTTTACATTTAGGACAATTGTCAATTCCGATTTCCATAACACAAGTGCTATAGCTAATCCTTTTGGAATAGTTCTATTAGGTTGGTATACTCGTATGTATATTTCTACATAATCTACGACAAAAATAGTCAACAAAGTTCTTGTAATTAGTTTTGCTACATTTATGTCTCCGATTTTAATATTTTCTTTATCTTAAATTGGACTTGAGTCCAGTACCTACTCATACAATATTTGATAACATGTTACATTTGAAATACTTAATTGTTTATACACAGTAGAATCATTATGTACACTGGTAGTAATTAAGATATAACAAACACTGGACGTTGAGAGTTTGATTACAACAATATAATGCAATAATTCTTCCTTGCGGAAAAGCAGTAAATAATATGTTATCTCAATAAATTTAAAGGTCGTATTCATCAAAATTGTTTGAGATATTACAGTGTTGTCGTTTTGCTATTTATAGCTAAACGACTAATTAAGTTTCGTTAGGAATCATTAGCGTAGTTTCTTTCGCAACATCTTGATAAGATTTAGGCACTTCCTTATTATCGGAAGTAATATTTCTTGTTATTTCTTTGTTATCTTGGTTAATACGCAACATACATAGATAGAAATACTTTATTGCACACCAATCAATTGACTTAAAACTAAATAGAATAGCCATTTTGTTGTACAATTAGACGGCCTTATCGCTTTAAGCGATCTCTTCCACCAGACCACCTTAGGGTAAAGGATAGATTAAACAGAAGGGGTGAGGTGACATGTAATTTTCTTTCTTTCACTAGATACATGGTCTTAGTAGTCCCGTTACAATGTAACGTAAAAAAAACTAACATGGCTGACTGACTCATGGCTAGTGACGTCACAAGAGATGAATGGGAAGCTGCGTAGCGGTCGACTCGCCTTGACCCATTGCTGGTGGCCACCGGTGGGCGGAACTGACCGGTTGAATACGAACCGGTATTTCGTCCGTTCATTGTCAACCTGTGTGTATTTTGAGATTTGTGAGGTTCATTCATCATTCGTACTTGGGTAGCGTTTCGGGATCAGTCGATGTAGCCAGAGCTCTCTTCATCATCATCAGCCTTTTGCAGTCCACTGCTGGACATAGGCTTTCTAGAACCACAATACAAGTGCTTAGGCTACTTACGGAGTACGGATCGGAGCAATTTATGTGATGTTGTCTGATAGACTAACATGGCGGCGGCAACTTTGGTTTGGTTACTCCCGTTGCTCTTTCGCTTTCCATCATCCGAGAAGAGCCACTGTATATAGCCAATAAGCCTCTGATATAAGCCAATTCAGAAATTTCCAAAATTGATCCAACAGGAGACCGCGTATCGGCAAACGTAATTTAGGACGCCCTCAGGCAAGGCGGAGTGATGATTTGCGCAGGACAGGTGGCAAGTGCTGGATGCGAGAAGCCCAGGATCGATAAAAGTGGCGAACATTGGGAGAGAACTATGTCCAGCAGTGGACTGATACGGGCTGATGATGATGATGACGATCCGACAGGCAGTTTAACTTGAAACCTTTGAATCAGGAATGCCTTACTCAAATACCATTAACTTCGTTAGTTACTTTTATAATGCCCTCACTGTTTTAAGGGCCTATACGTGCTCAGTGGAAGCATCTTGTACTCGTAATTAACACTTCCTAATTAACCAATCTGTCTAATTGTGCCCATTTCCTCCCTCCTCAGACCCTTTTGTAAGTAACCTTTTTTTTTCGGATTTAATTTCCGTGCAGTGTCGGAAAAGAGTACAAACACCGAAACATTATTTGTCGTGGGTTCGTACGGGTCGTCGGCAGTAGGTAGTAGGTTTTACCTGCCTGGATGCGCTAAAACTACAGCATTTCAAATCTCGAGAAATGGATGGGTGGCGCCCTACATCGAGATGGCGGGGATGCAGGGAATACATAATACACACACTAAAAACCCCGGTCTGGCGTAAAGGAAGCGCATTATACATTTCCCTTTAGAAAAAAGGCAAGGAATGTAAGGGAGCAGTATATCATCATATTGCGCCAAGCCAACGCCACCCGTGGTGCTTCCTGCCGAATAACAAACGAGGCGCTGGCAACCGTCTGGTGGCGGTATAACCGTCACAATTGAAGGCGTAGCTAAATATCACAGGCCGGTGACGGGCAGCAGCGTCACTGGAGCGAGAAGCTACGCCCTGCGATCGCCAACCCGCCTGCCAACGTGGCGATTATGGGTATATCCTCCAGATGTTTGCCCTAAGTGGCGAACAACTGGAGAGGCCTACGTCCAACAGTGGACTGCAATAGGCTGATGATGATGATGATGATTAGAAAAAAAGCGTCTTATTGACAACACATCAGCCATCTTGGACTGTACGTTTAGAAATCTGCAGCATCACCTAATGACGTCACAATACACTGACTCAATCTTTGTGCTGGGTCAGGCGTTACGTCACAATGTGTCCCAGATAACTGACAGTAAAATAATACGGTAAGCAGGATGCGGTTAAACCGCATTTTATCTGCCGTTTGTAGGTGACTATGCGTTTGTTATTGATAAATTTTGTAATTAGTGGTAATTAACATATTTTTTAAAGATGCATAGAGACACGTTTGAAAACGATGACGGTGGTACAGTTCCATATTCTATTCTACACAGCGCCATCTAGTTCCAAACTGAGCCGAAGCTTGTACAATGGGTAGGTACTAGACAACTGATAAAACTTTCTTAGATTTTTTGATAAATATATACATTTACATGGAAAACACCCATACCAATACAAACATACAACCTAAACCTATACGTGTGGGGTATCTATGGATAGGTATTTTAAAATGATGTTGAGGTTTCTAACATTTTTTTTTTGTTTGCGCGAGCGGCTCTTCCAAAGTGGTAAGATATTGGCATGATAAAACTGAAAAAAATATATGATGTGTATTACTATGCAAACCAATAACGAAAATTGGTTTGGATGAGATCTAGACAGTAATTAGTAGTAGTTTTCAAATTTTTTTCATTCAATCAACTCCGATATAATCTTAACTAATATTATAAAGCTGAAGAGTTTGTTTGTTTGAACGCGCTAATCTCAGGAACTACTGGTCCGAATTGAAAAAATATTTTTGTGTTGAATAGACCATTTATCGAGGAAGGCTTTAGGCTATATAACATCACGTTGCAACTATTAAGAGCTAAGAAATAATGGAAAATGTAAAAAAAAACGGGGAAAAAATAATTATTCCACGCGGACGAAATCGCGAGCACAGCTATTAAAAAATAAAGAACAACATTTATTTAGCTGTATATTGGTACGGAACCCTACGTGCGCGAGTCCGACTCGCACTAGGCCGGTTTTTACCCTTAGCTACCCTAAAAGAACGGCGTCCAATCATCTCGTATTCCACAAACATTATCCAAAGCGAAACGTAGAAACGCAGTTTCCACACGAATTCGCCCAATTACACGCAACGTTTCATCGCATAGCTGTGCGATGCGCATACGGGGAGACAGCGCTACGCACGCGTTTCGGGTTGCGCACATCCTGGCCGTCAGGACAACGGTTGCTGTCTCAGTAACTTGATATTCAGGGTCGGCGTACTGGGATTGGCGAAATTACTTTCTTTTCTTTATTGTGATGAGTAACTAGCTTTCCATCTGTTGCTTTGTTGAGTCAACTTCTGATCCTTACTAATATTACCCCTTTTTATCGGGACGAGCACGAGAGGTAGGGCATAGCGAATCTTCGCTCGAACTGACCCGCACGTCCGGGGAAGGAATATCGAATACCGCAGCCAAATGACCTCCGGGTCGTGTTTCTGCCGGTGAATAGGGCTTCCAGAGCTCGTGGAGGGTTGGGGTTGGGCCGGCATTGCGGTGGCAACTGACAGGTAACTGACTAGTTACTGTCCCGCTGTCACAGCGACCTGGGCTTATCTTTCGCTTTCCATCAGGCGTAGGGAAGCCATTATGTCGAGCTACTATAAAAAAAGTGCAAACCCATTACCATGAAAAAAAACAAAACTACCTTGTTTATCTGACGAAATCGAATGAGTTAGACATTTTATAATTCCATTACATCCACTCTCGTTCTTAATGACATCATGATCATTACTTGTCGGTGAGATCAGACGCACTAACGAGTCTTTAAGTTATTTTTAAACCGTACTGTCTACCTGTCGTAATGCATAAATTGGCATGTAATGGCTAAGCGAATCGGTTTATGAACAAATTTTATTATCTACATTCCTTATTATGCGATGTAAGGCAGCGACCTATCATCTTTTCGCTCCAAGCCACCCTCACCAGCCCGTGGTGCATCCTGCCGAATAACAAACGAGGCTGCCGAATGACAACTTACTGTTGACGGCATAACCATATTAACCATCACATATTAAACATCATGGCAACTGACAGGTAACTGACCAGTTACTTGCCCGTTGTCACAGCGACTTCGGCTTCTATTTCGCTTTCCATCATGCGTAGGGAAGCCATTATGTCGAGCTACTATAAAAAAAAATACCGCAGGCCGATGACAGGCAGCAGCGTCACCGGAGCGAGGAGCTACGCCCTGCGATCGCCAACCCGCCTGCCCAGCGTGGCGATTACGGGTAAAGCCTAATGTTTGACCAAAGTTATGAACAAATGTAGAGGCCTATGTCCAGCAGTGGACTGCAATAGGCTGATGATGATGATGATGTATAACCTGATGCTAATGTGGCATCAACTGTACAAAATGACGTCAAATAGATTTCCTATTCATAACGTCTACTTACTTATTTGTAAATAGGCTCTAGTACAGCTTTTATAGGCGATCACCCAAACAAAACTAATATTATGATAGTCACGTTCAGTATTATGGTGCCTAGACTTCCTAATTATAGTGCCATATTTAATATCTAGGCATGGGTTTGTTTTTATAGACTTCCGTTTAATAAATAGGATCTATACAAAACAATAGTATAGCTTTAGTAACTAAAAGATAGTATAGCTGCTGAAACGTGGACGCTTACGGGAAGACTAGTCCACAAATTTAAAGTCGCTCAGCGCGCTATGGAAAGAGTTATGCTCGGTATCTCGTTAAAAGATAGGGTACGAAACGAGCATTATACGTCAAAGGACGAAAGTTACCGACATAGGTAGCCCGAAGGATTAGTACGCTGAAGTGGCAGTGGGCTGGCCATGTCTGCCGCAGAGCCGACAATAGGTGGAGCAGACGAATCTTGGAGTGGACACCGCGTTTAGGCAAACGTAGTGTAGGACGCCCCGCAACCCGCTGGGCGGATGTTCTTAGAAGAACTGCTGGCAGTTGCTGGATGGGGGAAGCCCGGATGTTGACCGAATTATTTTAACCTTTAACTACCGACGTGCGGTCACACAGACCGCTAAGGTTTTCAAAACAGTTAGATCGCACTCTTCCCCCCCTCCCCGTGATTTGAGCCTCTCAGTACCTTTCACATCAGTCGCGCTTGCGCCGTGGCAAGTGGTAGTTTTGTCGGCGGAAGCAATTCTGGTGAGTAATTTCGATCTGAAGTTCGATCGCGGTCTGTGAGACCTCACGTCGGAGACTACGTAATTTTTTGTGTTGTTATTGAAACTTCATATTTTGTTTTATGATACGAATTTCTTGTGAAAATCGCTACACCTGGACCATCAGGAACTAGAAAAAGAAAAGACGGGTCTTCTTTACAAAATAATGAGGGTATCAAAAGATTTGCTGTATCAGACCCACGTTTACCCGTAGTTTTGGATTTGAATACTTGCATCATCAATGCACCACTCTGAAGGCATAGATGATAGAACAGGAAAACCCGAAATTATAGCGTTTTACAATTCCACCAAGGGAGGTGTGGATGAGTTGGATAAAAAGTGTTCAATCTACTCTTCTGGCCGCCGAACAAGACGTTGGCCTATGGCTCTATTTTACAGAATATTGGATATCAGCATGATCAATGCATATGTGGTACACCAGGCTCATCATGCGGAAATAGGTAGAGGAATATTCTTAAAAAGTTTAGCTCGACAGATGGTATTAGAACACATGCAAAGAAGAGTGATTTGTACGAATATACCACGTGAACTGAAGCTAACCATGACTCGTATTTCGGGCTCTGACATGCCATATCAGCAAGAACCTGGTGCAGCTACACCAAACCAAAGAAAGACATGTGCCTATTGTCCTCCAAAACTGAAAAGGAAATCATCCCACCAGTGCTATTCTTGCCTAAAGTACATATGTTTGGAATGTGCTAAGAAAGTGTGTCCTGATTGTGCGTAATATTTAGCACTTGTCAGAATTTTTTTTTTCTATTATTACCCATTCATATTTATTTTTTATTTAGTTGTAATTATATTAATTGTAAGGATACGATATAATTTTCGTTATTTTCTGTAAGATTATTAGTATAATTAGGTTTTTCTCATCTCAAGTAAAATTTCAAGTCATTACGAGTCCAAAAAGTTTAATTAGTAAAAAAATTAAAACAATGGTTGATTTATAATAATTGGTGTTTTATTTACTTAGCCATAGTTGTAGCTTTCCAAATTATATAAAATAGTTAACAAAAATTTAATAACTATTTTTTTTTGCACTGAGTAATATAGCGGTCTCTCTGACCTCACGTCGGCGACGGCGTAACAAAAATGTCACGACGGCGGTTAAAGGTTAATAATATAATTTATCTGTTTGTGCACAATACCATAAAAAAAATGTCATGCATATTCTCTATTGAATTCGGAGTAGGCACTCTCCGGAAACCTGTACAGGAAATGACGATGGCTATCTTAACATGTAACCATACCTTTTTCGTACTGTAATTTAACTTTTCACAGTAATCATAGTATTCATCTTGACATTTACCCGTCTGACATAACTTTTGACATTTGGTACGATTGAAATGTCAGAATAGGCACAGAGCAAATTACCTCTGACATACTTAGTGAGGAAAAATTTTAGTTGTTATGTAAATTATGTGAATTATTTAATAACTTGAGCCTTCGTTCATTTTGCAAGGACTTTTAAAAAGATAAGACACTTGTACATTCTATCTGTGTAAAATTAGTTAGACTTCTCATAAGTTCGCTCAAATTGAATGAATGTCAAATTTGAATGAATTTCCGGGAAGATTCCGAATTCTAGTCGAAATTGGCAATGTGAACAAAATGCCTTCAAAAAGAGTTTTCCCGATTTCAAGACCATTTCGATTATTAATAGATCGAGATTCGATTCCAATTAGATCAAGAATTATACCTATAATTAAATAATGTTTTAATTGTGTTTTTCCTAAATGTTTAAACCCTAATTTATGTAAAAAATCTTATTATCCATGGGTTGGCTGAATAAAAAGATTTGATTCGAAAGTTCTCGCCTTCATGACGTCTCCGATGTGAACTGTCAAATTCCCGAAAACAAAAGTCAAATTTTAATAAATGTGCGTGAAACTTTTCGCGCCAAATGAATTTCCTTCGAATAGCCAGTTCACCACTGTGGCCGAAATTCGGTCACGAGTGTTATATATTTGTTTCTAAACAATTATAATAGTGTTCAATTTGTATTTCCGCGTCGCAAACATTGCTGTGACGTCACGGCACGGTCTGCGCTAACGCATTGATAACGATTTAAATTATTTCAAGGTTGGCTAGAGCGTTTCATAGCTCGATTTGTGCAGGAAAATACTAGTCACATTGCTGACAATTATATAGAAAGAGTAAATAACATAAGACATGCCGCGCTGGGGCACACAGCGCCATCTAGTCCCAATTAAGCGGAAGCTTATACCTACTATAGGTATTAGAGGACTGACTGTGAGGACTGATAAACTTGCCTTACTGAATTAATAATTCAACTTTAGATACTTTTTTTTGTAAATAAATGCATATTGTACAATAATACATAGCAAACACCTAAAACAATACAGACAATGTTCATGCACACAGTTTTTGTACGGTGCAGGGATCGAACTTTAACGTTCATTCAAAGGTTTACCATTATGTTGTGATAATATTAGTCAGTCTAGATTCAGCGATACAAGAACCAGTATACACTACTTAGTTTTTAACTATAGAGCGACTTGTGGCGGTTTCTTTTTAAAAAAACATGCAGTGTAATGACCCCCGGGTCTTGTTTCTGTCGGTGAGTAGGGTTACCGAATCTCTTGGGGTAAGTGCTGCATTGCTTCGGCGCTAACCGTGTCCCTGCAACTTGCTGCCCACTGGCGACACAGGTTTAATGGGTATGCCCTCCTATTTTGGGAGGTGTGAGTCCCACACACCATGCCTGAAGGTGCCTAATGCATTCCCCTCTAGAAAAAAAACGTGCTGCATCGGCAGCCGTGGGTTAAGGGAGCAACGCGCGTGTGATGCTCCTGGTGTTGCAGGCGTCCATAGGCTGCGGTAACCACTTAACATCAGGCCAGCCGTAGGCTCGCTCGCCAACTTATTGATATAAATAAATAAATAAATAAATAAATAACCCAAGACAGGCCACGCTGGGCCACACAGCGCCACCTAGCCCCAAACTAAGCCGAAGCTTGTACTATGTGTACTGGTAATGACAACTGATAAACTTACTTAGATACATTTTTTTTTGTAAATAAATACATATTATACATAGAAAACACCTAGACCAATTCAAACAGACATGTTCATGAACAGAAATGTTTGTACTGTGCGGGAATCGAACCCACGACCCTTGGCTCAGAGGGCAGAGGTCACTACCAAATGAGCCACCGAGCCTGTCAATATAAAAAATACACTTAATTTTATTAACCTTCCTCCTTTTACGAAGTCTGATAAAAATACACTTCATTTTATTTTATGTAACGAATTGTATTAACAAACTATTTCTCTTGTTACAGTGGATCACGCCGGAGGAATGTGCAGCTTACAGCCGGGAGCAGAGGCCTCCGCTGGTCATACCGCGCATCACGCAGTACCGGGCACCCCGGAGAGAGCCCAAGGGACACCACATAAACCCTTACCATGAGGTAAGTTACCAAATCTTAACCCTTCACCAGTCAATTGGCAAATAGATGACATATACTACATTTGGATTCGAGAGAGTATTGGTATGTAAGGGTTTCGCTCAGTTTTTCGCTCCAAGCCACGCTCACCTGCCCGTAGTGCATCCTGCCGAATAACAAACGAGGCTCTGGCAAGCAAATGGTGCCGGTATACACATCATCATCCTCTTAGCGTTGTCCCGGTTTGTGCCTCTAGGCCCAGGGTCCGCTTTGACCATGATCCTAGATTTAGTGAGTCTGGTTGTTACATTGAAGCGACTGCCATCTGACCTTCGTAACCCTCAAAAAGGGGAACCAGACAAATTTGGATCATGGTTACACATTCAGAATTAAACTGGATGTGCAGGTTTCCTCACAATGTTTTTTTTCTTCACCGCCAAGCTAGTGGTATAATTCCGCACATAGATTTTTGCAAATCCAGAGGTGCGTGCCCCGCGCATTCGAACCGACGACCTCACGTGTGTGAAGCGACGATCTTACCACTAGGCTACCACGGCTCTATTGGTGCCGGTATACACAGGCCGATTACAAGAAGCAGCGTCATCGGCGCGAAACGCTACCTGAGGTCTCCAACCTCTTGCCCAGCATATGCAGGTATTTGAACGAAGTGGCGAAGATCTTTTCTTTTTTTCCCATAGCACAAGCTCCTTCATTTAAGGCTAGAAGGTGCTGTGTGGCATGTCTCCACTTATTTTTCCTTACGTGACAAGGTGCACATAAACAAAAAGAGTGAGACAGACGCCATTTGTGTTGTGCGCCCAAAAAGCTGCGCGTGAGTCAAGGGCCGCGCCATTTTGTCATGTTAATGCGCGATTACTCCGCGCCGCCATTAACGATGCGCGGGCGCAGGCAAGCCGTAGGGCTGTCTGGAAACTGTTGGACTAGGTCGGGAGTCGAAACCGGAGAGTAAGGATCATCCATGGTTTATTCAAAAGTGATTATATAATTCTAAAGAAAAATTCAATAAAATTTTCTCGAATGGATACGACCTAGGGACCTTCAAGAAGCGAGGCTACAGATTTCTCAAGGGCCGGCAACGCACCTGTGACTCCCCTGGTGTTGCGGTGTCTATGGGCTGAAGTGATCACTTACCATCAGGTGACCTTCAGGCCCGTTTGCCCCCTCTGTCATAAAAAAAAATGGTCCATCCTGCCGAATAACAGACGACGCTCTGGCAACCGACTGGTGGCGGTATAACCACCACGATTGAGAGGTAGCTAAATACCACAGGCCAATGATGAAGGGCAGCAGCGTCACCGGAGCGAGGAGCTACCCCGCCTGATGTTTGCTCAAAGTGGTAAACAACTGGACAGGCCTATGTCCAGCAGTGAACTGCAAAAGGTCGGATGCTAGCCCCTTGTTTGTTATTCAGCAAGATGCACCAAAGGGTGGTGGAGTATGGCATAGAGCGAAGAGATTTTAGGTCGTACTCACTTATACGTACATTACATTACTATTTTATAAGGAAAGATAAATGAAAACAGTCATGTCGCTAGTATTCCTTTACTGTTCCTGGAAAATAGGATAGTAGGATTTCTGAATTCTAATCGTTTTGCCGCGAAAAAACAATCTGTGACAGTTGGCTGTCAGTTTCCAAGATGGCAGCCCTAGTACGCAATATGGCGTCGTTTGCGCGCCAATACCGCACATCCTGTTCCATCAAAGTATCGATTGAATGAATTTATTGTCTGGCCGCGTACAGCCAGATGGGCTGTCAGCCTGATTGGTTTATTAGGCAACTATTATATCTTCTTAGAGATGTCCATTCAGTTGTTCGAGGGAGAAAGTTGAGGATGAGTATGTAACCTTCGCAATTAACTGTGATGATTTGAGCTTTGATTGTTATCTGTTTGGTTGGTGAAAATTATCTGTGGTGTAGGCAGATCTTTGCTTAGACTTATATCATCAATGGAGCTACATACAAATCCTAACATCAATCAATAATACATACATATCATTATAATCAGCCTACACACGTCCACTGCTGGACATAGGCCTCCCCCAATGACACTGAGGGTCTGAAAAAAGAAGTTCACCAGATGGCACCACTTTAAAGGTAGGTCCAACTGTTGCATGATTGGTTCATTTTGACATGGCACTGACATTTACATGGCAACTGACCAATCACATGATAGCTGGCTATAGCCAGCTGCTGCTGCTGGCTAAAGACACCCGAAATGCGACCGAAGGGACTTAACGTTTGTTTCACCCAGGCAACGAGTTTCGCCAGGCAGGCGGGTTTTTACCACCGGTAGAAAAATCTCAAGTAACCCTTAACTAGACTTTTACAACACCCACGATTTTATGGTGCGAGTCCTAGACACTTGCACCATTTATAACGGTGCCTATTCGCCGTATCCCTGCTCGTCCGATGATAAAAAGGGCCAGGAGGAATCAAATTCAATAATTCCGTCGCACACTCTCCAAAATGCAACCGATAGAATACCGACAGACAGGCGACTTTACGACGGTGTTCCAGACTTTAAGAATCTAACATAAGGTTATACTCCTAATCTACATTCATGTTTGTTTAATAAAGTAGCTGGTAAATATACTAGGATATAGTGTGTGTACTTAATAACATGAAGATATATTAAACTAATACAATTAAACTGAAGATAACATTGAACAAACATTAAGAACTACATTATGTTCAATATTGTATCTGGCTTTATTTACGTTTCGGGTTAATGCATTTGCTGACCTTAAGAGCAGTGGTAGATCCGCCTACCTTTCCGGAGGTCGTCGATTCGGGGTCGACGCATAACCTTAGGGATTTTCAGACATTAGAAGGTGAGGTTTACCACTTTAACGGAGGTTAGGGACCTAAATCATGAGGAAACTTACCAAAATATTGGTTTGATACCAATATCCAAACCAATTTTCGTATTAATAATATTAGATTTTATGCGAAATTAATAAATATCAGACAACATCACATACATTGCACCGATCCCAAAGTAATTAGCTTAAGCACTTGTGTTATGGGTATCAGAACAGCAAAGGGACCACAACTATATATTTAAATATAAATACAAATTTATACACCCAGACACGGAACAAACACAAGTTTTCATAACACGAATGTTTGACCTGGGTGGATCCCCACACGGGAACCCACGACCTTTCGTTCAGAAGGCAGGGGTCACTACCAATGGGGGCATTCTGGAATATAAAAGGGGGCCCAACTTTTACGTGATTGGTTCATTTCGACATGGCACTGACATTTACATAGCTACTAACCAATCACATGATAGATGTACCTGCTTTATATGTGGTTCCATTTGGTTTTCAGAAAACCCTCATTGAGCCAAGTCAGTCGAAATGAAATGAAGTGAATTAGTAGGATTTAGACTTTGCCAAATGACTAACTTGATGTACGCCCTGCGAACGCCAACCCGCCTGCCCAGCGTAGCGATTATGGGTATATCCTCCAGTTGTTTGCCCTAAGACAGGCTCGGTGGCTCATTTGGTAGTGACCTCTGCCCTCTAAGCCAAGGGTCGTGGGTTCGATTCCTGCACAGTACAAACATTTGTGTTCATGAACATGTCTGTTTGTATTGGCCTGGGTGTTTTCTATGTATAATATGTATTTATTTACAAAAAAAATGTATCTAAGTAAGTTTATCAGTTGTCTAGTACCCATAGTACAAGCTTCGGCTTAGTTTGGGGCTAGGTGGCGCTGTGTGGCCCAGCGTGGCATGTCTAGGGTTATTTAAATTTATTTATTTAAGTGACGAACAACCGGAGAGACCTACGTCCAGCAGTGGACTGCAATAGGCTGATAATGAACTTGATGTATGATCGTGTGTAGGTACACCGAGATCTGCGATCACAAATACACTGTATATTTATGATCGCAGACCAAGATGAAAAGCGCATCTCCAAAAGTGCATTGCTTAAGAGCATACACCCACACCTAATTAAATGTTGTACAGAATAATCAGTGAATGCGTAATAAAGCGAGATAAGGCGAACTTCCTAACGTCGAATCGACCACCGACCAATGATAACGCCCTTCTAGTGATGGGGCAATGCAATGTCGATACCAGTGCTCGATGAAAACACCTACGTATATGATTTTCGATGAATTCGATCCCTGCACAATACAAGCATGGACCGGCTCGATGGCTCATTTGGTAGTGACCTCTGCCCTCTGAGTCAAGGGTTCGATTCCCGCACAGTACAAACATTTGTGTTCATGAACATGTCTGTTTGTATTGGTCTGGGTGTTTTCTATGTATAATAATGTATTTATTTACAAAAAAGAAGTATCTAAGTCAGTTTATCAGTTGTCTAGTACCCATAGTACAAGCTTCGGCTTAGTTTGGGGCTAGACGGCGCTGTGTGGCACACGACGCACATCTTCGATCATTCTGTCGGCAGACCTAGAAGATCTTTTTAAATGTCTCAGACGCAGACTCTATCGCACAAAAAGTGTGTCGTTTGCGATGCACCATATATGTACCTTTTAACACGGCTATCGACACAATAGCCCTATTCGAACGCACACAACACTACACTAATATCACAGAAATGTATGGTGACCTACCATTGTGTGCTGTGCGTCACCAGCGAGTAACTGCCGCAAACAACTATTTTCCTTTAATTAAATACCTCTTTGTAAATACTTTTAGAACTAGTGATTAACAAACAGTGGTGTGAACGTGTTGTTTTAACTCTCAAACGCTCAAATTTTGGATACCTAAGACATGGAAGAGTGTTGTGATAGTGCGGCCAAAAGTTTTGAAAGTGCATAACGATGTTGGGCAATTGGAAAAGAGGAAAGACTTGGTTCAAAGAGGTAATGTTAGGGCGTGACTGTCTGTATGTAATACAGGATAATGGGTATATCCTCCAGATGTTTGCCGTAAGTGGCGAACAACTGGATGATTATGTCCAGCAGTGGACTGCAATAGGCTGATGATATTTTATAATGAAATGGGTAGTCTTTAGGTCTAACTAGCATATGTTAAGCGATGTTAGACCCTATGGAGCGCGCTCACCCAATCAAAAGCGATTCACTTTCACCTTCAAAATCTAATGTTCTGTATTTTTTTAAATCCCCCTTTTATTTCATTCGCCACTTCTAATGGTCTCTTTTTTTAAATTCTCGCATTGAATTTGATTTGTATAATAATTGTGTCTGCCACGACATCAAATACTTAGTGCCTGCCCACACATCCTGTTCGATTGTTGTCATCCTGTTGTGGCGTGCATGGGTTTTGCTATGATAGTTCGTGTAGGCGTTGTCTGAATTAAAAACAATTGAAGTTTATTAAGAGTTAGATATGTAGATAACATTGTTTACGATAACAAACAATTGTATATGAAATATTTATTTTTCTGTTCATGATGGAAAATAAAGCAACTGGCAGGTGACGGGCTGGTTACCTGATCGTTGTTGCAGCGACTTGGGCTTCTATCTCGCTTTCCATTAGGCGTAGAAAAGCCATTATGTCGTGCTATTATTAAAAAATACAATTCACCACTCCATTCCTTCCTGCAGGTGTAGTTAAAATCGACAAAGTTGACTTACTTACTTACGAGATTTCAGTTTTTGAGCCAGCGGTAGGGTTTATGTGTTACGAGTGGCTGGTTACATCAAAGAAGTGACTTCAGTCGCATTCGGGATAAGTCAGTTTTAGCCAGTTACCGCCATCAGGCTACCGCGTCTTTATTGCACAGTAAAGTAGTGTACAAAACTACAAAAGGTGGACTTAATACCACATAAGCATTCTCTACCAGCCAACCATTGGTCTAACAAGAAAGTAATTCTTGCCAGGTGAACGCGCTTCATCGTAGACTACAAATCCTACAAATACCTCGCAGTCAAGCGAAAAACCCATTTCGAATAAAAAAAAACAAGTTGGCAAGCGTAAAGTCCAGCCAGACATAATGATTAGTCGATTTACATGAGTCGATCGCAGTAGGTACGTGGATTCATCCGTTATATCCGACATCTACTGCTACTTAGTAAGCTGAAATGACTGGGTATTCTAGTCAACTTTCCTTTTCCTCCCTTTATCAAGTGTTTTGTGCGAATACTGTCACTGCAGTGCCATAGAGGCTACATCATCATCATCATCAATCGTATCAAATCAAGAGAGGTAGGGCATAGCGAATTGAGCTACCCGTCCGGGGAAGGACCTCCACCGTATTTCGATATTCGACCGCAGACAAATGACCTCCGGGTCGTGTTTCTGCTGGTGAGTAAGGTTTCCGGAGCTAATGGGGGGTTAGGATTGGGTCGGCATGGCGGTGGCAACTGACCAGTTACTTGCCAGTTGTCACATCGACCTGGACTTCTCTTTCGCTTTCCATCAGGCGTCCCTCCCGCAGTCCACTGCTGGACAAAGCCCTCTTCAACTGGTCGCCACTTTCCTAGGCCTCGCGCATCCAGCCGGAGACAGTCATTTTGCGCAAAGCGTCAGTTCTGGCCTGAGGGTGTCCTACACTACATTTGCCGATGCGGTATCCATTCCAGAACTCGTTTAATTCTACAGCTGTCGGCTCTGCGGCTGATATTATATAAAATATATATATATATATGAAAAAAATATTCTTATATTGCCAGCCCACTGCCACTTCAGCTTACTAAAGCTTTATCCATCCATTTTGGACGAATTGTCACTAAACCTGGCCTGAGGGCGTCCTACACTAGTTTGCCGACGAGGTATTCACTCCATACCTCTTTTTTTATCACTACGGTTGTTGGCTCTACGGCTGACATGGCCAGTTCACTGCCACTTCAACTTGCTAAAGCTTTTTCCTGTCATTTTGCGCAAATCGCCCTCAACCTGGTCTTCCTACACTATGTTTCATCATCATGATCAGCCTGTTGCAGTCCACTGCTGGACATATGCCTCTCCAGTTGTTCGCCTTAGGGCAAACATCTGGAGGATATACCCATGTTTGCCGACGCGGTATTCACTGCAAAACTCCCTTACCCCAACGGTTGTCAGCTTTATGGCGAATATGGCCTCTTCAGCGTGCTAATTCGATGAGCTATGTCGATGACTTTGTTTCTCTGTCGAATCACTTAATTAATTATTAACAATTTTCATTTTACCTAAGCGTGTTTTATTTACGGACAAGAGACAAAGTTATTTCAGACTGCATTATGTTTTGTACAACAGGAAAACACAAATTAACGAAGGTTATTATTACCAAATTCAGTAACTGCTTGTTTGTTTGTGTGAACTGTGTAATACACTTATCATAAACAAAACTCCATTGTTCTTTATGGTTGTCATTACTGACTGGAATCTAAGGTGAGGGTGGTCAGCCATGGAGACTGAAAACGTGCAGCAGCGTTTACCTAGGTACAAATAAAACCTAATGCGGTCACCAACCCGCTTGACAAGCGTGGTGACTAAATCAAAACTCCCAAAATAACAATCAGTCAGTTGCCAGACAATATGACGGTATAATAATCACGTTTAAAGGCGTAGCTTAATACCACAGGCCGATGACGGGCAGCAGTGTCACCGGAGCGAGGAGCTACGATTATGGATAAGTCCTCGAGATGTTCGGCCAAAGTGGCGAACAACTGGAGAGACCTATGTCCAGCAGTGGACTGAGATAAACTGATAATGATCATCATTTGCCTGCCCTGTTCCCATTATCTGGGGTCGGCGCAATATGTTTTCTTCTTCCATTCATCCCTATCAGCCGTCATCGTCCCATTCACTCCTTTCTCAGCCATATCATCATTCACACAGTCCATCCATCTTTTCTTCTGGCAGCTTCGCCCTCTCCACCTATTCACATTCATCTTCATCACGGTCTTAATCACATGTCTCTCATCGCTCCTCATTACGTGCCCATACCAAGACAGACGGTTCCCTTTCAACTTCTTCACTGGTGCCACTTCCATACTTCCCCTAATGTACTCATTCCTTATCTTATCCATTCTGGTTACTCTGGTATATGAGACAATTATCATCAAGGGAGACAAGGGAGATTTTTGAATAAGCTAAAAGACGGACTAATTACAATTTTTAGCCATAATAGCCTATTGTCTCATATACCAGAGTCTGCTGGACATAAGCAGTAGACGTTTTCAGACTGATGATGATATAAAAACCATGTTTTTTAACTTTCCAGGACAGCATTCAGGAGTCTTCAGTGAAGTCTTCAGTGCGACAGTATGAGCGGTTTCAGGACTGGAGCCCTCAGTCGGAGAGGAGCCGAGCTGATCTCGAGAGGAGTTTCAGCAAGGCCAATTCCGATAGTCCACCGCTTATCAGGATTAATAAAAGGCTGGGTAAGAGACTTTGACTAATTATTATTGGATTAAAAGGGCCTAGTCTATAGGGCCTTTTTGTGTCTGGCCCAAAAAGGTCTGGGTCACAGAGCCCTGAATTCTAAAAGACAAACTAAGAGCATTGTATTGATCTTATGACTGGCTTAATAAAGTCCCAGGGCCTAAAACTTTTATAAAAAAAATGGCTGCCGTATAAAAAAAGAAATAAAAAAGCCATCTTTGTTTTTTAAGATTTGTTTTAGTGAGAATCTAGGTCCTGGAGTCTAAAATCTTTAAAGCCTGTCTGTCTGTTTGTCTGTTCGTTGTAGAAACAAAAACTACTCGACGGATTTTAACGAAACTTGATACAAATATTTTTCATACTCCTGGGCAGGTTATAGTATACTTTTCATCACGCTACAATCAATAGGAGAAAAGCAGTGAAGGGAAGTGTTGGGAAAACGGGAGAAATTTTTATCCGTATGTTTGAACGCGCACCACGCAACAACTACTCCTTGGAATTGAATGCGGTTTTCACCAGTGTATTGCTAGAGGTCTAGCTTAAAATTTAGGCACCATTTTATGGAATTTCGTTATTTTTGAAACCCGATATGCTCGCGTGCGACTCCGCTGGCACAGCTAGTAAAGAAATAAATCAAAACGTTTATTAGGTGCACAACAATACATGCCACATTTGAGGACTTTCCTATTGCCTATTGTAACACTTCAATCCCACTTTCCAGGCAACTCCACAGAGAACCTACTGTTCCCGAATGGGAGACGGCCGAACCACCTCCAGCTGCCGGCGTCCTCCTCAGGGGACAGCCTGGACGTGGAGCTCCGGGAGCGGGAGCCAGGATACGGGAAGAGCCGCAAGTCCCGGTCGATGGTCGCGCCGAAGCACATGCGTTCCCCTGTGCCAACCCCCAGGACGCTGCTGCCGCATTCTGAGGTAACTAACGCAAACTTTGTCATAAAGTGGTTGATCAGTCATGTACATGTTGAAAAGTAATAGAGCCAAGATACTACCCTGAGTGAATCCATCTTTAGGCTTGTAAACACAACAATTTTAGTATCCTTTTTCATAATAAGCAGAAGAGTCTTTCGCTTATTTTTAATAGATAGATAGATATTCTTTTTTGCGCACCATACAATTGACTTAAAAACTAGGTATTACAGACACTTGTTGCACAATTTAGGCGGCCTTATCGCTATAAGCGATCTCTTCCAGACAACCTTAGGGTTGAAGATAGTTGAAAACTAAAGGATCGTTTGTGTAAATGTAGAAAGTAACAGGGCACAAGATGGGATATAAGAGAGTGACCTATCATATTTCTGCTCCAAGCCACCCTCACCTGCCCGTGGTGCATCTAGCTGGATAACGAACGCCTAGTTAACTAGCGACCTATACGCTAGTGCCGCATCCCAGGGCTTTTCTGTCAAGATATTGCTCAGTAGTAGCTCTGAAGCCAGAAACTTTGCGATGATACAAACCGTGGTACGGAAAGCCGTTGGTTCTGCGCATGATATCTCTTTCCGATTGTGTAGAACTATCGTCCCATTGGATTTTAAAGTACCAAACCTCTCTCCTGCAAATCTCCTCAAAGTATCCCTACATTCCAGGCCCCAGTGATCCTGGAAGGTCCAGTGAAGCGTACCAAGTTCGCGGAGAACGGCAAGAAGAGCAGGAAGCAGTGGACCGACTGCTACATGACGCTTACGCCCAACTCCCTCGTCTTCTACAAGGATCTGAAGACGTATCGCGCCTCTGTAAGTATTCAACACCATATTGTCCAAAAAAAAGTATCTAAGTTTGTTTAACGATTGTCCGAGTGGTTTCCGGATTCTCCGGACCTCCCCATTTCATATCGTGGGTGTTGTAGAAGATGACTATGGGAATATCAGGAAAAGTGCAGCAACGTTTACCTGGGTACAAATAAAACCTACTGCGGTCACCAACCCACCTGCCAAGCGTGGTGACTAGGGAAAACTCCCCAAAATGACAATTGACATTCGGGAGGCTGATCATAGTAAAATATGATGAGGATGTAAGGGAGCGACCTATCACCTTTTCGCTCCAAGCCATCCTCACCTGCCCGTGGTGCATCCTGCCGAACAACAAACGAGGCTCTGGCAAACCGACTGGTGGCTGTAAAACCATCACGGTAGAAGGCGTAGCTAAATACCACAGGCCGATGACGGGCAAACAGCGTCACCGGAGCAAGAAGCTACGCCCTGCGATCGCCAACCCGCCTGCCCAGCGTGGCGATTAGGGGTATATCCTCCAGAAGTTTGCACTAGGTGGCGAACAACTGGAGAGGCCTATGTCCAGCAGTGGACTGCAATAGGCTGATGATGATGATATTCAGATTGTCTGTAGGCTGATGATGAACCCATAACCAATTTTTCACCTATTACACTTTAGAAGCCAGCACTAATTTAGTATATTTGTTGCTGCAGCGAATCCCGAAAGCACCTGGGACCCCGCCCAGTCCGGCATCCGCTCGTGCTGAGTTTGAACTGCCCCTGCGCACTGCACAGGTCGTACAGTGCATTCAGATGCATACTAAGAGGTAAGTTTTTATTTTTTTTTATGACAACTGAACCAATATAAGTAGATCGTGGTATTGCTTTTTTTGCTCTAGCAAGGAGCAAAGCCAAAATTTTATGGTCCAATTCCCAAAGGCTTGTTTTGCAAATCCACTACGAGTATTAAAGTGGGAACCACCAAAGTACTCTTTGCTGGATTCCTTAGGTGACCATAAGGTCACCATATGGACGTAAAGTAGAGATTAACCAGCTTTTTGTTTGGTGAGCAGATTTACATAGTTTAATGTTACCCACATAATTTAAACGTTTTTAATTAAAGTTGGAAATCTATAGCAAATTTCATCTTACCCCTTAACTAACTTAACATATTATTAACGCGTGACTATCAAACAATAATCTGGATTCATACTGTTAAAGTAACATTTTTTAAACTTTAAACAATATGGTGTTTCAGATACACAAGATCCTTGGTGCTGATGGTAGGGTCCGATCAGTATCTTCTGCAGGACGAGACAGAAGAAGGAGCCAAGAAATGGCTTATGTGCATACAGAACATTATTTATAAATTGGTG
Organism: Conogethes punctiferalis; assembly: GCA_031163375.1. NCBI lineage: Eukaryota > Metazoa > Arthropoda > Insecta > Lepidoptera > Crambidae > Conogethes > Conogethes punctiferalis. The sequence continues at coordinate 10,961,387 of CM062097.1, read as the reverse complement.
AGTAGTTTATGTTTTTAGTAGTTTTTTTTTTATAGTATCTCGACATAATGGCTTCTCTTCGCCTGATGGTAAGCGAAAGAGAAGCCCTAGTCGCTGTGACAACTGGCAAGTAACTGGTTAGTTACCTGTCAGTTGCCACTGCCATGCCGGCCCAACCCTAACCCCCCCACGAGACCCTCCGGAGACCCTACTCACCAGCAGAAACACGACCCGGAGGTCATTTGGCTGCGGTATTCTATAGGGTGGAGGTCCTTCCCCGGACGGGCAGCTCAATACGAGCGAAGATTCGCTTTGCCCTACCTCTCTTAACCTAAGAGGTGTAGCGAATCTTCGCTCGAATTGAGCCGCCCGAACTACAAGCACAGTATCATTTTACTCAATATCGTTGTATTTTCTTGTACAGGGTCCACCAATGCCAGAAGACTTCCATTCTCCACAATACTTCAGCAGCAATACAGACCTGGAGAGCCTGGGCAGAACGCCGCCGTCCACTCGACACGCCACGCGGACCAAACAGAAAGGTTAGTAACTTAAAGCAGTACCGCAGGGTGCGGAGGAACAGCTTCGGAGACGTTGTCCAAAGCCTGTGAAAGTTCAAGCTTAGGTTAAGTTAACATTGGGTATTTATTGGGTTTTTTAGTGATGATGGTTTTACCATATCGAAAAGAACCCCACTAATATACAAATACATAATAATATCGAAAATTTATATTAACAAAAATGTATGGTACCCAGGCCATCAAAAAACTTAAATCACAAAATAATAAAAACTCCTTACATAATCGACTTTACTTCGGTAAAGTCAGCTCTATTTAGGAAAGTAATATACTTATTACAAAAGTATTTAAAACATTGTGTTGAAATAAATGGACAGAGCTATTGTTTTCGACTTTCCTGGGGCTATAATTATAACAAAATACAAAAGGATAATCTAAAAAATATATTTATATTAGTTATGTATGTTACTTTAATACTAATACTAATAACTCTGACGCCTAAACTGGGAATGGGTATAGCTTACCCTAAGTGTTGCGGAGGTCTGATGGCAGTCGCTCTGTGTAAAAGCTTAGCCCTCGCCAAATCTCTCAGTTTAGGAAGCCGACCCTGAGATAATCGGGAAAAAGGCTAGGATGATGATGATGTATGTTACTTTAATATTTCAGGGTATCAAAACCAAAGGGTTTTGTAGACCCTAAAAAACCCAGAAATCTTTTTTGCTCCCTAACTTTGGGCTTGGTCCCTACAAACCTTGACGTAATGAAAGATCTCATGCACTAGGTATGGAATACCTTCTATAGACAATTAACCGAGCCCATGCTTAAACCAAAAATGCTATAATTCATTACACATTGATGAGATTTGAATCTCCTTCTCAATAAAATTACATACACGCTACCAGTCTTGACATCAAACACCAAACCAACAGTATTCAAAGTGAAAACAACGAACGGAACAAATGGAACGATGTTATATTCTATTTGCGTAAATATTCTACAGTTATTAGTGATGATGATGATTTTCTACTAGTTCTATTTGTCCTTTAATGTATTCCCAAAGTAAATATTATGACGAGGTATATTGTATACCAAGTGGTAAAAAATATTTTGGGACTGCGTCCAACATATCTAGACATTAGTAATTTCGTTGTCTGTAAAAATACTTACATCACCATGACTCATATTTTCAATTATCACCCATTATTGCATAGTAGGGTTTAAAGTTCAGACTTTATAACTTGATAAGTCGTCAGCGACTTATCTTTGGATTAAAGTCCACACGGACAACGTCACATTATTTTATTTATAAGTGTATCCTAGTAAGATACTTTATCTTTCATCATTTGCCATAAAAATCCCTAAATAAAATTTATAATTTGAGCAAAATTCAATGTTGTGAATAGTTATTATGTATGGTGTGGTTTTTAGTTGTAATTAGAAACTGATTTTAATAAATTCAAGTTTCCTAGTAGAGTTTGTTACTTATTAGTTACTAGTTTCGTTAGCGTAGTCCATTGTCGTTATGACCAATCGACTTCCCGGTAAATCTTCGGTATTATTGATGTTGTTTTCCTCGTTGTGTTCAATTTGCCTGACGCTACTGTTTGGGTGTAGCTTATATTCAGTTCTATTCTAATAAAGTCGGTGTCAACGGTTCTCGTCCTGTTTATGATCTTTTTATTAGTTTTTGAAAGCCTGTGAACACATTGATTGTGAAACTGTGAAGTATTTCGTCGTATTTAATGGATTGCTATCGTCAATCTTTCTTCATGTTTATCCTTTTCGTTTGAAGTTATACCAATCGATATTATGACTATCTGTGGATGTATCTCAAGAGGCGACGGTTTCAGCAAAATGGATTTATGTAAGATTTGTTTTAGTATATTCTATAATGACGTCACTTACTTAAGCTTACTAATTTATTTGTAAGCACATCATACCAGAATGTTTTCAAGGACTTCGTTGATGGCAAATTATTTATGTAACAGTTATTTTTATTTCATTTATCATTATCACCCCAAACCAGACAACAGGATAGTGCAGTACATGTTTATGGAACTCCAACTCTACTAACCTTGCGATATTAATTTATCGCAAAGATACCTACAATAATTATCGATGATTAAAGTGCCTAATCTATGGATAGAATAGCGGTATTGTAATCGCTCAGTAACCTACTTGCAGGCTTTTGAAACACACATATGTAGACTGTAGTGGAATATGGTTAAACAGTGTAATGTAATAACAAAATAAGTGTATCAAAGAAATGGAATTCCAAAATGCGGATAATTTGGCTATATACTTGCTATCAGATATTACCGTGGCCATGGATAAATCAAAGATGAAGCCAAAGAAGAGTCATACGGAGAAAGGACATCAAATGATGAAAGACATTTTTGGTTCGCATCATAATTTACACAAAACGACAAAGCATGGACATCGTATGTACCCAAACATTTCTGTCTATAAAGATTTTACTTTAGACTTTAAAAATCGCGGCTGTGTATTAGCGCTTGAAAAGAATATAAGTGATGTGGTTAAAAAAGTCTTTGATGATAAGTTTTAGCAAGTTTTAAATCCATGGAATAAAATCAACATTTCAATCAACAATTTATAACTATTTTACTATGTTAGCACGCAGAATTCTTCCAAAAAGCGACGCCTAGGGAATGAAAAATTGTGTCTCTTATTTCGATATCATAGTTAATGCAAACGTTTGATTACTTACATACTTACAAAAAAAGATACGAAAACACTTCGGTATAGATAGTGAATAGGAACACCTTTATTAGAATTAACGGTGATACCTGTGCGTTTATCTTGCGCGATCGATATGTTATCAAATATTGGCTTATCTGCCTTGTGAGGTGGACTTCCATTATTGTTTTTAAACCATGTTGTTTTACAATCTTTTGTATTTCTTATAGGCAATCTACTTACAGTCGTAAACTATTAATTGTGTTATTATCGTTATTGGAACAATGATCGATTTGTGTGTCAGTGAGTGATATTTCGAATAAGGTAAATCGATGATGGTTATTCTTAATTAAATTTTTGTGTTGTCCCCATTTGACGGCGCAGTCGTGGTTATTTGTGATTCTAACTTTTGTGTTGATCTTTCTTTGGTGGTCAGTTGTATTGTATCTAATGTTTCGCGTTTAATTCTCTTACTCTCTTTCTGTGTGTGTTTTAGTTGTCCATTTACTGACTGGGTTGGTCGAATTATGTATCTCAATTGTAAAACACGTATAAATTATAGGAATCATAAAACCAACGAACGATAAACTAAAATTATACCTAAGTAAGTAACACAGAACATTTTACTATGAACCAATGAAATTGTTAACGGAAAATACGCTGCAAGTTTTGTAGCTGACAGAAACTTTTTCGTCAACAATTTTTAATTACACTGTTGAAACTTGCATGACCATTATTGTTTCGTGAACGTTTTTAAAACTCTTAAACTTTCCCTAATTATCATGTAAGATTCAACTAACTCCTAACTCTGTCTAAAACGTCCTAAACTCTATCGCTAGCTATCATGGTTGGGGTAACAACTGTATTATAAGAATACTCTTCAATCTTAGCTTTAATTCTATCGCTTAAGCTTCTCTTTCTCGTTTCCTCTGTCTGTACGTTTTTATTTCTTGCAGCTGGTGGGAGCTCGAACGAAGATCTCAGCGATTCTACAGAAGCGTCCCTTCAGAAGTCGCATGTGAGAAGCATTTTGAGGAAGTTCTTCAACAAGCGGCCTGGTGTTGACGTGCTCATGAACAAAGGGATCTACAAAGGTTCGATCTGATTATGTTGGTGTGTTGCACAAACCTTAAATTTTGCACTTACAGTTTTAGTTTTGAACGCTTTCGTGACAGATTGGTGTGGCTAGTTAACGCTTATAAAAATGCTTGAATAGATAGACAGTGTGTGGTTTTTTTATGCCTGGTTTCGGTGTTATAGAACTGGGGTATTACTTTTTTTTAAACGTTTTTAACGTTTTTAATTAAACGTTTAGATAGTAGATTATGTAAAATACAGATTTGACTGTACGATGGTAATCGTTTTTAACGAAAGGTTTTCTTCTGGATTAATCGAAAACATTTTGAATACAATATTTCTGGATAATTTCTTCTGGATAAATAGAAAATTATATTTCGAATAGAATACCTTAGAATTTGTTTCTGAAATGTTGAATTGGACGAGTTCATTGATTTGCGAACATAAGATATCCTAAGAAAGAATACTCATAGATAAGTCCTTATCAAATATTCAATGAATTTCATTCAAATAGTTTGTTGCAAACATTGGATATAAAGTGACGTCACATACGCTTTTCAAAATTGCACAATTATTAAAAATTTTTAAGTTTTCTAAAAGATGACGACTGTTTATTTCATGCTTGTGCCATTTTTCATTACCCTGAAAACTAAACAAAATGTCAGTTCTACACGTAGATAAACAACAAAACAAAATGATGTGTTTACAGGCACTTTACTGAAAGCTTTGATTACAAAATCAGGAAATTAGCTAGGTACGTTTCAAGTTGGTCTCGACATTTTAAATTTCCGGTAGTTTCATTATGACGAATTATGACTTAAATATACAAGCGTCGTTATTATTTTAGTAGGTATACAGCTACGAATGTCAAGCCATATTTCGCCATATTTTAGTTCGTGTGAAATATGTCAAGCTATATTTCGCACGAACCGCTGACTGAAATGGCCTATTTTTTAAAATGTAGACATGTAGGGTAAAGTTAAGAACACGGGTTAGGTTAGATTTTTTATTAGATTATAATATAATATATATAAGGGATGTGTGTGTAATAAGTAGGGGTTGTCCATTAATCACGTGATCTTTTTTTAGCATTTTTTAACCCCCCCTCCCCCATTGGTGATACGTAGTGAGGTTTAAGACCACCCCCCCTCCCCCTTCTCAACATCACGTGTATTTTTAGTACCTACAAAGAATCTTAAAATTTTCTAAATATTATCTTAATTTAAATACAGGTATAAACTATAATCTTATTTTATTCTGAAATTAAGGACCATAATAAAAATGTCTACACCAGGTTGCAAGTTTTTTTTGATTGCCATAACAATAAGAATAAACGAAGAGTGTAATCATAGGAAAAACATGTATTGTACTAGTACATGAATATATTTAATGTATATTGTCCTCGGACCACGGATTAGCAAGACATTCTTCAACACTAACAACTGGATAAGCATCTTGCAGGTCAGTTGTTGGCACTGTGCTTTGTTGAAAATCAACATCGGTTTCATCAAGCCACTCGGTGTCATCATTTTCGCGCACAACGCAGAGAATTTCTTTCGATCTGCCGATTGATCGTCGCGTGAGGATGCGTGAAGGACGAACATTGTGCATCTCTACACTATTACTGCTCGGATTAGGTTGCTTGTGACATGAATTTACATGTTCCTTAACTTTCTTCTTTGTACAGAAGTACAATCCACACCACTGGCACGTCCTTTCCAAAAGTTGGCGACGATCCTTTTGCAGACTAGGGCAATACAGGTCATACGGCAATTTGTTAAAGCCCTCATGCGTTGGGGTGATTCCAAGAGACCGACGCAGAAGAAATGTAGCAAACGTCTTGCCATCATGCTCTTGAGGCTTCGGAATACATAGACCACTAGACGACTGCAAAATTGGGTAAGGAGGTATAACGAAGCGTTCAGGAAGAATAGATCGAAGAGAACTCCGCAAATCTCCACAGCAAGCGCGGTCATCACACTTCACCACCTGGTAATGATATTAAGATATCTTAATCATATTAGATAAGAAAAGTAAATGATAAAATAATAATAAATGAGATTTTACTAATTTACCTGAAGCAAATACTGGCTCTCTCGCACATGCTCGCTATACCACTGCAGACAAGGCAAGTCTGGAACAAAGCTTTCAGCAATGTCATCGGGCTCGAGGTACTCTGCTACGACGTCATGGCCGTCGATAGGTAACCATATTATTCCATACTTCTGTGAGAACTTCTCCAGCCTTCTGAAAGTTCATTTTTTTGAGATCATGATCTTTTGTTCTCCCTTGTTCATCCAAATGAGTTCCATAAGAATCATGCGGAAGTATGAGTCCAGATAATTCCCGGCTTAAAGGCGCCATTCTTCTCTCAACACGGTTGAATGCGCTTCTGCCGGGTGCATTCGTAAAAATGAATATTGCATCTAAATCATGCTTGACAAAGTGGTGTATGGCATGGGAAATAACCTTTTACAAAAACTAAAAGCCCTTAATAAAAGCCTTTTAAAAAAATAAATACACGAGATATCTTACTACACCCCCCCTCCCCCTTGTGTTATTTTCGTGATTTTTATCAAACCCCTCCCCCCCCTTTCAAGCCTCACGTGATTAATGGACAACCCCGTAGTGATTAAAAGTGCAGTTTCCAAATAATTTTTGCGATACCTACCTATGTTCTTTAATTTAGGCGGGCAGTTTAACTTAACGAACTTGGCTGACATGCTCCCGCGTGTCTCAAGATTATTTATTCACTATTATTTCCAGTAACTAGGTACCTATGGTGTTTTGCCAAATCTTGTCCATGTTAAACTACAGTCGGAGCACGGAATTTTACTCTCAGAATCTCTTTTTTAATCTGTATCAAATCGCGCGAATTTGACATTTTGTCACCCAACTAAAAAAATGTGGCAGATCCTTTTTTTTCTTTTATTAGTTTGTATAATAATTAGGTACGTCTATGTATATTATCTTATAAACAAGTTTATTTTTTATATTTTTGGTGTTTTATTTTCCTGAAAATAACCTCTTAATATTTGTTGAAATGGTGGATGGTTGTAGAATTTGTATAATATCTAGTGTTTGGTAGCTCGTTGTAAAATATCTCTACGTAAGTTAGTACAAAAATGATGAATATGCATGGGTTTTCTAGTTTGGAATTAACAATTAAGTTTGTAGTGTGTGGTAGTATTATGGTGCAAAGTATGCGGTAGGTAGGTATATGTTTTGTAAAACATAAATCATAGGATTTTAAGGCGGTATGTAGGTAGCTATGCGGATGTTAACTATCCCAGGCTTGGACGTTAAGTGTCACATCGAAATAAGGATTTACTTAATAAGTCGGTGCCATTTTTTGGACTATGCCATTTTTTTATGTTGGTTATTAAGGAATAAGGATTTACTATAGTTCATTCGCGTTAAGAAAATAGTGACTGACAGGTCAGGACAAATTAAATTTCTAGCGTTTTGATTGGCTAGTGGCCTGTCAGTGACCTGTCAGTCACTATTTTCTTAACGCGAATGAACTATAATTATGAAGTCCATGCCATAAAAGAAAGTGTTTTTTTTTTTTGTGCGGGACCTGATCATGACATAGAGCCTATTCATGTGCCAAAAAGCAAGTTTAGTACTTTTTTCCTTTTTTTAGTACGCTTAAATTGTGCAATGTGCAATAGGTTGATGTTTGTTAGATTAATCTTTAAATAACTAGTATGGTTTTTCACATAATATTATTACAACAAATATTTTACAAGCAGGCGATAAATGCATCCGAAACACTTTTTACAAGTTTTATATCATTTTGATGATTAAATACAAAAAAACATTATAGTTTCATGGGGGTTAAAATTAAAAGGAACTCCTGGGCTAAATTATTTATTTATTTTGTACAAAAGGCGGACTTAATGCCGCATAGGCGTTCTCTATCAGACAACAGACAACATCACATACATTGCTCCGATCCCAAAGTAAGTAGCTTAAGCACTTGTGTTATGGGTAGGTATCAGAACAACGGAGGAACCACAAATATATACTTAAATACAAATATAAACACCCAGACACGGAACAAACACAAGTGTTCATCACACGAATGTTTGTCCCGGGTGGGAATCGAACCCACGACCCTTGCTTCAGAAGGCAGGGGTCACTACCAATTGAGCCACCGAGCCAGTCAGCGATAAGCAAAAACAAAATTGTAGGTAGATAGTGAGCTGCAAAGTTAATATCATTATAGTTCATTCGCGTTAAGAAAATAGTGACTGACAGGTCACTGACAGGCCACTAGCCAATTAAAACGCTAGAAATTACAATTTTATAGGTATATTTAAAAATACACATAGCTAAACATTATTATACCCCTATTATGATCCTAGACACAGTATATGTAGAATTAAAACTCATCGTAAAAGGAAAACCATTCTCAGTATTTTTCCAGTCCTAGACCATTGTTATAGTAAAAATAAATTATTATTTTTACAATATTAATTTCACTGGTTTCCTGTTTTATTTGTTAAAATCTATGTACAATTTTCGTATAGGTTTTTAAGAAAAACATTGACTACAAGTCAATATATTATTCTTCAGACGAGATAAGTCGTTAATTATTATCTATACCTAATTATGTATTTATACAAAGCCTATAGAGAATTAATATCATGTAGGTAGGTACAGTCTGCCACAAAAGAAGATGATGCAGTCCAATATTAAGTCACCGTAGTAAGGTGAGCTTTTAAATGAAACTGTGCTACTTGCGGCCGACTGTACCTACTGTGAAGCCAAGACAACTGCAGTTCCAAATAGTATTTAGGAATTCTACATTCAACTATAGTTGCCAAGTGTCATATACCCAGTAATTGCACCTTGCCCATTTTTCAAGACACAGGAATCCTTGCACATTTTTAGGGTTCCGTATTTATTTTACGATGATTCTGATCTTGCCTACTTCACTTTTCAGCCTTAAAAATAATAAAATTTGGTTTTATTAGGTATGCACTTTATAAGTATGAATTCAAATAATTGTGAAAAGTTTGCACTATAAATGACTTAAAAAGAACATTAAAATAATGTCAGGTGTTCACACGAAAAAATAAAAAAATACAATGGATAATTTTTTGAATAGGCGTTGGTTGTCACAACACACATAGAAAAAGTGCCACTCAAAAAAACGGGGTTTACTATATATTGTAATATTTATCTATTTCAAATTTTAAAAGTGTAACGCCACCTTTACTCTAAAGTGACTTAAGTGACGACCCTAGCGAGATTGAATGAGGGGCAGATTATACTGAAATTGTTAAAGCGTTCCACTTTGTCCCACTGGTGGGGTGCCTTGGTAGGGCAAAGTACACTAATTAAAAAAACTAACTGTAGAGATCACAGAGTACAAGATTAGATTAATATTCAGTCAGTTGACTCGCACAATTCGTGACGTCTTAATTTTGTAAAACCCCACAAAATGTATGAAGCAATTATTTATGACGATAAATCGGCTCACATTTCTCAGAGATATGTATGGTAATAAGACAAACAAAAAAAGTTCAGTTGGATTGAGAACCTCTTTCTTTTTTGAAGTCGGTTAATAAAAAGGGTAAGCTCGAACCCTCGGACCATATACGAGCTGATGATGAAGGTATTTTTCTAGAAGTAAGGGAGGTACGCTATGGGGACAACAGGAAAAAATTTAATCACGTCCCGCTGTCCCCGTGACGGGTATATGACATATGGGGACAACGGGAACAAAGGAATACCTTCGCCTTAGACGTTACATTTACTTAATATGGTATTACGTTCTTCAGATGAGCCAGTGTTCGGGCGCAAACTGGAGGAGGTGTGCCGAACTACCAGCCCTCGCGTGCCAGAGTTCGTCCGGAACTGCGTCAAGGAGATAGAGAGTAGTCCGGACAACATGAGCACCGACGGTCTCTACCGCGCCAGCGGGAACCTCAGCCAGGTGCAGAAAATTCGACTGGAGGTAAGCGGACATTGCCAGTCTTAGTGTTCTCTACCGTCTCAACAATGGGGAATGCTCCGAAGAGTTATTTTAAGTATCTCCTATTTGCTCACGAACAACACGTGCTGGACAGCGTTGTCATCCGCATACCATACAGACGATAGTGGCGCGCACCAAGAGGTTAAGATCCTCGTCCCGCGCCATTAAGTCATGGAATGCCCTTCCAGCTCATGTGTTTCCTTCCTTTTACAATTTTGGGTTCTTTAGGCGGGGCGTGAAACGGCATCTCAGTGGGCCTTCAGGGTGAGGGCGACAGGCGCGGTGGGTTTTGTCCTGGTGTGCCTGTCAACCTAATATTTCGAGCTCATGATCGCTTATCATCAGGTGGAGTGAGGGCATCCTGAACGCTGAGTTTATAAAAAAAAATCATCAAAACATCATCTCCCCGTCTCATTTGGGGGGAACCTTTGTCCAGCAGTGCGATAGCAAGAAGAATCATCATCATCATCATCAGCCCCCCACATCATCACTGCTGGACATAGGCCTCTTCACTTGTTCGCCATTTTGGTCAAACTTCTAGAGACTTTACCCATAATCGCCACGCTGGGCAGGCGGGATGGCAATCGCAGGGCGTAGTACCTCGCTCCTCGCCGGTGACATTGCTGCCCGTCATCGGCCTGTACTATCTAGCTACGTCTTCAATCGTGACGCAAGTTACTTGCTCATACTAATTTTCTCCGAACTGTGTTCCAGATCGACCAGAACAACACATCGGTTATCAAGAACCACCCAGACATCCACGTGCTCACCGGATCGCTCAAGTTGTTCTTCAGGGAGCTGAAGGAACCACTGATCCCTTGCAGTATGTTCGACAGGGTCCTCGCCGCTTGCTGTGAGTGAATATAGTTATAAACCAAGCCTACATTATGTACTTAGATATACACACTTTCGCTACTGAGTTAAAGAGGGATTGAGTCGAGTCCCAACTGGGATGCCCCTCCTCAGATGAGCACTCGTAGCGGTCCACCGTCGGGTTTATTAGGTATTCTATATTTTAGGAAGGAGTCTCATATAACCCAGGTATCCTATACCTAGGGCCCTGGTTCATTAATGCATTCCTGATGTAAAAAAAAGCCTAAGGACGCCTGCTACATCAGGGGTATCACACGCGCGTTGCCGATCCTTTAAGAAGGTCTCTCTCTTTACAATCTTTTTGAAGGATATTACCCATACAACTTTCTTTTTTCTTTTTTTCAGCAATAAAGCCAAGAGAAGCGAAGATCAAAGAATTCCGGGATATAGTCCAAGCTCTGCCAGAATGTAACAGAGATACCCTCAAGTTCTTGTTAGAACATCTTTTAAAGTAAGTGCTGAAAATATCACTATTATAAGTACCACTCAGTGTACCCAATTTTTATACGTAATATAATGGCTTCCATACGCATAATAGAAAACGAGAAGCCCAAATTTCTGCGACAACGGCTGTGTCTCGGCTATGTAAGATGCTCTTTCCTAGCCCGTTTAAAGGATTCCATACCATAGAGAAGGAAACATATGCATTGGCAACGACTTTCACATTTTAAAGATTGATGCCGATGTTCTAAAGTGAATCTGTAAAACCCGGGCATATGTGGTTTTGTAACGGAACCGACTGTCCTCTAATGAAATAAATTATTCAAGACATTCTACTGGGCCACCCAGCGCCATCTAGTTCCGAACTAGTACTGAGTTGGTAACTATGGGTAGACAAACAAATTGACAACATTACTTAGATTATTTTTTTTTGGAAATTAGCATTTTATTATACAGCCTGGGTTTATCCATTAACATGTTTGTCTGTCTGTATATATCCATATAAGTTTCCTTTTTTTATAGGGTCACAGAATACAGCGAGCGAAATAGGATGCACACAGCCAACTTAGCCATAGTGTTCGGACCCACGCTCCTGTGGGCCCCAGCGGAGCAGGCGCACAACATCGCCATAGACTGCATCCAACAGAACAACGTCGTCGAAGTACTTCTCAATGAATTCAAGGAGATATTTGCCGAAGACAACCAGAAAGGGAAGAAGAAAGCGTGACTTTTGCTTAACCGGATCAGCCGGAACGAAAACTGAGCCCTACACGTAATACTTTTCTCTCTTAGGTCATGTATTAGCGACTACTATCGAATAGTAAGTGTAGCGATGTATAGCGAAATCTATCTCCACATCGATGCCACTGCAATCCCAGGTTCCACAGGCTAACAACAGATGGCGGTGTACTAGCTGCGGCAAGCAATCTCCGCACATAATAATATTGCTCTGTACAAGTTATATAAAAGACCTACAACGCGCATACGAAGATTTTCTTCAAGAATTGGTTCTTTGGACTCCGAGCACGATCACCTGGCTCGGAGGAAGTACTTCCACTTTTCGTAGGGGCAAGTCCGTTGCTACAAAAACTTCATATCGATGATAAATTTGTTTCATAGTAGTCAAACATATTTTATTTATAATTGAAATATGCGTCATTTGGATTGAAAAGTGATCCGGGCTCTATTCTGAATATGAAAAGTAGTTATTCTACTATTTTACCTATAAAGAATTTGTGTACATAGATGATGTTGTGATACGAATATTATGTGAAGTTGATATGTAAATGGTTAGAAAACGATGATATATACATTACTATGATCTCTGTCACACACAAAATAAATTAAAATACATTTATTAATATTATTACACCTAGTTTCATGAAAATTAGTCCAAATTTTGTACATCCAAATCAGTGTTGTGATTGTGAAGCAATATTTTACGTAAAGACTGTCGGAGGCTCTAGAAATAATAATATATTCATATAATTATATATGGCAGAGTGTAGAAAATAATAAAATTTCGTATGATGTAGCCAACTTAAGAGTTATATCTTTATTTACGGAACATCATTATTTTGGGGCCAAATCTGTAAATAAGTGTGTCCTATTAGGCTTAAAGCCAGCTTGTACTGTGTGCCTTAAGCTCTAGACGTCTGATCGTGTAAATATATTCATCATGGATGATTGTATGTGATAATATTGGTGTGTTGTATTTCTAGTTCCCTATTATTTTTACTTTTTAGTATAATTCATGCTTGCAAACGTGATAGTCTAGTCTTTACTATATTTACTGGACTTTTAACATCATTCAAATTGAATATATCAGCGTCATTAATCGAAATAAAATCCGTGTTAAATACTCAAATAACCACGTAGAGGAAAATTAAATAAAATAAATTGTAAGAAACATAATAAGCTAGAAACCAAAGTTTTGTATTTTTTGGCTGATAGAGTAAAATATATAATTATATTTGTTGTGTAGTTATTATTATATAATTATGTTAACGCCAATAATGCTTATGAATAGACGAAGTTACATGAAATAAAAATCACTTATTTTAACTTTTTGATCATTTTATTTCACCCCCTTTACAGGAGAGCTGATTGAAAAAATTAAAATGAAAGAATAATAATACAATGAGCAGAGTTTGGAATCTCATTTTAAGTGTATAAATACTTTGCCAGCAGAAACGAAAATCCCGCTCTCCTATATGAGACAGTAGTTATTTTAATAATAAGAAAAGTATTAAAATGTAAATTAAATAAAAAAGTTGTTAAAGTGGAGATGGTCAAGGCACAAAGTATGAACATCAGGTGGCTATTGAGGCATAAGATCTGTCGAAAGAAATTCTGCCCACTTTACAGTAAGAAAAACAATAGCAGTGCAATCATCACAAATTAGTATAAAACAATGCCCGTCCCTATGTAGATTACCTACCTACCTATGCTAAGATCCTTACAACTACGCAAAGGATTCTAACAGATATAGTGATTCAAGAGAATGAACGTTTTTATGCCGTAGTGACTTCTCATCAAAGAAAAGGGAGCCACGACAATAAAAGGAAACATTAAGAAAGAGAGTAAAGTTTAAGGGATATTAGGTACCTATATTCATTTCAGCACTTTATAGTGTTATTTAAAATAATAATAAATAACCCAAGACATGCCACGCTTTGAGCGATCCTGGGCTTCTCGCATCCAGCATAGAAAGAGGCCTATGTCCACTGCTGGACTGATACGGGCTGATGACACTGATGATGATGCCACACTGGGCCACACAGCGCCATCTAGTCCCAAACTAAGCCGAAGCTTGTACTATGGGTACTGGGATGACTGATAAATTTGTTTTGATACCTACATTTTTTACAATAATACTTACATCCTACAATCACAGAAAAACATGTTTGTGCTGAGATAGATAGTAGATAGATACTCTTTATTGATTACAGGAAAACATAATACAGACAAAACATAGTACAATTTAGGCGGTCTTATCGCTTGTAGCGATCTCTTCCAGACAACCTTCAGGTAGAGGAAACCAGTTTCACTAAAGAGTTGGATATCTTGGTGCGAAACTATCATCTGTTAATATTAAATACATTATAAATAGCTGAGCGGGGAATTGATTGGTCAAAATCGAGATTGATTTGATTAAGTAGCACAGACCCCACATCTTCACAATCCAACACTGCTCCAGAGGAAGAGATTAACAGATAGCCCTTCTGGATCCCCATTTAGAAGACACATCTATAAATAGATATGAAGCAAATATCAATACACAAAAAAAAAACTAGTAAATAAATACCTGTGGTTGTCTAAAAATATTTCCTGCCAGTCGTACCTACGCTGACCGGCGTGGCGGTGTGTCCTATAAAAGGTCGGTAAATACACTTAATGGCTGCTATAGTTAGTGCTGCCACACGTGTATAACAAGTTACATGCCTACATGTTTAGTGATGTGCTCCAATATAAAGCACCTACCTACTATCGATAGGAATGTAGAGGTTTCTACACACAGTGCAGCCGGCTTTGAAGCACAAAGGGGCCGCCGGATTATGCCGGCGGGTTACCTACGCGGCTTGTCGGCGTTCCATGTAATCAAGCAACCAAAAAAAAAATTCACTTCACTAGCGTTCTATGTGACTGTAACAACCGGAATGATGCTTAGCGGCTTTGTGCAGCTTGCATTGCCGGCGGCATAGCCGTTCGGCATGAACCCGGCGCCGGCATTGATGCCGGCATGTGTGTAGGAACCTTAAAGGAGCGACTTAACATCTTTTCGCTCCAACCCACCCTCACCTGCCCCCGTGGTGCAGTGTGCCTCCAGTTGTTTTCCCAAAGTGGCGAACAACTATGATCATAACTAAAATATGTAACTATATCGGATGCTGATGATGGTGCCTTTCCTAGTACCCTGCTGGACACAGGCCGCCGAGCTGTTCGCCACTTTCGTCGAACATCTGGAGGTTTTACCCATAATCGTCACGCTGGGCAGGCGGGTTGGAGATGGGGTACAACAAGGGAAGCCTCCACGCGTGGTCGTCTGCTTGCAGACGGCCCGGCGTACCCCGGGCAACGGCGGGTAGTAGAGGATGGCTGCTACCCGACGGCTAATTCCCTGTAGGGAGCACGCACTTGTGCGTGGCTCCGGGAGCCAGTGTTGGCGTCGATGGCCCCGACGCCTTCCACGGCTGTGCTTCGGCACACTCGATGGGGTCTTTTGGCCTGTGGGTCTCTCCCAATGGCGGGGTATTTGCCTGATTGGTGAGAGACGCATTGTTGGACGCATCTTGCGTCGGTTTGTCGGCGATGGTCGCAGAGGAAGAGGAGTGCCCTTCGGGGGATCTCGCGGTGTTTCGTTGCCGTCCTCCCTGTCTTCTGCGACCGTTGCCGCCTTACCTAGATGGAGCCGGTTGACGGCGTCCGCTATTGCGGACGCTGTCCTGGCGTGGGATGGTATCACCGATATCACTGCGGCGCGGCGGGTCCGATGGCCACGGTTCTCGTGGTCGTCGGATATGGTCCTTTTGGACTGGTCGCCGGGCAACCTGTTTCCCGTCGCAGGAGGGACCAGGGGGCTTGCCTTGACTGGCGAGCCCGAGTGGAGTCAGACCACAATAAAAAACCGCCTGTTATCCTGACTTCGGTCGGGACCAGGGGGCGCGAGCTCAAGTGGAGAAAACCACAATAAAAAACCACCGTGCGGCGGCGGCTGCACGCCCGACGGAGTTCCGCGAGGTCGGCACGGGGGTGTCGGCCACGTATTGCACGAACTCCGTCCTTGGAGGAGAGGGACGGCCCTTACGGGCCTGACCTCTAGGCTGCCCCAAGTGGGGGGGCCAGCCCGAGTCTGCCTAGCACACCAGCGCTGACAGCTTCGCGGCGTTATAGTCAAGGACCCGCGTTGCTGTCGCCCAAGGCGCATTGACGGTGCAAACCAGGGTTTTTTAGTGGGTATTCTCTGCCGACGCGGAGCGAGTCCCACATAAGCCACTGCTCCCCCGGGCAGCGGGTATGCGTAAACTGCATTTCTCCCTGGTGAAACAAAAAAAAAAAGGCGGGTTGGAGATCGCAGGGCATAGCTCCTCGCTCCGGTGACGCTGCTGCCCGTCATCGGCCTGTGGTATTTAGCTACACCTTCAATTGTGATGGTTATACCGCTATACCAGTTGGTCGCCAGAGCCTCGTTTGTTATTCAGCAGGATGCACCACGGGCAGGTGAGGGTGGCTCGGAGCGAAAAGATGATGGGTTGCTCCCTTACATTCCAGTAAGGGATAGATAGCAAATATCGATGGTCTCATCGTACGTGTCACAGCTCTACGCATGTCCGCCCCGCACAATATTGGAGCTCTTTTTTCTATTGTTCCGTATCAATAAATTCCGTTATGGAACACCTACCAGGCTTTTACGTAATGAAACTGATACGTCTATGTGCTCACTATGTCACGGACTGCAACGCAGAACAAATCCGGTGACTTAATAAGTCTTTAATTAATCGCCTCGTTAGGAAATGTACCCATTGAAAATTAAAATAACCTTTATTTATTAAATCTTTATTGCGTAATAGAAATAGTGTACAAAAAGCGGACTTACTCCGACGGTGGCCCGCTGCAAGCACTCTGTATGTGTGGGAATCGAATCCACTACCAGTGTATCATCATCATCAACATCGGCCTATCGCTGTCCACTCATGGACATACGCCTCTCCAGTTGTTCCCCACTTAGGGCAAACATCCGAAGAAGATACACCCATAATGACTGGTAGAGAATGCCTACGCGGCATTAAGTCCGCCTTTTGTACAAACTTTATGTGCAATAAAGATTAAATAAAATAAAATAAATGCACCCATACCACTGTAAGGGGCTTCGCAGACGACACACTTTTTGTGCGATAGAGTCTGCCTCTGAGACATTTAAAAAGAGCGTCTAGGTCTGCCGACAGAATGATCGAAGATGTGCGTCGTGTGCGTTGAGTCGGTGAAATATCCGCGACAGATTTTTGCGCGTCGTGTGCGTTACTGCATATTTGCATGACAGACTAAAAAGTGCGTCACGTATAGTCTGTCGTCTACGCTGCCCCTGCTGCTGGGGCAACAGATACGAAGTGCAAAAATTTGGGGCCCTACTACAGAAAACGAAAACGATCATTCGTTGAACGGATCGCGTATTTTTGCCCCATAAATCTCTCTTTTGTCCCTCCCGTGTTCTAATATATCAAATAAATTGTTGAAAATTGACGTTGACGAATTTTAGTTCGTATATTCGAACACGGGAGGGACAAATGAGAGGGATTTATGGGGCAAAAATACGCGATCCGTTCAACGAACGATTGTTTTTGATTTCGGTGGTACGGGCCCTTGTATATTATGCAGAGCTACAAAAAACGATAACGATCGTTCGTTGATCGGATCGCGTCTTTTTGCCCCATAAATCCCTCTCATTTGTCCCTCCCGTGTTCGAATATACGATCTAAAATTCGTCAACGTCGATTTTCAACAATTTAATTAATATAATTAGAACACGGGAGGGACAAATGAAAGAGATTTATGGGGCAAAAATATGCGCTCCGTTCAACGAACGATCGTTTTCGTTTTCTGTAGTAGGGCCTCTGGTGTATGCGTAAAGGCATTCCGGACGTTAAAAATAAGGAGTTT
The DNA here is from genome assembly GCA_031163375.1 of Conogethes punctiferalis. Classification (NCBI taxonomy): domain Eukaryota; kingdom Metazoa; phylum Arthropoda; class Insecta; order Lepidoptera; family Crambidae; genus Conogethes; species Conogethes punctiferalis. Next base: position 10,943,159 of record CM062097.1, on the reverse strand, counting down.
GTTATTTGATACTTTACTGTCGGTAGGTAAGTATCAGCCGTCAAAAAAACTAGGTCTTTCTCCCAAATCCTTAACTTTATATTACAGTCTTTCACGTAAACAAAACTGTTCACTGCTTAGTTCCGATACAACTCCACAAGTTTACTCTAAACGCCCGGATCACTATCAAATAACGTCGGTAAACAATAATTTACTATCTGAAATTACAGTACTTGCCTCTCGTAACCTAATATTTAGTGTTATAAGTTATGGACGGATCCAACTAGTCTGCGAACTGGATGTTAGATAATAATAAATAAAATTTAAAGTGCTTGTTACAAATTTATGAGTGCAAAAAAAAGCAAAGTAGTTTTATTCATTGTCAGTCTGCGGACGTTCACTAACGCTACTTTTTTAACGTCCGGAATGCCTTTACGCATACACTAGGGCTACATCACAGGGCTACATCAGGGCAGGGGATGTAAGGGAGCGGCCTATCATCATTTCGCTCCAAGCTAAGCTCTCCTGCTCGAGGTGCATCCTGCCGAATAACAAACGAGGCGCTGGCAACCGCCTGGTGGTGGTATAACCATCACAATTGAAGGCGTAGCTAAATACCATAGACCGATGACGGGCAGCAGCGTAACCGGAGCGAGATGCTATGCCCTGCGATCGCCAACCCGCCTGCCTGTGGCGATTATGGGTATATCCTCCAGACGTTTGTCCTAAATGGCGAACAACTGGAGAGACCTATGTCCAGCAGTGGACTGTAGTAGGCTGATGATGATGATACACCAGGGTTCTGGGTACAGGAAACCCGGGTTACGTTGGGCACACTCCAGACCCACCTCTCAGTTGCCACTGCCATGTCAGCCCAACCCTAACCCCACGAGCTCCGGGAACCCTACTCACCGGCAGAAAGACGACCCGGAGGTCATTTGGCTGCGGTATTCTATAGGATGGAGGTCCTTCCCCTGACGGGCGGCTCAATTTGAGCGAAGATTCGCTATGCCCTACCACCTTTCTTAAAAGCCGTACGTTCCTACTATGTACTTAAGTATTTCTTTACGTTAAGTGGGCCTCTCTGATTGGGCGATAAAAATAATACGTGACGTCATACCGTCCTAATGTACGGTAGCCATGTTTGCCTTTTTTAATAAATTGGATTAGGGCGGTGTCTTGCTAATACGCCTTAAGAGCTCTCATAGTAAATTCATTTAGATTTAGATAGAATTTATAAGTATGTTTCTGTCGTGGCCAAATCGGTGAATTGATCATTCCATTCACATTCACTTGTCAGTTGCCACCGCTATGCTAAGAAAGCTTTCAAAATATATAAACATATACCTATAGGTATAATCTATATTATATATTTTGAAAGCTTGGGGGATAAAGTAAAGAAACACAATATTCAGTACTGCAATAATAATGTATTTAATTTCATTTCCTTAACAAAATAACTAACTGAATGCAAATTTTTCGTAATTTTCACATATTTTTTATGCTTCACATAGGTACGGGAAAAATAATATTTTACATACAAAATTTCTGGAATGTTCCGTCAATCACTAAACGAAATATTAAATTCTGCTTAGATACTAAGTTAATTACATTGCATAAAGAAAAAGTTAATATTTAAAATAAAATCGGTTTTCTACAGTATTTATTATTGATATTGTTAATTTAACTATTTAAAAATAATATGTCTATTCAGACAAAGTTGAATTACGAAAGAGAACGCACAGAATCATTAGAAATAATAATTTTAGTATTTGTATATTTAAATGTTACCTATACAATAATAGTGAATACAATGTTGATTGTAAAGTCAAGACAATTGATATACTTTTAAGTAGCTGTCAAAACATGATTGCTTCATACATTTTGTATGTACAGTCCATATAACGCAAAATGACAAAAATAACAGCTGTTTGACAGCTGTTAGTAATTTGTTTGTGTTTGAAACTTGATAATAATAGAAAATATTTTTAAAGAAAACATTGTGTCTATAAATGTACTCCTTTTATATATACATAATGATGATTTTTTGTGTGACAAATTCAAATAAATTGGAAACATTTTTCCTAAATAAAGTTTTACTGATAGTTGTCATTCTAATCATGCTAAATTAGGGACTGTAGTGTGATGGAATGAGGGCCATCGCGAGTGAATTCTCCGCTAGAGACCCTTTATAGAATAAGGTGTCAAAAAAGTAAAACAGTGTTTCTTTGGGATATAAACGAGTTAATATCGGAATCTATCTTCTTCTTCTTCTATTATTTATTTATTTATATTATTATTTTATTATTATATTTATATTTTATATACATATAATAAAAATGTAACGAGTCGCTGTCTGTACATGGAAGATATATGTGAAAAAATATTATGGGAGGCCTTTATTAATGCAATAGTACCCAAAACAATGATTTTTGGAATTTTTGTCTGTTTGTCGGTTTGTCTGTATGTTTGTGCACGCTAATCTCAGAAACCGCGTATCCGATTAAGATGCGGTTTTCACTAATATATTGCTGGAAGCTTCCCTTAACATTTAGTGTTTGTTTCATGATAATCGGTTCATAAATAAAAAAGTTACGCCGATTTAACTAATCACGTCGAGCCGTTTGCGCTGGTAGGTAGGTATATAAAGCGCGCCGAGATCTGCGCACCGCCGCTGCCAGCTACCAGGCACTAGGGGTCAAAGCCTATAAATACATAATATTGTATGTATTTGGTGTAGCTGAGGAATTTTCTTATAAGAAAATTATTCTTTTTCTTAATTAAAAAAAAAACACGAAAAGTACATCTAATACAATAAATTGCTCTTTTGTTTCTTATAATTACCACTGCCGTGGGTTGTGAAGGGTTGTGAAATGCTTTTAAAGCTATAAGTTTGAAACTTAATTTTTAACAATTAGGTAAAATCACTACCCAAAGAAACTATTCCACGCGGACGAAGTCGTGGGCACAGCTAGTATTAAAATAATCTTATGCATTTTGCGATACCAGACACGAATGATGAAAAACATTAGTTTATGGCTTTTAGAACCTAACGAATTTCTGTGCTTTAAAACAGGAGCTAAGAAAAAAATGAGCCAAGTTAAGCGGTCTGAAAAAAATTGTTTGGGTAGGTTAGTTTATTCACAAAGGTGATAATCTTGAAAGATATATCCCATTTTTATTTTTTCAACAATAAATATAATCTCGTGTACGTAAACATTTGAGGACCTCACTCTACAGTGGCGTTCTCTGGCGAGCACAAAAAAGATGGTCCTCATTTCTACAATAGTCAACTGCAGCCCTATTAACATCGAAAGTTTACTTTCACTATATTCATTTTCAAAATATATAAATTGCACATAAGAAGGTACTTAAGATCTCAAATTTTATCATCATGTAAATAATTTTGTACATTAATGTAATTTTGTAAATAACATAAACATTTTTATTTTCCAAAACGGACGTTTCACATATAGAATGGACCAGTTATTTTATTCTATGACAATTTTTTACATGTTTAGATAAATTGTGACTTAACAGTTTTTACATTTTGGCATTAAAATTATACAGATTTTAACAACACTGAATTCCCGCGCTGGTTAGTTTAAAAACTTATATTTAAAAAACAACTATTTTACAATAAATGATGTCGTATTAACATTTTTATAATCTACACATTTTTTTTGTAATTTTTAAACACCCTGGTTAATTATGATGGATAAAATGTTTAATATTAAAAATGATAATTTACTTTTTTTATGTAATGAATAACAATTATTATAACATACAGACAGACAGGGATGTTTTGGCACGTGGTTGACATTGACATGAGGGCGTTAGCGTGAAAAGAAAATGTCAAAAATCAACGTTAAAAGTGACATTTCGTATGAAGTCGGGCGTTAGTTCCGATTTCGGGCACGTGCCAAAACCTCATTGTCGTTCTGTTACTACTAGTAACTTACTAGCTTACTTAATGCGTTACGTAAATTTATTGCGTACAAAACATATTGAAATAATAGTATTACGTTTAGTCGCTAGTATAAAAAGCTATCTATCCATTAATTACAAAGCTCATTTTTTACGTACTTTATCATATTTGACGATACTGCAATCATGTGTTTGAAAACCAATTCGTAATATAGAAATATTTACTTACAGAATGTTTCACAACCACAAAATGATTTAATAAATGTAAAACAAAAGTATTATTTTCACCCTTATTACAGTACTCTTTTAAATAATTAAAAAGCTAGTTCAGCTCTTCCCATTTATTTATTTAAGCACGCAATGTTACAAAAGAAAACTTAGAAGCATTATCTAGAGGAGCTGCGCCCTGATATCGCCCACCGGGCTGCCAAGAGTGATGATAATGGGCAAAGCCTCCATGTTTGGCCTATGTCCAGCAGTGGACTGCTATACGCTGATGAAAAAAGATGTCATCCTCTTTGTTAACTTTTTCTAGTACTAAAAAACCGAAGTATATTCATCTATACATATAAATGTATTTCATTAGTAGGTATAATCCGTTATATGAAGTTAACATAAAGCAGGTGATAGTATCAGCTTCGCAGGAAGACAGGCTTTACTACCGGACGTCACTTTATCTACCTCGTATATCCTTGCGAAGGTTAGGTCTTCTGTGAATGAAGAAAAAAATATAAAATGCGAAGTTTTTGTGGTGCGAACCCACTGTTGATCAACGTGGTACAAACCAATTATAAATATAGGTATATTCATGTTTGATATTTTGTTTTGTGCATGAAATTATTATAAGAGTACGCCAATAAAAAAAATACAAGATTATTAATTTTGGGAGCACGGCAGTGCACACGCCAAGACGAACCACGCGAAGCATAGCTCAAATGTTTTTTCTTTGCCTTATTTTTTTCCAATAATTTTGAATACAAAACCAAATCTTTTAGTCCATTTCTATTCACATTTTGCTAGAATTTCCTATACTTTAATTACATGTTCGAGCAATAGAGTAGGTAATTTAAAAGAAGAAACAAATCGCTTTATACGCACCAACCATAATGCGTCGCCCTTTAAAGTACCTACTTTCACATTAAAACATAGCCCCCGGGATTGTATCCACGCGACATCCGGCACTCTTCAAAGGACAAACGTCTGAACGGGATAATGTGAGGGACGCCTTTCAGTGGAACGCTCGAATCTTTTCTTCCCGGGGGATTAAACGGTTCGAGGAATTCATAACGCCCAGAGTTTTGGATAATGATCAGTTGTTGAATAATGAATCCCTATTTTTTCAGAGAGATGACCTCAAGAGATTTGGATGTTTTTTTCTTAGAATAAAAGTTAAGGAAGTAAGTATACATTTATACTGTACACAAGTTGACAAATAAATGTTTAAAAAATGTACGCTAAATCATGATTAATTAACTTTAACGCCATGTGATTGCAGTACCGTTAAAATTTACACTCCCTTGCAAAAACGTATTGTTTCACCAATACTACCAAAAAAAGTAAAAGTTATGTATATATTTTTGAATCTCCCATGTTTAGATTTTTTTACAGGTTAGCAGATGTCCTCACGGTGTGAACAACTAAAATTATTCTTCAAATGTGGTATAGGGAGTTATCTCAAAATTAGTCTTGCCGCTGACTCTTCTGCAATCCTCAGCAAAAAATAATTACGTAGTAGGTACGTTTTTGGAAGAAAAGAACGAAATGCAAAGAAACGAAATCAAAGCGAATCAGAAATAATGATTTTTTTTTATTTCTATTATCTGTAATTAGTGTTTTTGCAAGCGAGTGCAAACGTTCATTAATAAAATTCTACTTTTCACAACAACACGTTCGTACAAAAACGCCTTGGATGTACAAATATATAAAAAAGTGCATAAAATGTTCCAAAAATGTGTATCAACAATTGGATTGATTCGCCGCTAAACACTACATTTTAATCAATCGTTATACTAACAGTTATCGCAAAATAATGTACAAATACTACATTACTAATATCATTTTAATGTATATTATAGGGAACATTAAACCTTGACCCAAATGTATCAAAATCCAAGGCCGTAAAACTAATAAAAAACTTATATTAATTTTTTAAGCAAGCATTTTTGCTTTTAATTTTATTTTTGGTAGGTACATATTTCTCTATTTACATTTCAAATGGTTATAGAACAGTGTACTTATATGTTTTCTGGCTTCAATACAAACGCATTCATAAAAAACCTGGGACAATTTTTCGTTTCAGAATAATTCATTGACACTCACTGTATGAAAATGTAAGCAGTACCAAAACTTATAAATAAAATGGTCCGTGTTAATGGCTGACAAATAACAGATATAGACTAAAAATACATTATTTATAGCTGTATCTCTAATATTATTCACGACTGTATTACCGAAACTCATGTTAAGGATTCCTAACGGATCAATATTCAAATGTTCCCATTTTACATTCAGAGTTTTCAGCTACATTAAGCTCTATTTGTAAGCATCACTTTGACTTGAAAGAAATATTTCAACAAATCGTTTATTTAAATGTTTAAGCTTTAGACATGTTCCATCTTCAGTATTTCTTATCACAGCCAAATATTGTTTAACCTCATACAAAATGAATAAAAATAAGGAGATACCAGTTTCATTGGCTTAAATTATGAATATTCCAGTAATGTGCATAGAACAGTAATAAAAACGGTTAATAAATTAAAAACCTAAAACCTGACTGCGTTTCTGTTAAATTTGGAAAGGAAAAAAAAAACATAAAAAAAGAATTAGGGCAGTCCGAACTCATTCTAGAAAGTCAGCCGTCTAGTTATGACCTCTAAAACGAAAACTCAGGCTGCAGCGCTTGCCAAAAAAATATACATATATACTCTCGAAAATCTTATGTAACCCCTTTCTAGCGCAATCGGTAAATACAGGTTTACCTGATTCCAAAATTATTAGTTCGACACGAGACATCACAACGCCCATAGGCAAGATAACTGGCAGCATTGGCAATCCTTGAAATTTATAAGTTCACGTTTCTTGAGGGACCCTAACACGGAGCAAATACAAAGATCCCTGTCCAGTAAACATCGCCACTGGAGATTTCAAGCCGTAGCACGGATTCATCAATCTAACCAAATCTGCCCAATTTCCCCAATTTTAGCTAAAAGCCCAACACAGAGAATCCATTATGCATCGAAATATGTTTACAGATAGATGTGGTTGATTTAATGATTGATTTGATCGATGTAAGGGAGCGACCCATCACCATTTCGCTTCAAGCCATCCTTACCTGTCCGTGGTGCATCCTGCTGAACAACAAACGAGGCTCTGGCAAACTGACTGGTGGCGGTAAAACCATGACGATAGAAGGCGTAGCTAAATATCACAGGCCGATGACGGGCAGCGTAACCAGAGCAAGAAGCTAGGCCCTGCTATCCTTTAGAAGTTTGCCCTAGCTGGCGAACAACTGGAGAGGCCTATGTCCAGCAGTGGACTGCAATAGGCTGATGATGATTGATCGATGTGAGTGATTTAATGATTGATTTGATCGATGTGAGTGATTTAATGATTGATTTGGCTGTTGGCGACTGGCGTACGTGTGGTTTCCAGATAGGACCACCCTGGATCTTCCCGTGGATGTCGTAGAAGATTACTAAGGGAATATCAGAAAACGGGTTACAGCATTTACCTGTACCAATAAAACCTACTGCGGTCACCTTGATTTTTGCCTGATGTTAAAATCAGCCGGTGATACCTGGTGGTAAATGTTTGAAATCTAGTCTCTAATACGAGTACGATACACGTCATGTGAAAAAAAATTGAATATTGGAAACTAAATGTCTGTTTGTATTGGTCTGGGTGTTTTCTATGTATAATATGTATTTATTTACAAAAAAAAAAAATGTATCTAAGTAAGTTTATCAGTTGTCTAGTACCCATAGTACAAGCTTCGGCTTAGTTTGGGGCTATGTGGCGCTGTGTGGCCCAGCGTGGCATGTCTAGGGTTATTTATTTATTTATTTAAATTGACATCACTATTTTTTAATTTTAATACTTTGCTATAACACAGCTCTCAGCAAGCTAACAACTCTTTAGGGCGATTAATTTTGCTGGGGAAATTACCACTTAAAATTATGGGTGCAAATAGATATAAGAAATTCCATTAGTATATGACGTTTCTAGCCACAGGTCAAAGGTTAGGTCATAGGTCGCAAACAGTGCACTTCCGTGTAATTGGTGTAATTTAGTTAGGCGGTCCGATGACCTAGAAAAACTATTTGTTGGGCTTACGGTGGAAACGGGTCGATCGATAACTCTCGTCATATATTTTACAACATTCTCAGTTGGAGAGCGATTCGTACATCTGTCTGGCCAAATAGTGACTTTAGTTTTAGCCCCTGTAAAAGAAAATTGGCAATGTACCTTGCTTAGAGCGATTTCAAAGTAGTGAGTGTTTTTGGCTCATTGATCTGCCGTGATTTGTTTTTTTTTAGATATTTGTAGGTTTTATTATTTTTTACTAAAGATGGATTAATAAGAAGCCGAACAATGTTAAAGGCCTTTGATTTTTTGTGCTACCAGGTAAATGATAAAATGAGGCCCTGAAAATTTATAACAGTAAAAATAGGGGTAAAATTTTAACCAAAAAAATATTTGAACCTATTGACCGGCCGGCGCGCAGAGAATCTATTGTTATCGTCAAGGATGTTTAAAGGGTTAATTACGCTGTGTGTAACATTAATTAACTCTATTATCAGTATTTTTAGGTACTATAATTTTAATTAAGAGAGGTAGGGCATAGCGAATCTTCGCTCGTATTGAGCTGCCCGTCCGGGGAAGGACCTCCACCCTATAGAATACCGCAGCCAAATGACCTCCGGGTCGTGTTTCTGCTGGTGAGTAGGGTCTCCGGAGCTCGTGGGGGGTTAGGGTTGGGCCGGCATGGCAGTGGCAACTGACAGGTAACTAACCAGCTACTTGCCAGTTGTCACAGCGACTTGGGCTTCTCTTTAGCTTTCCATCAGGCGTAGGGAAGCCATTATGTCGAGCTACTATAAAAAAAAAAAAAAAAAAAATTAGGTTTATATAAAACCTTTTCGATGTAAAAGGCTACTAGATCGTATCTAAAAATCTCAGTATTTACTTAAGCGTCTTTTCAAGATAATAAGTAGATATCATAAGCCAGTACCTAGACGCGGCGACCTTTGTATTACCACAAATCGCCGTCAAAAGTGACATTTTGATATGAAGGGCGGCGTTGGTTTCGAAATCTGCCGCGTAAATATACCTACCTACCATCCGAGGTCCATAACAATTTTTTTTTCATTGATTCTGGTAAAGGAGCGCTCACCAGTAAAAATATTATCAGTTCTCTTTACTGGAACTTGGCTGATACGCTCCCGCACGTCTAGATAGAGGCCATCACTGAGCTCACGGCCTCTCAGCGGGGCCCTCTCGGTTTGGAGGCTTGTGGCATTTTGCCGGGTTTTCAACCTATTATGACACTGCATCTTTGTACTCAATCACAGAAAAAAAAGTACTTAAACATAGAAAATAACGAACTTTTCCAACGACATGACAGGTACACACAACGTCCATTAATGACATAATCAAAATTATCGTATTATCTGTGGCAGCATTACGTAACGACGAGTCATTTGGGTCAACGTGTCGCTAGTGATACGACGATTTAAATGGACACTATAGCAAACCGCGTACACGCACTAGCGCCACCTAGTCGTTTTCCCCAAAGGGAGTCTCGCGGGCGCGTGCCTAGCCGATGCATTATTTAGCTAGGCTGCATAATTCTCAATGTGTTAGCGCGCGCCGCCATTTAAAATACGCCGCGCCAATGTCCGTATCCGGAACGCGTGGCTCGTTCAGTTCGCCACCCGCCGCCTCGTCTCTCGGCAGCGCGCGCGCTATACCTCGGTTTTCTTTTGATTTCTTGTGTTCATGCATGACTGTGCCCAACACCCTTAACTATCTTATGAATGTGTAGTGTGTACTTGTGTGTATTGCGACGAATAAACGTCAAATACCAAACAACTCCCTGATCTTTTACTTCTGTAAACCCAAGCAAGAGAGTCTCAGAAGTGACGCCCAACGAAATAAATCATAAGCGCGTCTCAGAAGTGGCGCCCAACTAAAAATCAGCAGTCATGCCGCTGACCAGAAGCAGAGCGGCCAGCTTCGGCAACAGGGATGATGCAATAGACGCATTCCCCACTCCCCTGCTGCCCACGCCGCCGCCGCCGAGCAGCGAACAACAACGCCAAGATGGCGCCGGCGCCGACACGACTTTTACGGCGGAAAATATGGCGTCGGTGATAGCCTCCTTACAACGTTCACAAACAGAAGCATTCCGAGAGCTCCTCGAGGTGGTGACGAGAAACACATCTACACCAGTGCCGTCACCAAGCCAGGGTACTCTTGCGCGGTGTAAAGCTTCGTTTTCCGGCCGGCCCAACGAGTCGGTCGACGCATTCATCGAGGCGGTAGAGGCATACAGCGACTGCGCTCAAGTGGCCGAAGTAAATATATTACGCGGCCTATCATTTTTATTCGTCGAGGACGCTGCTACGTGGTGGCAAGGAATAAGGCAATCCGTCACATCCTGGAAGCAGGTGAAAGATAACCTAACCAGTGCCTACGGAGACCGCCGGCCGCCACATCGCGTATACACCGACATATTTAAAAATTATCAAGCGGAGGAGAACACCGACATTTTCATCGCGAGAATCCGCGCATTATTTGCCAAGCTCCCAAGAGGGGACTTAAGTGAAAAGGTACAATTAGATATGAGTTATGGATTATTAAACGCGAGGATTAGACAAAGGCTGCGAAGAGAAGAATTTGATACTTTTCATGAACTACTTCGACATGCACGTTACATCGAGGACTCCATCGGCGAGGGGGAGCGGCAAGAAAGTAGTGCGCGAAGTGATATTTCTGTGACACGAACAATCGCGTCGGTCAGAGCGCCGAGCCGCACGCTCCCGACATCGGCAATTGCGCCGCGCGCGCCCGGTTTCAACGCAACACGCGCCGCAACTCCGACTCGGCCTCCGCCGAACGCGCGCGCAAACCCGACCGCGCCGCACACGCCCGCGCCCGCCGCGCCCGCGCTGCCGGCCGCGGTCGGCGCGCATCACCCGCCGCCGGCCCCAGCTCCGCCGCTTTCGAACGCGGCCGGCGCCGCCGCGAATAGGCAGCGCCCCGCTTGTTCGTACTGCAAGCGATTCGGTCACGCCCGTGACCAGTGTCGTAAGTTGCTGAACCCAGGTGAGCCTCCTTCTCATACTAACTTTGCGGAACGCGAGTACAGTGATCAAAGTTTTTATAGTGTCGTATCTCAAAAAGTGCGTAATTCCAAAAAGTTAAAGTGCCCGTCAGTAAGTGTCAATTCGAACAATAACATTACTTCGTATAAAAGCCGTCCGCGTCCTAACCTGTCTGTACCTATTTCGAACGGTGATGCATGTAATAATAATAATAGTCACAAAAATTTTACATCGCGTAACAGTAAAAAGCGAACTCGTCAAAATGCCGATAATAATCGCAAACAAAAAAGTAAAGCTATTAGTGCATGCAACATCGAACGTTCATTTTTACAAGATAATTCTCGATGTGATAACAGAATATCTTATGATAATAATTTTTTAACGCATCCTTGTGATAGTTGTAATTTTAGACAGATGTCTTGTAACCGTAAACATTTCAATTTGCGTAATTTTACCATGAATAATAATAATTGTTTATGTGACGATGTTTTACGTGATAATATTTCGACATCACAAGCGCCTTACGTTAACCCGTGTAACGCCGCGGTGTCCCAGGTTAACCTGTGCAAAAACACGGTGTCCCGTTTTAACCATTGTGATGACACGGTGTCCCAGGTTAACCGGTGCAATGACACGGCGCCTTACGTTAACCCGTGTACCGCCGCGGTGTCCCACGTTAACGTGTGCAATAACACGAGGTCCCAGTTTAACCTGTGTAAGGACACGGCGCCTAATGTTAACCCGTGTACCGCCACAGTGACCCACGTTGAACCGAACGTGGCTTCCCACATTATTGATAATACATGTGGTGCAAATGTAAAAACGTGTCTGAATCCTAACTTTGTTCCAAATTTTGAAAAGGATGTTCAGGCAAATGTTTGTTTTAAAAATAATGTTGTATCAAATTGTAACGAATTTGTTAATACTAATAATAATGCAGGGTTATTGTTAGATAAGGAGGATGATAAAAATGTATTAAGTGATTATTTTATTTGTAGTGGAGATGATGTTTCAACCGGTGACGACCTCGCGAGACCCCCTGGTGGGGGAAATTTGCGTCCCATATTTGACATAAATATTTTGGGTTTTAACGGCACCGCGCTTATTGACACAGCCGCCAAACATTGTATCGCTGGTCATACTCTATATGCTCTCCTTCTACGCCAGAATCATCCCCTCCATCCTTCTTCGCGAGAAGTAAAACTAGCTGACGGAATAATCCGAAAAATGGAGGTGCTTACCACCACTTTACAGGTGTGCTTGGCTAATATAATAATCACTGTTCCCTTCTTAATTTTCCCGAATGCTACTAATAATGAGACATTATTAGGCATCGATTTCATTACAGCCGCTCGAGTCGTCATAGACTTTCATAGGAAAGTATGGTACTTCAGTAATGATAGTACGGTAGTACATAACCTGTCTTTCGAGCCCGCCTCGCGTAACGTAGCCTGCGCTTCAACGGAGGTCCTTAGAGATGATGAAGGTACTCATCTCAAACCAGCTGAGCGTCAAGCGCTGGCTGATGTCCTCACCAGGCACGCACAGGTTTTCAGAGCAGGGGGAGGTCCAACACCTTATGCAGAGCATCGGATTGAAACAGGAGAGCACCCGCCAATCGCGACGCCTCCTTACCGCCTGAACCCTTCAAAAAAGCAGGTGATGAAAGCTGAAATAGGTAAGATGTTGCAGGATGACATAATTGAATGCTCCTGCTACGTTCCAGCGTCTTATTGATCGTCTCTGTTCCTGCTCTGCTTTACAGGATGTAAGTATCCTCGCATATTTGTACGCATATTTGGTGATAAGGAAGGATTCCATCGCCATCTGCAAGACCTCGAGGCTGTTTTAGTCGCCTTTCAGAAGATAACCTGCACATACCGAGTGAAATGCGCTTTTGCAAGAGAGAGCGTTAGATACCTCGGGCGCGTTATCACTCAAGAAGGCGTTTCCACCGACCCAGAGAAGGTGAGTGCTGTCCTCGAGATGAAGGAACCAGGTACTCTCAAGCACCTGAGAACCTTTCTGCAGATTTGTTCGTGGTTTAGAAAATTCATACCTAGGATCTTACCCGCTATTAGGGTCATTCTAGCAACCCCCCAAAGCCTGTGATACCCAAACGCAACCGCGGATGTCCAGTTGATACTGAGAGAGTGCTAGTCCAGGAACGAGGGCGTTTTCCAGGACTAGAGGGGGAGCATATAGCAAACCGCGTACACGCACTAGCGCCACCTAGTCGTTTTCCCCAAAGGGAGTCTCGCGGGCGCGTGCCTAGCCGATGCATTATTTAGCTAGGCTGCATAATTCTCAATGTGTTAGCGCGCGCCGCCATTTAAAATACGCCGCGCCAATGTCCGTATCCGGAACGCGTGGCTCGTTCAGTTCGCCACCCGCCGCCTCGTCTCTCGGCAGCGCGCGCGCTATACCTCGGTTTTCTTTTGATTTCTTGTGTTCATGCATGACTGTGCCCAACACCCTTAACTATCTTATGAATGTGTAGTGTGTACTTGTGTGTATTGCGACGAATAAACGTCAAATACCAAACAACTCCCTGATCTTTTACTTCTGTAAACCCAAGCAAGAGAGTCTCAGAACACTTCTTTGTAATAATTAATAGTTAATTAAGTGTAGAAAGAAGGTCGATTGTAATTAGATTTACGATCGAAATAGTAACTGTTTTTTTATGTTGGCTCAGCATAGTGGCTTTCCTTTGCCTGATGGAAAGCTAAAAGGAAGCCCAAATCGCTCTGATAACGGGCGGGAAACCTCAGTTTCCAGTCAGTTACCACAGCCATGCTGGCCCGTGAAATGCTTCTTCACGCTTCGTTTAAAGGATCCCATACTGTAAGAAGCAGGAAACACGTGTGCCGGCAGAGAATTTTATGATAGTACGGCATAGAAGTAGGAGTTACCGAATTTTTTGGTACTCGATAAAAACATTATCCACCTTGATACGGTGAACTGTGGTTCGAGTTTGGAAAGATTAAGAGAGGTAGGGCATAGCGAATCTTCGCTCGAATTGAGCTGCCCGGGAAGGATCTCGTGGGGGTTGGGATTGGGCCGGCATGGCGGTGGCAACGGACAGGTAACTGACCAGTTACTTGTCCGTTGTCACAGCGACTTGAGCTTCTCTCCACCAGGCGAAGGGAAGCCATTATGCCGAGCTACTATAAAAAAAAAGATGTATCGAAAAGGAAACGTGGTTTAAACAGAATTCTTTCCTCGCGGTAGCCACCGGCTTGGCTGTATACTGGCATGGCAAACTCGTATGAGTGGTGGTAACCTTTAATTTGGCACTTACAATTGCGTTGAAAATTGAGTACATACAAGTACAAATGTAGTACTAAGTCTTCGGGTCTGAATTACCTGCCTCCGAGTAGCGCTTTCCGATGGCTCCGCCACTTTGACGTCATAATGGCGGGACCAGGGAAACCTTGACATACTTCCTTTATCTTTAGAGGTACAAATTTGTGGTTTGGGGTACAAATAGTACAAATGTAGTACAAACCCTTACATGTGCTATATTTTAAATTGGGGACTTGGTCCCGCGATTTTGACGCTCACATTTACTTAACATTAGATGAGCCATTCCAACAGAGTTGCTTAAATTTTAAGGGGTCTGCCGTCTGTGCCATCCCCTCCCGCTATAGAAAAGTATCTGTTAAAAAGGTCAATGTATGGCCCTCAAAACATTATGAGGGTGGGGCTGGCAAGGATCTTATGTTATATGCGCAGAAAACATATGTTAATAATGAACCTTTAATAATAGTAGGTATACAAAAATAATGAAAAAAAAAACCACACTTTTAATTTTGTACTTAGCATGTACCTGTTGAAATATTTCTTTCAAATTCCATCTAATAATCTTACTTTCTAAGCGATGTAGGTATTACTTAACACTAGCTTGAATATGCTGAAAGACAATGCACAATAAAACATACCTAGGTATAAATACTGAAATGTGCCAAAAATTTAATGCATCCAAGTTACTTAAACCTAATTAAAATAATAATTCCTAAAAGTCTCAGACTTACCTATTTGTTTGTAGCACACTACCTTCTTACTGTTTCTGCTCAGCCCAATAGTTTACTGGTAGATAATGTCTACGCGGCATTAAGTCCGCCTTTTGTACCAATTTCATGTGCAATAAAGATTAAATAAATAAAATACAGGCGATTTGTTAGTTGGTTATAAAATACCATACCTAGTAAACATCGAACGTTTTGTCTTAGAAGAACTACCCAAACACAATTTCAACACCCAAAAATCACAAATAAAGTACCTAACCAATGTATTATTTACTAGCTGTGCTCGCGACTTCGTCCGCGTGGAATAAGTAGTTATTTTTTCCCCGTTTTTTTTTTACATTTTCCATTACTTCTTCGCTCCTAATAGTTGCAGCGTGATGTTATATAGCCTAAAGCCTTCCTTGATAAATGTTCTATTCAACACAAAAAGAAATTTTCAAATCGGACCAGTAGTTCCTGAGATTAGCGCGTTCAAACAAACAAACAAACTCTTCAGCTTTATATTAGTTTAGATTAGTCTGTCATAAATAATACCTGCTTCAATGGTAGGTAGGTACTTTACTTCAATACAACATTAATGCTTGTGATCATTAGGTACGAGTAGCATTTACCCGCTTTCATAGAATATTATTGACAAATCATAGGTATTGTGATAAAATATTAACCTTACATACCTACTGAGGTTGACACAAAATACCCTTTATTAGGCAATGCTTGTGGTTCCGGATCTAGAATAAAACCACCCCATCTGATCCCGTGGGTATTCCTGATATTCCCTTAGTCATAGAAGATGACTATGGGAATATCATGCATGCAATGCATGCATTTTATAAAAATCTCGTTGTGTCAGTAAAATTTTTGATATGCTAAGAGACAAAATAATATGCTAATATGGCAACACTGGCGCTTACAGCATACAGCGCCTCTACCAGTAGGCAATGAAATAATTCCACGATATGATCGATTGAGACTGACCGTTTCATGAAATAGCAGTCTAGCTGGCTCTATCGTGGAACGATTTCTTATCATTGATCTGGCCTGGGCACATTATGATATGGCCAATAGACAGTGAACATTTCATGAAATGGGCAAATTCTACGATGTGGCCACGACGTAACCATCACGATGGAAGACGTAGCTAAGTAGCCGATAACAACCCGATGTGCCCGATGGGCGCGTTACCAATGCGAGGAGCTAACTCTTCAGGCGTTTGCCCCAAGTGGCGAACACCTGGAGACGCCTATGCCCAGCAGAGGACTGCGATAGACCGATGTTGCTGTTGTAATATCTAACGGCCGTATTCACAAACGTTACTATGCGACGCGCGGACGCACAGTGCCCTAAATCCTATACGTTTTTGGGTACCTGTGCGTTCCCGCGACGCATAGTAACGTTTGTGAATACGGCCGTAAGTAAGCTTCGGCTTAGTTTGGGACTAGATTTGCCGGTCCGGTAAAATTGCCGGAAGGCCTAAATTGTATGAAAAATGCTGGGCTCGGCGAAAAAACCGGATCCGGGATAATGTGAATAGCTTCATACAATTTGTACCGCCACTAGGCCTTCCGGCAATTTTACCGGACCGGGAGATCTGCCGGTCCGGCGTAGTGGGAACCCGTCCTTAGCGTCATGCTCCAAAAATCACAGCGCCCACATTTATTTATATAGTAATAGACATTTGTCATCCGATCGCTGTATCGCGTGCCGACACAAGGTCGGCCCATTCACCTTGACTTATTTACATACGAAAAACTATGGGAAAGTTTATGGGGAAAATGTAAGGAGCATTTTTAGTCAAGCGTTGAAGTAAAAATGAGTTGAGGGGTGAAAATTTAAGGACGCTTTAGACTTGGCAGTAACGCAAACGTTACACGCGTGTTGTATTAAAAAAAAGTTAAGTTAAGTTACAGTATTCAGCTAATAGTATAATAAAATTTCAAGTTTAAAAAAACAAGACAAAAAACCTCCTATCTATTAAAAAATCTACCTATCTTTTGCGGTCACAAAAGACATGTACCTACCCACCTATGATTTTGTGATTTTTTTTATCATCATCATCACCATCACCCGTCAAACGTCCACGCTGATGATAGAGGCCAATGGCAATTGTCATTTGGGTGATTTGCCTAAGTCACCACGCTTGGCAGGCCGCTACTCGTTTCTTGATATTCCCTCCTTTCTTAGTCGTTTTCTATGACACCCTCGGGATGAGATGGCATTGTATTTTACATTGAATGCACATACCCTGTTAAAACCTGCAGACCCGCACTATACGACGGAACATGGTGCATTTGTTAATCGCTTTATAGATTCAACTTATGTGTCATCCGGCTAAGTGCAAAAGAGCCTTAACATGAAGCTTGCACTCGAGTTCATACAACTGCTAACGTTTCAGTGTCACGCGATCTGCATTGACATCTGACATCGTAAATATATATATTTTTTATATACAGTGTGTCCTGAAAAAAGACTGCATGATATGAAATTATAATTTTACACGAGGTGCTTGATTCTCAGGTTTGACAACCTTGATGGGTTGGTCGTAGCTTCATCACTTCATCATCAGTTCATCATTTCATCGTAGTTCATCATCAGCCTTTGTCAGTCCACAGCTGAACATGTTCACGACTTCGATCGAACCTGGGCTTCTCGCATCCAGCAATATGGGTATAAAAACATTTTTTTAAACGCAATGGTACTGTTAAGAGTTATATCAACCGACCATCATCCTTCCAACACAGCACTATCAAACGCATTCAACCTAAGTAATTGGATATTCAAATGTACCGGCCGTTTCTGTTCCGTTCTCTATTTGCATATTAATTTGAGTCACTTTGGATTCTTGACGTCTAGAAAAGAAACTAATTATCAAATAAAACTACTTATTTTAAATGAAAGAGGTTTTATTATACTCTGACCACCCATTGAAGTCGTTAATGGGTCATTCTAAGTTAAGATGTAATTCGTTGTATGAAATGGCGGCATGGCATTTTTTTATACATTTTTACTTAAGTATACATTTTTATTATGGAAACTGCTAAGATCATAATGTTTGCAAAGTGGCCAGTCAATTAATTGGATTTATCACGTTTTATAGGTGACCAGGGGAAATACACAGTCCAGGGGAGGATACTTTATGTATAGGGAAGACATAAATAAACAAAAACACAAGGTTATTTTTAAGAATCATCTTTATTTATTTGAATTATGTATTATTTAAAATCAGTTTTTTGTTATTTTATAATCTGATCCCAGGTGATAAAAGAAATATTGTCATAATTAATTTTAAAGTTTAACCAGTACAAAATCCCTCTTGTAGAAAGATTTTTATCCAGATATTGAGGGCTTTGGATCTTCTCTGTGGAGTCTGGTTGCTTGTGGTAGTAGGTACAGAAATTTCTTGAGGCTTCTTCACACATTCTTGACATACGAATTTAATTAGTGGCTCATCATCTAAATCATTAGCTTAGCATGTGTTTGTGGAGAATCTAAAGTACCTAACCGAAAATGACGACATAACTCAAGAGTCAAGGAAGCAGCTCAAACTTTTTAATATCAGGTGTACAGGCAGGGTACGAATACGCAACCGGTAACTTAGTGAACCTTTAGTGTGCCTAAAAAAGTCTTTATACCTTCTAGATCTCAATTTTGCTGCTTATTTTCGTTATGTCTGCATCATCTACGGTGAAAACTTTAATATCATCAGTCATCTATTGATGGTATATCTACTAGCCACTAGCAACTAGTCGATGACGCCGCTTTTGCAAGTTGCACCCATTCCATCAGGAACACCCTTACTGTGACCTGCTTCATGTCAAATTTTGAAGGTTGGTGTAAAAATCATCCAACATTGTCGCCAAAACCTTGTACTTCATTTTGTTACGATATTAGGTGACCGTGCCATCGCTTAAAAACTTTAGCTGTGCAATTTTTCTGTAAAAAAATACGTAATATTGTATTGTAAAGCTAAGATAGACATAACGCCAAGTAAAGGTTTAGAGAAAACAAGTAAGTATTAATGTAATCGCGTAAGAATGTATCTCCCCTGAACATTGAGTATCTCCCCTGCCATCAAAAGAGCCAGGGGAAATACGCCAGGGGAGATATATTTTCGATAGAAATCTAAAAAAGCCTTAAAACTATTCCTCACACGTAATTCACAAACAAATGTAACAATGTATACATTATTTATAGTAAATATTTAAGTATATGTTATTATTTTAACAAATAATTGCAAAGTAAAACTTACCAGGGGAAAGACTGCATTCACTAAACACTTCTGCGCCCAGCGAGTGGCGTGATCGAAATGGCCGTCAATATGGCTGCTCAGTTGCTTATGCGCCGCTTGCTGCTAACTTCACGTTACACACTATGCATTCAAGATCACAACTTCTACAGACTAGGAATACAAAACTGATTTTTGAATTAATACAAAAGACCAGGGGACGAGACACGAAACATGGTGGACAAATTTTGGTGTTAATATTTTTTTTTAAGAATTGGAATATAAGCACTTTTACTTGTTAAATACTATTACTAAGTTAACTATCTTTATAAGATTAATGATGATAAAGTAATTATTGAATTTTATTACATTCATAATTACTGATTTACAAATAAAGTCGGTTCAGGGACAGCACAGGGGAGAGACATTTTGCTTATATTAGAGCTTACTGTGACTTAATTACGTACATTTCTGCAATAAATTTTAGTGACCACGTTGAAAACATTTAGTTTTAAATGATAGATAGGTTATTTATGACGTTTATTTAAAAAAAATGTATTTTTTTGTCGTTGCCGTCGAAAGTACATCTTAACTTAGAATGACCCTAATAAGCCTTTTGAACGCCAGTAATTCATATTTCAACGATAATATTTAGTAGATTTACTAGTCTCATTTTTTGGCGGTCAAAGGATGAATAAAATTAATTTACTTTTGTAGGTACTGTTTTAACTGATAGTCCCTTATTTTTTTTTATTTCAGCATATTCAAGCGCAGAGTTAGGTTCTACAATCGAATGTTGTTATTGGTTTAATACAGACAGCACGTTTAGTTATACATTTGTTGCGCATTTTATGTTAGCCACCATATAAATTTGTTCTATGTGTAATTATAATAATTTCAAAGTGACTAATGATGATTATATTATCCAAAAGATACATCAGATAGATGCAGTAAGTATAAACTTTTGCATATTTTTGTAAAATTTCTAAAAATGTAAAGCGTGATACGCTGCGCTGTACAAAACCAACATTCGTATGAAAATGGTACAATGCATTAATTTGGAACACATACTATGTCATATGTAAAGCGGGTTTTATAAAAAAGAACTAAAATTCACAACTAATTAGGAACATTTTAATATAAACAAAATCACATGAATTACAACCACACTTGGAGGACACACTTCTATAAATCAACCTGTTTAATATCCTAATCAATCGCCATTTGCAATTGTCATTATATTGCTTTTTCAAATGGTAACGCTTCAGTAAACATTGAATTGCAAACATCGAATGATTAGGTGATGTACACAGGTTTGTATGTATGTAATGTATAATTATGTATGCCCAGGGCTTGGTAACGTTACCAATTTAACATTATAATAGCGTTAAGTAACGGTAATTTATAATGTTACTTTTTTTACCGGTAAAATAATTACCGGTAAGTCGGTAGCGATACTAAATTTTAACGGTAAATTATAACGGTAATTTTTACCGGAACGAAAACTTAACGTTAAGTTTCAGGTATCGATACTGCAATATAACGTTAAAAGTATCGATACCTGCTTTAGTTACCGGTAAAAGTAACGATACTTATTACGCTACTTTGCTGCATTGCCGCTCCGCACGGTTACCTATAGCAGAGCGGAAACTTCGCGACACGAGACGCATGAGACCATGTTGGGTGGGAGCGATAGAGACAGAGAATGAATTTAATCCAAAATTAAGTAAGTAACGTTTGAACGTTTACCGATACTTTTTACCGATACCATCATGAAGGTAGCGGTAATTTTTAACGTTAAAAATTACCGCTACTTTAGGTATCGCTACTTAAAAAAGTATCGATACCTCGGCGAGGCAAAAGTAACGTTACCATATTTTTACCGGTATTCCAAGCCCTGTGTATGCCACATCATCAATTCGAACTGGCATAACCTTTTAAATCATCAAACTGACAGCTGTCATATTTCTTTGGCGCCAAATCGTTTAATACCGCCATTTTACTTGGTTGAAAATCTTTTCTCGGAAGGATGTATTGTACATAATTAATCACTTGGAATTTATATGCCGGAACACATACATATGACTTGCCTAAATACTTTGTAAATAGCTGTCATTATTTAACAGTCCAAAGATGTAATGTAGGTAGCTATAAAATTTCATCTTAAAAAGTCAATCAAAATATTTAATTACGTATTAGGTCGCTTAGTGGGTATTAAATTATCTTGATATAATGTTTACAATTCAGTGATGTTATTTCTTTAAACATTAGTTATCAAACCTGACTTGTATGTAAATACGTAAGCAACCTCTTATGTCATAAGAATATCAGTCTAAATAGGTACATTAGCGTTTCATTTCGATCTTTTATCTAATTAAATATTTATGATTGAAAATTAACAATTGTTTTTGCAATTTGCGACTTTTTTTTTTGTATATGGACTCTGGTGAATACATTTTGACTACGCGAGTTCGAAATGATGGGAGCTTACAGTTATGTCAGTTTGATAGCTGTCACTCAATGAAGCCTCCTTTTACAGGCGGAAATTGAAATTATTGACCGCTCATAAAAAAACAAGTTCCCTTTTGACGTGTCTCTCTAAACACTTGACATTGGCGAATTATCCGCGTCAACATATACGCGTGATAGAGTCAATACGCAAAAAAAAAAGAAAATTTGTTTCCAGAACACGGCAAATATTTTCAATACCTTTAAGTAAGTATTTTATATCTGTTACTCAAGTGCTTTATTGAGGAAATCTTTATCACTCCCCTGCAGATTTTATACTACCATCCTTTGGGAGAGCCATTCAGAATTTTATTACAAATAACGTCTCACATTGTTGCCAATAAGTTCAGTTTCGTCCCGTATACGGGTTTTTATTTCATGTGTAAAAAACCTTATCCACTAATCTAATACATAATAACATTTTAATTGGTAACTCTCCCTAAAATAAGCACGATCAGTCTGTGGCACCACTTTATTCATATAAAAATTTTCAACAGTCACTAATTAGTCAGCTACGGGTGCTATATCTCATCAGAATCTGACCTTATAGAATCATAATTGGACGTTTTGCTCCTCAGCATCCTAAGGAAGGAGCCGACGGCAAATATCGTCCTCCTATGTCTGTGAAAGATACCCTGATATAACGCCTCCCTCAAGGCCTTCCTGTCGTCCGACATTGAAGGCTGCGTGCTCAAAGTGACGTCAGAATGGGCGCCGATCGCCTTCTGATGCCTCAAACTCCCATGCTTCTTCTCCAACGATTTCTGGTTCGGCAAACTCATCGTGGACTCTATCGACGAGTTCTTCGTCTTCCGTAAATTCAGCATCTTCTTCCCCGACGGTTGCGTCTCCGAAGAAGACCTGGAAGGGGCTAGCTTAGACCTGTGCAGCGGATTGTTGGAGCCCTCCGGATGGACCATGATTTCGACTGACTTCTGACTGACGGCGCTCGATCTCGTGAGCTGCCGCTGCGAGGCCGCCGGCTCCATTTTGGGGGCCTCTTTCGGCATCGCCGGCTGCTCAGACTCTAACGCAATCATTTTGAAGGAGTGGCTTGATTGAAACTATTTGCTTTGATTAAACGGCGTTCACATCATAGGCGGGCGCGCCTCATCAATGCTATCAATGGAGGGAACGGCCAAATGGATCGCGACCTCGGAATTGTTCGGCGTATCGCCTTTAGAGCAGCCGTCGCAACAATTACTGAACGTTATCGTCGGCACTGTTGCATCACTGTCTATTTTGACCGTATTCAGGTTTTGCGCTAGACAATCCACGTTGGCGCTATCCTGGTTGCTATCGTCGGAGTTCCCGTTCATAATAGGTGAGAGCCATTCCTTCCCGTCTTCCCGTTCTAGCTTGTCTATATCTGGGGAGGTGGGCGGTACAGGCGAGCAACCTTCGCCGCTGATGTTAAGCCCAATAAGATCCGCTAAATTAACGTTGAAATTGTTCCGTTTCTCCTCAACTCCTTGCACCTCTTCAGTGATGAGACGGTCTGTGATAGTTTCTATTTCCTGCTTCAGCGCTCGATCCTCTTCGTAGAATTCGGAGAGATCTTGAAGGTTCTCGTACCAGTTTCTGCCCAGGAAGCTGTCGGGGATGGGCGATGTTTTCTCGGCGGTTTCCTGCCGGTACTGATCGATTAGAGGCTGGAGCGAGTCTTCGTGCTGCTGAAACAGGTAGTGGTAGGCCTGGCTCACCGTGTAGAGGGAGTAGGAGGAGCGAGGGCGCGGGAGGACGGCCGCGGAGGGCGCGTTCACGAGGCAACGCCGCCACACGTGTCCGTTCGCCCGCTCCGACAGTATTGCATTAGAATTAAGAATCCTTTCAAAGTCCGTCACTTGGTCGGCTTCGCTGATCTCCAACAGTAGTTTGTTCTCCGTCTCTTTCCCGCAGCCGATGATGTCGCACAGCCTCTTGTCGGTGACCTGTTTAGGGGGATTACGTGTCTTAGTCCTGTTATCGTTTTTGGTTTGTTTGGAGGTGGTATGTTTCGGTTTGCGGTCGGCGTATTTCATGGGGATGGATAGAGTTTGTACGGCGACAGCGCACGGGATTTTCTCGACGATTTTTCTTTTTGTTGTTTGACGGTGATGTCGCTGGGTTTCGGGTGGTGTTTGGTTTTGGAGGGGGGTCGTTGGTGGTAGAATTTGTCGGCGTAGCGGTGTTTGTTGGGGTCGGCGCTTCGTACGGTGCGGGCATACTGGGAGTGGGGGCGTTCTGAGAGGCAGACACTCTTGGCGCGGAGGGGGATGTCGTTTCGCGTGTCCCTGGGTATGGAGGCCAGTTTGGTGGTGTTTTGGCTTCGTTTTGGTACGAGCGGACGGTTCGCGGTGTCTCGAGTGACTGTTCACCGGTCATGCATTCTTCGGATTGTGGAGCGAACGTAAAAAGTAATTTATCGCAATGGCGTGCGGGTCGGATCGATCTTTTGTTCGCGAGTCTATAAAGCGCCGTATGTACGCGGTTGGCAAAGACAGGTTTATAAAGGGGATGGGAGTTTCGCCTTGTCATATTTTATACAAAGTTTTTTGTTTTATTGCGGCTAGATGTTGAGTTATTGGCTGGATTACGATTTGCGATTTGTTATCAACATACTACGGAATAAAGAGGTTCTTAATATGGAATATTCATTCTTTTTCAATATGACAAATGACTTTCGAATGTAAGTTAATGCTACGAAAATTAAAATTAATTATTTTAGCCTTAAATGGAGTATCTACCTATGGAAAATGAATCCGTTTTCGACTATTCAAAATTTATCAGTGAAAGTAATGACAAATTTTCTTCGACCGTCTACTTATGACATTAAAAAAATACCTCAGAACCATTATTTATGGTTGTACTGTCAAGTATCACATAAGTAATTACACCAACGTGATGTCATAATAACGGGCCGGGCTAATCAAACAGATATAATCAGTACCATTAAATTAAATGACGATCATAATATTTTGTAGTAACTTCAGTTATTTTCATTTACATAATACATGTGCGTAAGGTACTTATCACTTGTTTTGGGATTATGGTATCCTGGATATGGCTTCTGGACTTATAATAGACCACCACATCTCATCCCGTGGGTGTCGTAGAAAACGACTAAGGGAATATCAGGAAACGAGCTAGTAAGAGAGGTAGGGCATAGCGAATCTTCGCTCGAATTGAGCTGCCCGTCCGGGGAAGGACCTCCACCCTATAGAATACCGCAGCCAGACCTCCGGGTCGTGTCTCTGCCGGTGAGTAGGGTGTCCGGAGCTCGTGGGGGGTTAGGGTTGGGCCGGCGTGGCAGTGACAACTGACAGGTAACTGACCAGTTACCTGCCAGTTGTCACAGCGACTTGGGCTTCTCTTTCGCTTTTCAACGGGCGTAGGGAAGCCATTATGTCGAGCTACTATATAAAAAAAAAAGAATAACACATTTTGACTTTCCAACCCATGGGGTTAAAAGTCTATATTAGTAGCAGCCCTAAGCTACATAACCTCAAAGGAGGTTAAAGACCTGCAGTTCACAAATGCGCCCCATATTTCCACGATTGTCTGTGAACATCGCGAATAACAATCTTATTACTGAGTTCGTAAAATTGGAAATGCTTTAACGGGATTTGAACGCAATAAAGTCATCAGGGCAAATGCAGCTTAACTCGTGTAATAGAGTATTAAGTACCTACCTAACATTAGTTTTTTGATAAAAAAGGTCGTCGGTTCACACCCGGCATTTTTGAATTGAATTCAAATGAAATCTATATGAATAGGTTCCTACTAATTAACTAATAGGTACTTATGTATTTAGGTAGGTACATACATAATAATGAAACATAATAAGTATTGAATATTTCTACAACAAAATTGTCTGATTTTAGAAGATTTTTATTCTTTGTAAATGTCACCGTGAAATTGTAATCACCGTGAATTTAGATTGTAAACTCGCATAAAGACATTCCTACATGTAGACAAAGTTTCCTTATCATCATCATCAGCCTATTGCAGTCCACTGCTGGACATAGGCCTCTCCAGCTGTTGGCCACCTAGGGCAAACTTCTGGAGGATATACCCATAATCGCCACGCTGGGCAGGCGGGTTGGCGATCGCAGGGCGTAGCTTCTTGCTCCGGTGACGCTGCTGCCCGTCATCAGCCTGTGGCATTTAGCTACGCCTTCTATCGTGATGGTTTCACCGCCGCCAGTCGGTTTGCCAGAGCCTCGTTTGTCGTTCGGCAGGATGCACCACGGGCAGGTGAGGATGGCTTGGAGCGAATAGGTAATAGGTCGCTCCCTTACATTCCTTAATGTTTATCAAATTTCGGTTGCTAAAAAAAAGAAGTATAAAGTATCCTTTATGTAGGTACGTACAGGAAACAACCCAGTATAGATTTCTGTGGGAACCGGTATCCGTGGCTAATTACCTATGCCCGCAGACAGGTCTCGGGAGCATTACTTATTTATTACCAACTATTGATCCTAGCAAGATAGTCACGCTTAAGGCAGCTACAGAGGTTTACTTTAATAGCGTGTACGTACATGCTCGTTTTTTTTTATTATTAATTATGTATAGATATCAGGCTATTGGAAAACATCTAAAAATTGCTAGAGACACTGATGGTAGTGCCGGCCGAAATGAAACCCCCCCCCCCCCCCCCTACCACAAAAATCGAAAAGGGTCCCCTACGTAGCTTCGAACGCCGTTGTTGCGAAGTTCACTGTTTCGATTTTTTTTCGACTGCCTCATTGATTCGAAAGCTTATGGGCTCGAATGATGTAGGCGCGAAAGACGCTGATTCGAAAAACATCTTCACTGAAGAATCAGGCACTGAAGACAATCGAATTCTTCGTTGAACGTACTTATGCACCATAAATCCCGCTCATTTGTAGCCCCAAATGGGGCTTTTACACATTCAACGACTATGCTAAAATGAGGTTCAGTCAAGACGGTGAACGTTTCATTAAACAACTTGACGATTTGTGCTTTAGACATTCAATTAAATGTCGTCATTCAATGAACGCGCTAGTCATTCAATGAAATAGGAAATTTAACACCAAATGACTGTGACAGCTATACCGCCACTGCGATGTAAGGCGGTAATAGCGGTGGCTGCCAGAGCTTGCCAGAGCCTCGTTGGTTGTTCGGCAGGATGCACCACGGGCAGGTGAGGGTGGCTTGGAGCGAAAGGATGATAGGTCGCTCCCTTAGGTACATCCCACATAAACATTCCTTCCAATTTAAACAAAATAAATCCCCATTATAACTGACATGCAAAGAAGGAGTTTGATAATTTATTCGTGCAAAGTTTTCAAGGTGAATGTTATTGGATAATGACTTTTTTAAACGGCCAATGAAAACGAGAACCCGCCACGCCATGAACAAACAAATAAGTAGGTGAAGTGAGAAAGGGTTTCTCAAAAAGGGATTCCGTATAATCAGACCACATCACTTATGTATATTGCGCCGATCCCCAACTAAGTAGCTTAAGCACTTGTGTTAGTGGTATCAGAACAACGAAGGTACCACAATTGTTAATTTTTATTTACAAAAATTAAAAAAAAGTGTCTAAGTAAGATTATCAGTTGTCTAGTATCCGTAGTACAAGTTTCGGCTTAGTTTGGGGCTAGATGGCGCTGTGTGGCCCAGTGTAGCATGTCTTGGGTTATTTTTTATATATATCATTGTACTTAAAGAGAAATACCTACACACACCCAGACACGAACCAAACATAAATGTTGGGAATCGAACCCTTGGAATTCATCGCGCGAGTCTTTAGTACCTCTAGTTAGATAGACGTAGGGTTGCCATCCGTCCGCGTTTCCCCGGATTTGTCCTAGTTTGAAGGGCGTCCGGGGTCCGTCCGGCCGGGGCTTTTAAAAGTGTCCGGGTAAAATCTGGACACTTTTGAAATCGAAACTAAAATTGTTATAGATAAGCGATAATCCCACAATCAAGACGGCAAAATAATAAAAAGTGTATAAAAATTTCCGAAGTGTGCGGAACCATATTTCGCCCAAATGTCCTGAATTTTAGCCGTGTTATCCGGCGCCTGCAATTTAGGTGATGGCAACCCTAGATAGACGGAACACATGTCGATAAATATTAAACCCTGAAGTTTAATAGATAGGTACTATTAAGAGACTTTATCATAATCTGAAAGTATTTAATTACTCAATCCAATTACAAACACACATTCAACCAGAGAGAGAGAAAAAGTAATTATCGGCGGGAACTCGATGACAGCTGTCAGTGTCACCGTTACGTCAAACTTCAACTGTCAACGATAGTGCGGTGATTCCTGAACGTGGCGAATAGTGCTGTTCGTAGTGTACTTAACCTCTAACAGTACTAACTTAAAAATCAATGGTTGTCCGGAAGAGGTAAAAAAAGAGGGCTACTAACCACTACTAGATTTTATTGAATTAAACGTGCTATTGACAACCTCCTCTTAGCGTTGTCCCGGTTTGTGCCTCTAGGCCCAGGGTCCGCTTTGACCATGATCCTAGATTTAGCGAGTCTGGTACATTGAAGCGACTGCCATCTGACCTTCGTAACCCTCAGAAAGGGGAACCAGACAAATTCGAACAACAAGAAGTGAATTTATTTGTATTGCGCTTGACCCCATCTAGCCTGATCTTGAGCGATGATGTTAGAGTCTAAGGTGGAGCGCGCTCAACCAACAAAAACCGATTCACTCTCGCCTTGAAAATCTGAAGACTATAAATCTCTCAGGATACACGGACACCGGCAAACAGTTAATTAATTATCATTTAGCTAATAGGAAAACCCTCAATTAATCTCAGACGCCTGTCTTCCAAACCCTTTGTAAAAATTATCGTCCTTTCTAAATAATTGGTGACCTTTACAAATACCTACTTAATTTCAATTTTGTACTGTCGTCATGTCAACTGGAATTTCTATTCTTTTTTCTTGATTTAGAATATTCTGTAGGTAGGTATAATACTGTCGAATAACAAATGACTGAAGGCAGTAAATACCATCACGGTTGAAGGCGCAGCTAAATACCACAGGCCGATGACGGGCAGCAGCATCACCGTAGCGAGAAGCTACGCCCTGCGATCGCCAACGGTTCCTGCTCAGCGTGGTTTTTTTTTTATAGTAGCTCGACATAATGGTTTACCTACGCCTGACGGAAAGCGAAAGAGAAGCCCAAGTCGCTGTGCCAACTGGCAAGTAACTGGTCAGTTACCTGTCAGTTGCCATGCCGGCCCAACCCTAACCCCCCACGAGCTCCGGAAACCCTACTCACCAGCAGAAACACGACCTGGAGGTTATTTGGCTGCGGTATTCTATAGGGTGGAGGTCCTTCTCCGGACGGGCAGCTCAATTCGAGCGAAGATTCGTTATGCCCTACCTCTCTTAAGCCCTCTGTTAGAGGATTATGAGCAAAGCCTGCAGATGTTTGACTAAAGCTTTTTCTTTTCTTTACCACATAGGTGGCAAACAAGCCTATGGCCCGCCTGATGTTAAGGTTAGCGCATCCCATGAACTCCTGCAACACTATAGCGGTACCACACATGTTGCTTATCCTTCGGGTAGTAGTGGAAGGGAACAAACATGACAGATTAAGTTTTCTCTTCAGAACTCAAAAGTTATGGGAATTCCCTATAAACACATTGTATAGTTTGTATAGTAGCATTGTATAGTTTTGACTGGCTTGGTGGCTCATTTGGTAGTGACCTCTGCCTTCTGAGCCGAGGGTCGTGGGTTTGATTCCCGCACAGTACAAACATTTGTGTTCATGAACGTGTCTGTTTGTATTGGTCTGGGTTGTTATGTATAATATGTATTTATTTACAAAAAAAAGTATCTAAGTAAGTTTATCAGTTGTCTAGTATCCATATAGTACAAGCTTCGGCTTAGTTTGGGGCTAGGTGGCGCTGTGTGGCCCAGCGCAGCGTGGCTTGGATTATTTATTTTCATCTTGAATTGTACACAAAACAAACACGATACGTGTACGGAAATCAAATAGCATTCGTTCGCATTATGATAACCAGACTTGTTATTTTGCCTACTACCGGGGTGTAATTATTTTTGGATCGAATGGGTTCACCATGTGGATTTATCAATAGGATAGACGAAAATAGTCCAAGGTTAACAGTGGACGAAGATTTTGATATAATTTGATTGACCCTGGAATCTAAACCAAAGGTCGTGGGTTTTCCACCCGGTATACACTCGTTTTACAGCCATTTGACAAACTTTTGTGTGTGTTCTTTTTTATTAGCTCGACATAATGGCTTCCCTACGCTTGATGGAAAGCGAAAGAGAAGCCCAAGTCGCTGTGACAACGGGCAGGTAACTGGTCAGTTACCTGTCAGTTACAGGTCATTTGGCTGCGGTATTCTATAGGGTCTCTACCCTCTCGCTCGAATTGAGCTGCACGTCCTGGGAAGGACCTCTGTCCTTCCCAGGACGGGCAGCTCAATTCGAGCGAAGATTCGCTATGCCCTACCTGTCTGCGTGTTTGTTCTATGTCTAGAAACTTACAAGGACCTATACAACCTTACTTTTCAGTGCAAATGCTCAAGCTACTCATATTGGGATCAGTGTACCTTATGTTTAATGCAAAAAGACATAAAATACATCGGAGTATTTACTTCTGAAGATGTACTCTTTTAGTACAAACTAAACATGTAAGTAAATATATTTATATTGCCGTCAAAAATACCAACTGCTTAAAATCACGACTGAACAGACCGTTTTATGATCGTCTGAAAAACCTTTTACGTAAAAAACAGTCAAGTTTGAGTCGTGATTTCACTATAAAGGTTCCGCACTACCGTACATCCGCGTCGCGGTTCGAATCCGCGCGGGGCACGCACCTCTGGATTTGCAAAAATCTATGTGCGGAATTATACCACTAGCTTAGCGGTGAAGGAAAACATCGTGAGGAAACCTGCACATCCAGTTTAATTCTGAATGTTTAACCATGATCCAGATCTGTCTGGTTCCCCTTTCTGAGGGTTACGAAGGTCAGATGGCAGTCGCTTCAATGTAATAACCCGCTAAATCT
The DNA here is from genome assembly GCA_031163375.1 of Conogethes punctiferalis. Taxonomy (NCBI): domain Eukaryota; kingdom Metazoa; phylum Arthropoda; class Insecta; order Lepidoptera; family Crambidae; genus Conogethes; species Conogethes punctiferalis. The sequence goes on along the minus strand of CM062097.1, from coordinate 10,912,151 downwards.
AGGATCATGGTCAAAGCGGACCCTGGGCCTGGAGGCACAAACCGGGACAACGCTAAGAGGATGATGATGAGGATGATGACTACCGTACATCATCATCATCAGTCTATCGCAGTCCACTGCTGGACATAGGCCTCTCCAGTTGTTCGCCAAGTTTGACAAACACCTGGAGACTTTACCCATTTTCGCCACTCTGGGCATGCGGGTTGGGTATCACAGGGCGTAGCTCCTCGCTCCGGTGACGCTACCATATTATATACGAAATAAATAAATAAATGTTTTTTCTGCCGTAGTATTGTATTTTTTTTATACCACTGGGTGGCAAACAAGCCTACGGCCCGCCTGATGTTAAGCGGTCACCGCAGCCTATGGACACCTGCGACACCAGGGGCATCACACGCGCGTTGCCTACCCTTTAGAAACGTCTTCACAACCTTTTTGAAGGACCCCATACTGTAGTCTCGGGGGAGAGCCTCGGCGGGGAGCTCATTCCAAAGCCTGAGTGTGCGCGGCAAGAAGTTTCTGTTGAAACGTACGCGACCAACCAGGCTCTAGGGTATGAGGCTGAATCCCGAAGCGAGCGATGCGGTGGTAAAATGTCGCCGTAGGCATCATCTCAAACAACTCCTTGGAACACTCCCCATTATACAAACGGTAGAACACGCATAATGAGGAGAAATCTCTCCTCAGACTTAGCGGCTCAATACCGTTTGCGAGCTCGGAATCGTCGACCATCCTCATGGCGCGTCTCTGCACAGCATCGAAAGGCAGCTGATCGAGGCGCTCCAGCCCACAGATGAGAGCAGTATTTACTTATATATTCACGTATAAGTTTACCGAAAGATTCAAGGTTTTTACGACACCGAATCCCTTATAATCTGTAAAAAACCTGTTTACAATCTCCCAGCCTGTATCAATAAACGCAAACAGTTCGAAATGAATCGCTGCGGTCGTATTTATTCGCCGTGAATAACCTCCTGCGGCCCGGTTTTAAAGACGGTACTTCCCAGGAAGGCCCAGTGTCTTAGTACTAGGACAAAATCAGTTAAGTCCTGAACGCCCAGACCAAAAATTGTTCATATCTTAGTAACCCCAGCGAATATAGGTTTAATATTTTAAGGGTACTTTATTATTAATTTAGGCTTGCCAAAGGGGGAAAAAAAACAACCAAATGTTTTGTTCTTAATTTATCACATTGGGCTGTTACATATACTTATAAATGAGGTATAAAATTAAAATATGAACCCTTAATGTAAGAAAAAATCAACGAAATAATACTGTTAATGACATTACCGAATCTTAATTACATATTTTAGTCATCACAATAGACCATTAATAAAAAATCTTTTAAAAATTCAAAAATGTAAACAATCTTCTTTAAAAAGTTACTTAAAAAATTATATTTGGGACTAGCCCAGTCTCTTATCATCGCCTTAATCATTAAATTTACCATACAGTCTAGTAAAATGTCAAAAATTCAAATATAACAAAACACATAATCTTAACAATGATGTTTGTGACCACTTCAGTCTCTTTTAACATTGGCATGCATAATAGGTAATGAGATCAAAATTATAATTAATTTTTAATTAGATACTACCGAATTATATACGAATTCAGTAAACAGGATAAGTAATTATTCATGGAACAATTTAAAGCAATTTCTTTTATAAGTAAGACATGTAAACATTACAAAATCCTACCCTTTACAGTAGACTTTTTGTCACAGTTACTCATCCGACAACGATTTTGTTTTTCAGTAACTTCGGGTAAATGGATTGATCCTTGAGCTAGCCTTTTTTTTGACGGTAGGTATAGCAGTAGAAGAACGGCCTCGTTTTCTTTGTTCTGGAATAATGTTATGGTATTACTGCAAAAATATTTAAAATTAAGGATAAAGAAAGGTTAGGTTTAAATGCCCGGTGTTCTAGTATTAATACAAATTAAATACAAAAAAAAACTACTAAATGCCTAGCGTACTAGTATTAGTACAAAATAAATGACACTAAAAAAACATACTGTTATTAACAAAATTACGATAAAATAATTGTGCTCACACAAAATTCATCCCCTAGTCTCGAAAAAGAAACAATATCTCGTTAATTTACCACAAAGATTTCATAGATTTAAATAAATTGAACTAACCTCTTTTCGCTGCATGCGCCATCGCCGTAACGTTTAACGACAGAAGACCGATGTAACACTTCCCGTGCTCCTTGAAAGCAGTGCTGCCACAATGCGACATATATCCACAGACTAAACAACAACAAATACACGACGTGGCGCGTAATTCAAAAGCGGCAGATGACAGGAAATATTTTGTTCTAGTAGTAGTACAGTGGGCCTTAACCCCAAATCGCTATTTTATAACTTGGGCTTTTACGGCAAAGTGATTTTGTCCTAGTATTAGTACGTCACACCTCAGGAGGATAATGCAGTCTGAGGAGCGTTGCGTATTTCGATACCAATATTCTGGACGATTGTAAATTCTAATTTTGTCTCGGACACTTAAAAAGTTTCGGAGTAAATAACTTTTTACTCTGAGAAATCTCTACACTGCTGGTATGGTCCACAATTGCCTAGGGAGCTATGGAAAGGGTTACGCATGGTGTATATTTTTTTATGCAGGAGGCGGCAGACGAGCAAGTGTGATGCCTGATGGTAAGCAGTCCACACCGCCCATGCCACTCAAATCGAGTACTGGGCCCCTACCACCAAAATCGAAAACGGTCGTTCGTTGAGTGGATTGCGTATTTTTGACACTGGGGTCGCAGCCGGTCTTTTAAATAGAATACGCTCGTTTATTGAATGTACCCAAGTCGTAGCTCTGTCTTTGCGGGATCGGATCCGAAATGAGGTGATCAGTCAGATAATTAAGGTCAAAATAATAATGTCTCCTATAGCACAGGTATGTACAAACTTAAAATAGGAGATCCACACACTATATCTACGAGTATGCCCCCATCTTAATGTACGAGTATACCCATTGTAGTTAATAATAAAGTCATTTTTGATTATTAAAGCTCACCGGATTATCAAACTGAAGTGGCAGTTGTAGAACTGACAACCGTTAAGGTAAATGAGTTCTGGGGTCGATACTGCTTCTCGGAAAATGTAGTGCACAGCCTCAGGTCATTAATAAGTCTGTTAAGGACAAATACATTTATAATTTTCACACCAAAATCCAACAAACCGAAAGATTATTATTATTAGTGTGCTCGCAAGTCCAAAAATACAGTTTTATTCAACACAACAATGGAATAGAAACATTTTCTATTAAATATTTCAGCGTATGATGACGTTGAATGAGAAAAACATTTCATTATCAGACATGAAACAAACATACGTGGGCCGTAACGGAAAACAGTCTGTTATAGTACGAGTAGGTACTACACGCGCTTAGAACTAATATTATAAAGAGGAATGATTTGTGTTTTTGTGTGTATGTTTGTAATGAATAAACTCAAAATCTACTACGCTGATTTCAAAAATTCTTTCACCATTAGAAAGCTAAACATTCATCCTGAGTGAGTAGCCTATTTTTCGAAAATGTTAGGGACCAATAATAAATAAATAACCCCAGACATGCCACGCAGGGCCACACAGCGCCGTCTAGCCCCAAACTAAGCCGAAGCTTGTACTATAGGTACTAGACAACTGATAAACTTACGTAGATACATTTTTTTTGTAAATAAATACATCATACCTATTATACATAGAAAACACCCAGACCATTACAAACAGACATGTTCATGCACACAAATGTTTGTACTTTACGGGGATCGAACCCACGACCCTTGGCTCAGAAGGCAGAGGGTAGTAACTATTTATTAATCTGTGGCAGAGGTCACTACCAATTGAACCACCGAGTCATTAATGTAACTTAATGAAATGTCCTATGTATCATGTTTTCGCTCCAAGCCTGGGTGGCTATCGACTGGTGGCGGTATAACCATCACGATTGAAGGCGTAGCTAAATACCACAGGCCGATGACCGGCAGCAGCGTCACCGGAGCGAAGAGCTACATCCTGCTATCGCCAACCCGCCTGCCCTGCATGGCGATTATGGGTAAAGCCTCCAAGCTTTTGCGCAAAGTGGCGAACAACTGGAGAGGCCTATTATAATGGCAGCAGTGGATTGCACTGGGATGATGAATGAAATGTTCATCTGAAATAGCCTAAGCGAAGCGAGGGCGGGCCGCCAGTCTTAAATATGACGTCCGTTACATACATACAATATTCTTTGAGTTCGTAATATTTTATCCTTCTCCAACCGCCTACGTGTAAATAGGACAGCGGGAGCCTTACACGACCTGCTTTTATTCCTTATTGTTGATATTGTGCCAATTTGTTCCTTGTAAAGAATTTGCGTCATCAATCAACATGATGTCTGGCCAGGCTGGGATTGGCTGCGGCGCCGGGCGTTTCCGGGTACAAAAGTATATAGGTATGGTCTAGACTTCTACTTACAGCTGTCAAAATTACCTATATTTGTTCTTTTTCGATGTTTTTGGTTGTGCCCGATTTATTAAGTACCTACATACCTATATGCATCAGCCGCGGAGTGAGCTAATGGAGATTGGACGAAAGATGAGGAAACGTATATGTCACCGTAAAATTTTAGATTATGATCCATCTCGCGAGATTGTAAATTGTCGATATAATATTGTGAACTGTAATATAATGCTTACATTTCAACTATTATTCGGTCACAGAATGTAATCAATCGATGTGAAATTCATAAATTTAAAATCTGTCACGCGTTAAATTATTAACAGTTCCACTTTGATCGACCAAAATCTACCGAAAAATTATAGGTAAAATGTAAGAATTATGTTACAGTTCACAATCTTTCGACAGATTACAATCTCGCAAGATAGATTATAATCTAACGGTATTTACAATTTCACAGTGACATTGGAAGATCGTACGTTCTTTTCTCTGTTTCAATTTGTGTTGGTTCCATTAAAGATATTTTTTTTTCATAAATACTTCTAAAAGACTCTTTTTAATTTGCATAAAACTTTTTTTAGACTGTTTTGACAATATCAAATTAAAATCTACATTGAACCGATCCGAAAAGCACTCGCGATGAGGAACTCTATAGGTACATTTTTCTTTTTTTTATAATGGCACAGCATGCAAAGTGGTTCCCGCTTGACTAGTGGAAAATTAAGAAAAGCCCAAGTCGCTGCGACATCGGACATGTAAACAACCAAACTTACTTAAATGTAAGCGTAAAATATAAAACTTAAAACAAATATTGACATCCGCGGACCGAACAAAATAAAAGGGTCATCATCATAATAAAATGATTATATCTCAGGTAGGATTCGATCCCGACTCTTTTTTTTTATATGCCGAGGAAAATGCTTTTAGGCATCCCTGCTAATGGTAAGTTTCATTTTTTATTTGAATATTACAAAAATAGTATATTGCCAAACTATAACCTAACGTAGAAAAACATTTAGGTAGGTATTTTTAATTCATTGTGGATCAGCTGTTAGTTATTTGTTGTTTGAAAGGAGGATGCATAGGTACCTATTTTGTCATTAAATCAACGGGGACGCTATTCTAATATGTTATTACAGGTAGATACACAACTCGAGCGCTTATGTTGATAAATCCCGAGATTTAACAAAAATATTCAGAATTAATACGGAGTCGAAGGCCGCCCAGCCGTATACGTCGTAATACATATTAGCATTTTTACGTTTTAAAATTCAAATAACACCAAGTCGTAGATAAAACCCGGTGAGCAGTTACGTAAACCGACAAAATTCACACGCAAATCCTGCTATGGCATTTTATTATTATGTCCATGCCCATGTGATTCGTAGTCGACCGTCTTGCCTCCGCAATGACTCCGCGAAAAAGAAAATATAGAAAAAAATATACTTATATTTTCTCCCGTACCTGGCACCGCACGGAACATCCAATCAATATACCACTGTCTGCCCGTAAACAAAACAAACCGACATTCCACCTCCAAATTACAAACCTCTTTGCTGTCACTTCCTTTTTTACCGCGAAAATTAATGACACCAGTAAAAAAGAAACATTGAAAATAACACCCCAGATTAAAAAACAGTCAGCACATCCGTGACCTACTTACCGGCGTAAATGTAGCGATGTGTTTGCGTGCTAAAATTAAAAAAAAACACTTCTCAAGGCACTGTTTGTGTATAATTTTTGTTCTAACAAAATAGTAAAATCACTGCCACAACGCGTATTCACGGAGGGGACTGTCGTGCGATACAAAATTAACACACTGTTGCGCCGAAAATCAATATGAACGACTGGGTGCTCGGATGTCTTTGCAGTCCATTCAATACGGCGAGATGAGGCATGCGTACAGGGCGTCTAGGAAAACGCGTTGACGGAAAACCGCGGGAAAACTGACGTTTGCTTTTTTAATATCCTCGCTGGCAGAGACGTGCGCCTTTGACCGGCCACGAGCTGATAGTGACCTCACAAAGGAGGTCTGATAACGTCACACAAAGTTGTTTTTAAACGGTTATTAATAACAAAATGTGTAGATAACTGCGTCTTAACAAACCACGTGCCATTTGTTTTGAAACATAGTGTACGTAAATCAAAATTCGTTTTGTAGTAGGTACCTACTATTACATTAAAGTAAAATAAAATAAATGATGCGAGACTTCTAACTTACTGTAATAAATTATCCCGAAAATAGTCTTGAAGATATAAAATTATTATGGACTCCGGATGACGTATGAAGACTAAATTATTTACCTACTTGTAATATTAAAATGACCTGACCTGTTCAGACTAATAAAATAAACAAATTACGTAATATAAACTTTTGTACAAACAAATACGACTATATTCGATGTATTACATATTTATCATAGGGATGGTAACGGAGCGACCAATCATCTTTTCGTTCCAAGCCACCTTACCTGCTCGTGGTTGCATTCTGCTGAATAACAAACGAGGCTCTGGCAACCGACTGGTAGCGGTATAGCTGTCACCGGAAAATAGCAAGAATCGTAAGTTGATCAATTTCCTAGGTAGTTGATTAACTTTCGGAATATAACAAACGGTAGTTGAAATGTATTATTTAACGCAATGGATTTCAGTTAGTTGATCAATTTACGGTAGCCGATTTTGACACAAGTAAAATTGTCCTCAAATGGGCCAATCGTTGCTCAATGTACTATTTAACGGTGCACTATCTCCCGTAACTTAATACACTGTTTCCTGATTGGTTGCCGGGATAACGCCACGTAAGCCATTGAACCGATCAACGTTCACCTCACCTTCGTCGGATGATTTTACGGCAAGACCCCGTAAAATGATCAATTTACTAAAATACATACGTTAAATAGTACATTTCAACTGCCGTTTATTATTTTCCGGAAGTTAATCAACTACCTAGGAAATTGATCAACTTACGATTCTTGCTATTTTCCGGTGACATAGCCATCACGATTGAAGGCGTAGCTACATACCACAGGCCGATGACGGGCAGCAGCGTCACCGGAGCGAAGAGCTACGCTTTGTGATAGCCAACCCGCCTTCCCAGCGAGGTGATTGTGGGTAAAACCTCCTGGTGGCGATAGGCTGGTGATGACATATTTATCATCCACATCCACACCACCACACATTTAATTGGACCGAGCGGGAATCAAACCTGAATCCTTCCGCGCTTTTGGCGAGAGCACCCTTAGGGGCAGCGCAGACGGCACACTTTTTGTGCGATAGAGTCTGCGTCTGAGACATTTAAAAAGAGCGTCTAGGTTTGCCGACAGAATGATCGAAGATGTGCTTCGTGTGACACGGTGTGCGTAGTCTGTGAAATATCCGCGACAGATTTTTGCCGTCGTGTGCGTTACTGCATATAATTGCAAAAAAGTGCGCAACGGATAGTCTGTCGTCTGCGCTGCCCCCAAGTCTCACTAACATTGTACAGAAGGCCACGCGTCAAACTGTCAATTTTGTCACAAAAATACACAAAAAAAAATATTTGTGTTTTCATAGTTTTATATAACGACTAGTTAGTTCAGTGGTAATATCGCTGCCTCTGAAACAGTGTTCGCAGGTTAGTTACTCGAACAGTACAAACATTTGTGTGCATGAACATGTTTGTTTGTATTAGTCTGGGGGTTTCCTATGATAATTATGTATTTATTTACAAAAAAAAAGTATCTAAGTAAGTTTATCAGTTGTCTAGTACCCATAGTACAAGCTTCGGCTTAGTTTGGGGCTAGATGGCGATGTGTGGCCCAGCGTGGCATGTCTTGGGTTATGTTTTTTATTTCTTTATTTACAAAAAAAAATATCTAAGTAAGTTTATCGATTGTTTAGCCTTTTATACAAGCTTCGGCTTGGTTTGGGACTATAATAGCTTTAAGGCATGTGGAATGTCAAGATTTGCCCAAGGAAGTAAGACAAAATTTCTCAATTCTATGTCAAGAAATTTTACAGATTTGTCTAAATTTTGATGACGCAAACGTACGAAGTAATGTTAGGTATACTACAAAAATAGTCAAAATACCCTATTTCATTAATTGAACAGGAACCCACCTATATTTAGACGGAATGATTTCAATGTCAGGTAAAAATAGCGTGTTGGTTCCTTATCATCAAAGATCTATTTGCAGTGTATCATTTACGGAACCGCTTACCGACCCCACGGTCGCTAATGCGTAAATTGGAAAATGATAGGTAATGAAAACGGCTCATCATTATCTCATTTATGGTCATACTAGCTGTGCTCGCGACTTCGTCCGCGTGGAATAGTTATTTTTTCCCCGATTTTTTTTACATTTTCCATTATTTCTTCGCTCCTAATAGTTGCAACGTGATGTTATATAGCCTAAAGCCTTCCTCGATAAATGGTCTATTCCACACAAAAAGAATTAAAGGGGGTTAGGGTTGGGCCGGCATGGCGGTGGCAACTGACAGGTAACTGACCAGTTACTTGCCCGTTGTCGCAGCGACTTGGGCTTCTCTTTCCCTTTCCCTCACCATAACCATTATGTCGTGCTACTGTAAAAAAGGTAAGTATGTACAAGATTCGGCTTAGTTTGGGTCTAATCTAAATCGCGCTGTGTGGCATGGCTTGAGTTATTTATTTAATTTTTTTTAGGAATGGTCTACCGATGACATAGTATATAGTATACCTACTTAATAACAGACTGGTTAAATTAAAAATGTAACATGAAAATACAAGACATTAATTCGGCCGGAACAGTTTTTAGCCGATCTTGCATGTGCAAAACGCCCATGTTATATCACTATTCGTACTGTGCCAAAACACAGAAAGGTATCAGTAACTTTACTTTATGCTAAACTGACGCTTTTAGCACGGGTTAGCAGGCGAGCACCCAGACCAGAAGCGTAACGCGCCTTGGCGGGGCCCTATATAAAAAATTGTTTGAGACCCTTAATAAGGGAGAAATTTGTCACAAAATAGTTTTTGCTTATGCGTTTTGGTTTTGGGGGCCTTCATGGCCAGGGGCCCCCGTATAATTGATACGACAGATACGGCGGTAGCTACGCCCTTAACCCAGGCCAATACAAACACGAGACGGACAAATGGGAGGTATTTATGGTGCAAAAGTTCGCGATCCGTTCAACGAACGATTGTTTCCAATTTTGGTGGTAGGGAAAGGGTACCTAGATCCTGCTGCGATCGTCCTCCGCTTTATTGCTTAGGGCGGTCGCGTTTACGGTTTTCTTTGGGATTCCATTCTAGGGCTTGCCTTGTTACCTGGTTAGGAAACTATTAATGCTAACGGACAAACTTTCTATCAATCTTACGATGGCAAGTCAAACCTAGTCAAATAGCCTACAAAATACAACTTTCTGAGCATTCCTACCCACTGTGCGTATGTCAGGTCGTCGGCCTACATACAGGGGTCAACGGGTAGCCCATTTCATGGCACGAATACCATAAACATTTCGATGTCGCGACTGATTCCTTAATCAAGTGTCCCGAGACGGTTCCGTAGAACGAAATGCATTCCATTGTATTAATCTATGGGGATCTAACTTAAGTATGTTGGCCCCACATAGCAAATTAAATTAAATATCTATACCTATAATAAATCTGTAGAGAGGTCAATTCAGGGGGTGATCAGTGATCGATACTGATGCCAAAAATGCAATCAGTAAAATTTTTGTCTGTCTGTCTGTATGTTCGTTACTTGGTACAATTATTCTTCATACTACTGGACAGGTTATGGTATGCTTTTCATCACGCCACAATCAATAGGAGCAGAGCAGTGAAGGGAACTGTTGGGAAAACGGAAGAATTTTTTTTCTGTAGGTATGTTTGATAGCTCATCACGCGAAAAATACTGCATGGAGTTGAATGTGGTTTTCACCAATGTATTGCTAGGGGTCTAACTTAAAATTTAGGGAGTCCGTTATTTTTGAAACCCGATATCCACGCGTGCGACGTCGCGGGCAAAGTTAGTTGGTAAGTAGGTAATATTAGGCTATTTGAGTATTTTTAACTTTGGCCTGGGGTTATCACCAACTTTCTAGCTCCGGGCAGGGCATCATTATCTGCTGAACATAGGCTTCTCCAGTTGTTCGCCTCTCTGAGCAAACACTTGGAGGCATTACCCCTACCTAATCGCCACGTTGGGCAGGCGGGTTGGCGATCGCAGCGCTCTAGTGATGCTGCTGCCCGTCATCGGCCTGTGGTATTTAGCTACGCCTTCAATCGTGATGGTTATTCCGCCTCTTGCCCGTCAGGGCCTCGTTTGTTATTCAGAAGGATGCACCACGGGCAGGTGAGGGTGACTTGGAGCGAAAAGATGAAGGTCGCTCCCTTACATCCCAACAAGCTTATCGTTATTTAATAACAGATACGACATACAGATCTTAACTTGTTAGAACTATTTACCTATTTACATCTATATGTAATAATGGTCATGTCTGTCTGCCGTACCTAGTGAGTATAATTCACTAGTGTTGTCGAATGGATAGATTGCGTTACAGGGTCGCATTCAGGGCCCCTACCACCAAAATCGAAAGCGTTCGTTCGTTGAACGGATCGCGTACTTTTGCACTATAAATCCCTCTCATTTGCTGATGATGATGAACCGACTATGAAGACCGATGAACTACCAATTAATAAGTTGATTTGTGAAAGGTGGGGGATGTACCTATGATCTTTTCGCTCCAAACCTACCTCACCTGCCCGTGGTGCATCCTGCTGAATAACAAACGAGGCGCTGGCAACCGACGGGTGGCGGTATAACCATCACAATTGAAGGCGTAGCTAAATACCACAGGCGATGACAGGCAGCAGCGTCACCGGAGCGAAAAGCTACGCCCTGCGATCGCCAACCCGCCTGCCCAGCGTGGTGATATGGGTATATCCTCTAGATGTTTGCCCTAAGATGTGATAATGATGTGAATGGTGGTTCATCACTCCCACCTGATAAAGTCTCCCGGACTCCCCCTACGTTTTCCGAACTTGCCACCAAACTGGATACAGCCCTGTACACTGCGTCAACAAACAGTATTTGCGAAGAGAAATGAACTCTATAGTGATATAGTGAATGGTAGCGATAGATAGATAGATACGTCTGTGTAACTATAGCCGAAATTGAAACGGTAATAAATAATGTCAAAGGCAAAATGTGCTGTTGATAACATTTTAAGATACAAGATCTCCTGGACTGACTGTAGATAGATTGATAGATAGATATTCTTTATTGCACAAACACAGACAATACAGGAAAACATAGTACGACTTGGGCGGTCTTATCACTTGTATGTAGCGATCTCTTTCAGACAACCTTCAGGCAGAGGAAACCAGTTTCACAAGATATGTACCTGTAATAGGTACCTAGACACTAGGACTAGAATAAATTGTGCACTTTATGCTTAGTAGTATTTTAGTTCTACCGCTCTGGAGTGGCAACTGACTGGTGGCGGTATAACCATCACGAATATGTTGTAGTTGAATACCACAGACCGATGACGGGCAGCAGCGTCACCGGAGCGACGAGCTACGCCCTGCGATCATCAACCCGCATGCCCAGATTAGGGAAAGCTTCTAGTTACCCAAAGTGGTAAACAACTGGAGAGGCCTATGTCCAGCAGTGGATTGCAATTGTCTGATGATGATGATCAAATGTCTGGTACCTATCCATAGTACAAGACATGTGATCAAGTAGTTAGTTTGAGACTAGATAGCGCTGTGGCCTAGCGTGGCATATCATGGTTTATTTATTTACCTCGCGGTCAAACCAAGTTGATATCTAAAAATAAGTTGTCTCTCATTTGACATTCTGAGAACGCGTACAGGCTCGTATTAAATAAAATGTAGAAAACAACAAAACACTTCCATTAATGTCAATGATAGCTAATAAAAAACCGATGCTCCCAATAAATAGACTGGAATCGGTTCAACGAGTTCGAACATTTTGATTAGGAATATCTATTTCTGATTTATGAAATGGAAAAACAGCCATCATCTTCTAGGTACGTCAGTATCGCTAAAACTCGAGCTGAACCGATTCTGCTAATATTGGTCTTGAATAGAATTGGGCAGATGACTGTATTAAATTTTCCATGTTAATTAATAGCTTCCAGAAAGAGCCATTAAAATCGGACTTTATTTGAGAAATCATAACAAAATAGGCTATTAGGGCTAAAAATTGTAATTAGTCCGTCTTTTAGCTTTTTATTTGTAAATTAGACTAAAAATTACAAATTTTTGGCAAGTTCAAATTACGCGTGACGTCACTCGGTGAGGCATTTTTACGGGAGGGAGTGACGTCAAGACTTCCACTCCTAACTTTTGATGCCTTGTATCTTTGCTATTTTTTATTTGAATGAAAAAAGGAAAAATACGTGTCAAATACATTTTTATGATCTAAAATACGGATTAAATATTGTGTATAGTAATTATTTTGACCTCTAAAACATCCTTATTACCTATGTATTTTACAAAATGAGATGGGATAGGCCTTCAAAGTTCACCGGGAAAGTCCATTTCAAATGTGTGAAATTAATCAAACAACATTATTAGGAGCACTGTTTAATTATTCGACACACACATTATGATGCTTTGTGGGTACACATTACCTAAGCATGTTTCATATCTTTCTAAAACTGACGTTTGGATTGTAAAGCCGATGACAGACATATAGAACCTAGGTTTGTTTGATATAGGATTTGTGGTATAGGATTCACGTACTGCGGTCCACTAAAAGATAGATAGGAGGTACACTGACCTTGGATGCAATTCTGATGCATCGTAATCACTGCATGCCGTGTTCTAGTGGCAGTAGGTAGAAGTAATCTCCTGATGAGTCAATACGCCCCACATCCTGTTTGTTGGCTGGATATACTAGGAATAGGTAATGATCGGTGATACGGGCACGGCACTTGTTAGTTGTTTGTTATTTACGTACTGAAGATTATCTTGGGGTTTCTAGATCCATGTAGATTTTCGTCATCATGATCATCAGCCTATCACAGTCCACTGACTGTACATAGGCCTCTCCAGTTTTTCGCTACTACGGCAAACATTTTTTTTTTATTTGGTTTGCAAAACTGATATTACAATGTTAAACTTCTATATAAAATAAATAAAAATAAATAACCCAAGACATGCCACGCTGGGCCACACAGCGCCACCTAGCCCCAAACTAAGCCGAAGCTTGTACTATGGGTACTAGACAACTGATAAACTTACTTAGATACTTTTTTTTTTGTAAATAAATACATATTATACGTAGAAAACACCCAGACCAATACAAACAGACATGTTCATGAACACAAATGTTCGTACTGTGCGGGAATCGAACCCACGACCCTTGGCTCAGAGGGCAGAGGTCACTACCAAAATGAGCCACCGAGCCTGTCATTACAATCAATTAGATAACAAATTGTAAATACAACATGCTTTATAATACCTACATTAATTACCATTAGCTTAAATTATAATTTTAATTAGTAGTAACAATTAAATAAAATCGAAAAACAAGAAAACATTAATTTAGCCGGTATTTAATATTTTCTTTATATTACTTTTTATTGATAGAACCGTGGAATATGTCAACTTCATTCCGAATGCCGTTGCAGCTTGATGTCATTCGGTAAAGCGGTGAGTGCTGACCCAAGGTGGTTTTACTTGAGGGTACTGAAAATGTATTCCTCATCATCAACACCAAAGGGGCTTACTATAAAGTAGAGGACTTTTTGAACGACAACATTCCTTGGATTGCAGATTCTTAGTCAACACTCCTATTGAATTGTATAAACTCAATTTATAGCTTTGCATTGTATAAGTTTAAATTTTCTTATTTATAGACGTTGTAATACAAAAATTGTAAGAATTTTGGCGATGAAAAAGAGTAACTATCGAGTTTCTTGCCGGTTCTTCTCGGTAGAAAACGACCTTCCAAATCCGGTGGTAGATTCATTGTTTGTACTTGCATTGTTTGACGATGCATACCTAAGTGCTCGTCATGAGCCTACTTGAATAAAGATATTTTTCATTCATTCATCATTTGAAAACATCTAAAGGCTTTGTGCTTTGCCCATAACCACCACACTGGGTAGGGCGGGCTGGCAATGGCAGGGCGTAGGTCCTCGTTCCGATGAACTACTGTCCGTCATCGGCCTGTGGTATTGAGCTACACCTTCAATCGGGTGCGACCTATCATCTTTCGCTCCAAGCTATCACTTGCCGTGGTACATACTGCCGGATAACAAACGAGGCAGTAAGCCCCTACCTGGGCATAGCGAATCTTCGCTCGAATTGAGCCGCCCGTCCGGGGAAGGACCTCCACCCTATAGAATACCGCAGCCAAATGACCTCTGGGTCGTGTTTCTGCCGGTGAGTAAGGTTTCCGGAGCTCATGGGAGGGTTAGGGTTGGGCCGGCATGGCAGTGGCAACTGACAGGTAACTAGCCAGTTACTTGCCAGTTGTCACAGCGGCTTGGGCTTCTCTTTCGCTTTCCATCAGGCGTAAGGAAGCCATTATGTCGAGCCACTATAAAAAAAGAGGCTCTGGCAACAGACTGGTGGCGCTAGGTATAACCATCACGATTGAAGGCGTAGCTAAATAGTACAGGTCCAATATAAGTAAGCAGACGAGATATCCTTTTACTACTACAGTATGGAGTACCCAGGAGTACCTATGTAAGATTTAATATCACTTTCATTTGGTTGTCACAGTGAGCCAACGTTAAATATAATTAAGCTTATTTAATAAGCCGCTTGACACATTAACATTGCATAAATATTTGGTAAGTTCCTTGGTTTGTTTAACTCAAACCGTAGTAGGTGCGATAAGGTGACCAATTTCGTCCGCAAATTGAGACCCGGGGCAAATAATAATAATAAATGACCCAAGACATGCCACGCTGGGCCACACTGCGCCACCTAGCCCCAAACTAAGCCGAAGCTTGTACTATGGGTACTAGACAACTGATAAACTTACTTAGACATTTTTTTTTGTAAATAAATACATATTATACATAAAATCACCCAGACCAATACAAACAGACATGTTCATGAACACAAATGTTTGTACTGTGCGGGAATCGAACCCACGACCCTTGACTCAGAGGGCAGAGGTCACTACCAAATGAGCCACCGAGCCTGAAATCTAGATAGTATTTTTTTTTAAACGTCATAAATCAAATTACCTAATTTTTTCATCCAGTCAGTGGTACGGAACCCTACGTGCGCGAGTCCGACTCGCACTTGGCCGGTTTTTTTGGCCGGAATTAGTCTATTTTCCCCCTCCAGTGGGCCACCCGCTTTAAAATTGTATGTGTAATGACTGCCCTAATGAGACCGTTGAGTGAGGCAGATTACTAAGATTTATATTTATGTGCATTTTGCCCCACTAGGCTGTCTTAGCGGGGCAGATTACACAGACAGACTCACAGTCTCTATAAACACTTGACTTATAAAGAAAAATAGAATTTAAATTGAATACCTATTGAATAGAAGTGAGCCTACAGATTTCTCAAGGGCCGGCAACGCACCTATGACTCCCCTGGTGTTGCGGTGTCTATGGGCTGAAGTGGTCACTTACCATCAGATGACCTTCAAGCCCGTTTGTCCCATCTGTATAAAAAATAAATGTAGGTAATTTAAATAAAAATATGAATACAAGGCATAGGAGAAAAAATAGTAGTAGTATTTCTTTGGAAATAATGAAATACATAATATTATACTAGGTATATTATGTCACCGGAAAATAACAAGACTCGTAAATTGATCAATATCCTAGGTAGTTGATTAACTTCCATTTCAACTACCGTTTGTTATTTTACGAAAGTTAATCAACTACCTGAAACTGATCAACATGATTCTTATCGGTGATTCTGATCGGCATATACATCAACTCAACACCTATATTATTTCTAGAATGTCCTAGGAACACGGTCATCGTAGTGCCACTACTCAACCTACCGCTATTTGCACAGTCGATCGTGACAAGATAACGTCGGCAAATATAGTTAATGAGTTAATTGTCTTTGATGAACGCTATCGTCCTTAGCCCTTTGAAGGGACAATGCCTCTAGCTTAGGGTTGCCATAAGCGCGAGGACTCAGACCGTGACATATTGAAAAAAATACTAAAAATAAACTTTTATTATTATTTATTTTTTAATTATGGCTTCCCTACGCCTGATGGAAAGCGAAAGAGCCCAAGTCGCTGTTACAACGGGCAAGTAGCTGGTCAGTTACTTGTTAGTTGCCACCGCCCATGCCGACCCAACCATTAGCTCCGGAAACCCTCCCCACCGGCAGAAACACGACCTGGACGTCATTTGGCTGCAGTATTCTATAGGTTGGAGGTCCCTCCCCGGACAGGCGGCTCAATTCGAGCAAAGAATCGCTTTGCCCTACCTCTTTCCACTACATCAATCATCATCAGCCTATTGCAGTCCACTGCTGACATAGGCCTCTTCAGTTGTACGCCACTTTGGGCAAACATCTGGAGGCTTTGCCCATAATCGCCACGCTGGATAAGCGTTAGGTAGTGATCGTAGGACGTAGCTCCTCGCTCCGGTGACGCTGCTGCCCGTCATTGGCATGTGACCTACACCTTCGTTCGTGATGGTTTGTTATACCGCCCCAAATCGGTTCCCAGAGCCTCGTTTGTTACTCAGCAGGATGCACCACGGGCAGGTGATGATGGGTCGCTCCCTTACATCCTAAAGGAAATACTGGAAATAATCGGTTATTGAAATGTCTTATCAAAAATTCAAAATATCAGTTATTCTTAAAATAAATTCATTTTATTTGGCAAGACCAAATTCTTGAAACCAAATGATAATAGCCTCATTACAGTAATTCTATTTAGGAAACAATAAATTATGTAATAAATTATTATTATAAGTACGTACTTATATATTAATTAGTACAGACGGCCACTCGTCAACTTCGTTGACAGATACCTACTGTAAAATTTTCGAAAACAATTATTTTTATTCATGGAAACTTGACCTTTTTAGCAGAGGACTGCGAAAAGCTGTTGATGATGATGATGATAACCGTTTTAATAGGTACATTTCTGCCAATGACGAAAATGACTTAATATTTGTTCTTTATCATGGATTCTTGGAAAACCAACAAAACGATTTTAAAGAACGTTTTAAAAGTAACGTTTAAATAATCCCATTGGACAATTTTTTTATCTGCTGTAATAGTCCAATTCGATTTTTTGGGAAAAGTTGACACATAAAACTTGGTTGATGAGTAGCCGTCAGTACATAGTTTAGTTGGAATGATACAACAATATTGAATTACCTATACCTTACCTATGTATAGTAGGTAGGTATTTCAAAAAGGCACAATTTCTTACATATTGAATGCGTAAAACTAGTTCTAATTTAATTAAAATAAGAGCCATTTGTATTCTCCTATAAAAAAACAACTACATATAAAAAAGTTACATGTATTTTTTGTGTACAACACAAAAATAATGTTACTCATTGAGAACGGTGAGAGATGACCTGCCTTTGTTTAGTTTGATGTAGATACAATTGTACATACAAGAAGCTGGTAAGGAATCATATTATATAAATTTTGCAATAGTATTACTATTTGCAAAAATACATTATTTTATGTTTATGTTTTCTAGCACACTGTATACTTTGCAAGTTATTTACTACTGATTTATCTAAATTTATAGGAAAATGCCATTGCTCGAAATTCGATTAGCTTTAGATTAAATTAAGCAAAATTGCTTAGTTATTATTTCCTACATACAATGATCTATAATAATTTAGATTTAATACATATTATTAATTTATTATGCTTTGGGTTGCCTTTGGGACATTTAAAAGTAGAAAAATAAATATGTGTACTGATCCAATCATTCCATGTTTTGCTGCAAAAACTTCCTTTCATTTATACAGTTTTCCAATTCATCATGATATTTATCAATCTTGGAATCAAAACCCGGACTTTGTATGCTACAGTCGAAACTATTACCAGTGATAACTTTCTCCCGATTAAGTGTTGAATCAAAACGGACCTTCTTGCCTGGTGTGTTGAGTCTAGTTTGTGAACAATCTCCGTTGTCATAGCCTCTATCGTTGCCTCTTTCCCTCAAAGGCGTAACGTTCATGTTTAATCTTGTATTTCTTAACGTTTTTATCGTTTCATATTGATGTTCTTCATCGTCATCCAACTCTTCTATTTCAATTTCGTCAGAATTATCTAAATTCAACGCAGGATTCTCAATTCCCGACTCCTTTGGTATGACTTTCTGTTTAGGGAGTTTTCTAGGCACTTCATAAGGATTCAGTGTAGAATTGTGTTCAACTTTTTCAGTTTTAAATGTTTTCTTGAAAGTTTTCAGCACTTTCTTCGATAGTTTATTACCGACTTTCAAAAATTGATGTTTCAAATCCTTTTTACTGTCACTGGACTCATTAGAAGAATTTGCTTCGGTTAGTTTGTTCAAATTCATGATATCCACCGCACTGAACCTTGAGACGTCATGTCCGAGTATCTTGCTTTGCTTATTGTATATGGTGTCGTTAAATTCTCCGCTAATATTTTCGTATATTGGGCTTTCTGCTCGGTAGCTATCAATGTTCTCATATTCGTGTTGGTCAGTATTCATGGACTCATTGACCGTTGATATTGTACTGTTAGTGTCACCGGAAAACAATCTTCGGGGTAGAATGTTACTGGACGGTGCTGGGATTTCCGTAGGTCTGTTAGCAGCTTCATCGTTATACTCCAATTCAGGCTTACTCACATTATCATTTAGGAAAGGATTATTAACAGTATCAATACATGCTTCGTTTATATTAGGTTCCAAGAATGGATTTGTGTTTTTCTTTTTGTTGACTATACGCTTCTTTTTAGTTATTATTGTGATCGTTTTAACTTCCATTATATTGCTTTCGTTCAAGTCATCGTCCAAGCATAAAGACTGGTTAGTCAAGTTCGGAGAATCTAAGCCAAGTCTGTCTAAGAAACTTAAATTTATATTGCTAGTATTATTTATAATAATTTTGTTTGTGACGCTGGCTTGTACATTCGTAGTCTCTACAGACATGTTTGTATCATTTCCCTGCGCGTTCACAGAGGTGGTAGCGGTCAGTGACTTCTGCTCCATAACTGAAATTCCAGAGTCCATTTCGATTCCGCTCATGTCTGGTTGGAAGCCGGATAATTCCATGTTTGAGTGATCTTGATCTATGGGTATTTGTGGGATACAGCTAATATCCATTGTTTGGTTGGAATTTTCTCCGTTGGTATTCAGTTGAAAACATTGAAAGCTTGCCGATGACTCTTCCATAATTGTTTCTTCGGGACAAGTAACAATTGACCTGGATATGTCGGGTACATTAGCATAAATAGATTCATTGGGGGTCTTAAATACGTTAACACAGCTTGTTAAATTCACACTGTAATTTTCTTTGGGTTCAATATTTTCAGTACTAATGTTGGTTACATCATAAGATTTAATATTCTTACGTACATTTTGCAATTCTCTGACTAAAAACTCATTAACAGCTGCTTTATTGATGCCGAGATCGAGACCGGTGTTTTCGAAAGCCGTGTCACAACTTCTGGTGCGTTTACGTTTCTTTATGGGGACTATTTCCATTGCGTTGTTGCACATAGGGTCTTCATTGGCGAGGAGGTCCAGCGCTGGGTTGAGATATGCGTTGGGGCACGGAGTAGTTATTTTCCTTTTACTTTTCGAATTTGGTATCACTTCAAATTGATTATTGTCAATGTTATTCATATTTGGCTGAAACGAAACAGAAACATAATTATAAAACTTGTTTTATCTGAATAATTTCATATTAAACATTATAAGTTTCCTCAATAAATAAAACATCACTTGATTCTGTTAACAATATAAAATGTAGGTATCTGTAATTAAATGGAACACTACATATTTAACTAAAATATTCGGACCAGAATTTAACCGATAGTTAATTAATAATTGTAGCTGTAATTGACGTGAAACCTTATAGAAGTTAAGGTAGATAAACAACCTTAATTAAGAATAAACATTTTAATAAAGCATACAGTAACTTCTTTCATAAATAAAGAATAATCCAACACGAAAGTTGACAATCAACGCAACATAATTCTCACCTTGAAATTTACATAATACACTTCCAATTATTTAAAATAACACACATAGTATACGTAAAATAAACCACTTCACTATTTTTAATTAATCAGAACCACATTTATTACAAGTTTCATTCACAATTTATCCGTTTTTCGATCGTAAACAAAAAACCGGAGGCAGGTGTGCAATGACGGTTACAACTTGACAGCTCGTTTTTTAAATAAAGTCTATAGCTTTGGGTTAAGACTTTTAGTTTTAATTATTTTATGAAGTAAAATTTCTTTTGTCATTTTGCTTTATCCTTGTGTTTTCCTACTGTATATGTGTAATGCAGTGATGTAACAAATGTACTAAAGTGTAAAAGTGTGTTATAACTGTTGTTTTTTTTCTACTACACACCTACGTAAGGTCTATCTTTTGTTGCATGTACAGGCAGCATAAAAAATCGCGGAACATTTTAATACCATGTCAAAGTAAAGTTTATTATGCTTGGAAATCACTTGGAATCAGATAGGTACATCAGTTAATTTGAGATGGTACTAAAGTATTCAGGGACTTTTGATGCCATGCAACCCATCATCTTTTTGCTCAAAGCCGCCCTCACCGAGCCGAACTATCAAGGGATTCCTTATTAAGGTAAATCCTTTGACTGCTAAGAATTGAGACCCAATAGAAAATATATTGTTATCGACTGTAAGCGTCACTGACGTTCAAAGGGTTAAAAATGAAGAAATAAAACACAAAACAACGCTCATTAAAAATATATTGCTAAGATTTAGATCATAAATCCTTAAAACCAACGAAACACAACACAATTCTATCACATAATCTTTGAAATAGGAAACAACATCTCCACAAGAATAATCGTAAAATATTACATTAGTATGTTCGAAACCACCACCAAACATAATGGGATTGTCTAATATAAAAAAATGACGCGCCCCAACCAGCTCTTGCACACAACCAAACAAAGATGAACGCAATACATACCTATAAACATACATAGTCTAAAATACAACGACATTCACCTAGACGTTTATGAAACTTATTTTTTAAGTAATTAAATATGTCAATAATGCATATGGTTTGCCGATCAAATTTTGGTCCAGGGTATGTTTTACTGGATGGTGAAAGAACGGGATAGAAAAATGTGGCGCGAATTACAAGAGGCCAACGTTTAGCAGTGGAAGGACCAGGGGCCCTACTACAGAAAACGAGAACGATCGTTCGTTGAACGGATCGCGTATTTTTGCCCCATAAATCCCTCTCATTTGTCCCTCCCGTGTTCGAATAGATCAATTAAATTGTTGAAAATCGACATTGACGAATTTTAGTTCGTATATTCGAACACGGGAGGGACAAATGAGAGGGATTTATGGGGCAAAAATACGCGATCCGTTCAACGAACGATCGTTTCGTTTTCTGTAGTAGGGCCCCTGGACGCGTCATTTTAGTTTAGACAACCTCTACTTGCGTACGTCCCGACACATAATAAAAATACATAACTTCATTTTACTTAGACAATTGAATGAAAATTATTCATCTAAGCCATCTGAAAGTAATTCCGCAAACATAATAAAAATAAAAACTATAATACCAATTATTAGGGACCCAATTACGATCGAAACGATCGTTCGATGTGGTCGGATCGCGTATTTTTGTACCATACATCCCTCCCATGTTCGGATATACGAACTAAATTAATGAAGATCGACGTTTATAATAAAAAAAAACCATCTAAGGGAGCACAGCGAATCTTCACTTGAATTGAGCCGCCCGCCCAGAGTAGTAGAACAAAATAAATAAATAAAATAACTTATTATTTCTGCAAATAGATTCACGAGTAATACTTTTGAACGTCAAACTTTTTTCCCTACTAGTACTTCCACCCTATAGAATACCGCAGCTAAATGACCTTCGGGTCGTGTTTCTGCCAGTGAGTAGGGTTTCCGGAGCTCGAAGGGTGAGTGCTGCATCGGTAGCCGGGGGTTAGGGTGGGCAACGCGCGTGTGATACCCCTGGTGTTGCAGGCGTCCATAGGCTGTAACCGCTTAACATCAGGCGGGCCGTAGGCTTGTTTGCAACCTTTGTGCTATAAAAAAACCAACTGTCCATCGAACGATCGTTTTTCTCTTTGTTCGATTATAGTAGTAGGGCCTCAGACAAAATGACTTACTCTGATGATCCCAACAAATTATTATGACAGTTAATTGCTAATGTCCATTTTAACCAACAGCCACTTAAACTAAGAAACCCTCAATCAGAGCTTGCATTCAAATAAAAAGCAAGTCGCATTTCAAATAAAAAAAAACCAATGAAGTAATAGTCCTACTTCAAAATTATAATTATACTTAAGTACAACATTAACATTAATAATAAGGTACTAATTAACAATTAAATATGTACCAATATTAAATTAAATCTTATAATAAATGAAACACCATTTCTAAACACTTCACATATTGAATGTTCTCTAGAATAAAATGTCACGACTTTTTTATTTTATTATTGCCAGTCATTTTTCATTTGGAATGTCATGTAATTTTATATTTACAAATAATGTCAACCCGACTCTCTACGTGATCAATTTCTACCAAATGTTGACTGAAAATTCAAAGTATTTTTAGAGAAAATAGATCGACTGCCCTCCAAAGAAGCTGACATAGCTTCGGCATGTAAGTACCTTTACATATGGAATGTCATGTAATTTATTTGTCATGTTTCAGTTACCTTTTTAACTCCAGATGTTCACATTTTTTTAAATACACATTAACATTTCTTAAATGGACATGAATATCTTATTCTAGAAAACCTTTATTAATTAAACAAGTTTCATGATGGGCATAAACAACGTAATCAACAATAATAAACATTTGAATTTGATTTTTTTTTATATATCTTCCATGAATTAATCAAAGTACCAAAACTGTTGAGGAAGCTACCTAAATTCAAAATTTGGTGGTGTTTTATATAAATGATACATATTATATACTTTCCAATCGTATTATTTTGCGTTTTTTTTCTATTTTGTAAATAAAAAACTCTAGCGTCATTTACATTGATATGATGCAAAATACGGCAATTCATTGCAAAAACATAATACAGGCTGGCCATTTTCTCAGTCAATAATTATTTATTTAAATTCTACTATTTAGGTAGGTTGGTAATATTTTTTGATAAATAACAAAGTGCTGGATGTATAGGGGTGTTAACGGACTAATCGATCAATGGTCGTGGTTCAATTTATCAGTTATCTAGTACCCATAGTACAAGATTTGGCTTAGTTTGGGACTAGATGGCGCTGTATGACCCGTGGCGGATTTTGGGTTATTTATTAATTTATCTATATTAGTCGAAGTCGATCGACAGTTTCTTCAATATTAATTACGCTATCGACCGAAGACTATCAATTTATTCTGCCATCGATCGATTGGTCTGGTAACTAAGTGGATTTACGAAATGTGCTGTATTTTCTACAAGAGCTTAATTATATTATTACTATGGGTAAATACAGTGATTGATAAATTGAAATACCTATTTCACATTAACAGATCACAAATTTCATACATATTTGTTTGGCCAGTCCAGACTTTTAACTTCATGCATATCTTTTAACGATTTGTTATACTTTTTATTTATATTACTATGAAATTTGCACTCTGCATTTCAAAACCATTGCGATCGTCTGAAAATATGGCTTTAAATATGAAATTTTACCTAGTAGAACTACATTTGCAACTACCCCATTTTAAAATACGTCAATAGGATTCACAGTTATTCTAATTTTATCACAAATGCACACAAAATAAGGTTCATAATACTGGTAATTGACCTTCGAAGCAATATAGTTACAAATTTCTTTACATTTTCCTTTCAGAAAATACATGTTTTTATTTTATTTACATTACATTTTCCTGTTTATCTTTACAGGGTTATTTTATAAACATCGAACTCAAAATTGAGAAAATAATATGCAGATTTGTACTATTCTTAATCATTATCTAGGACATCTATACTTATAATAAATCTGTAGAGAGGTCAATTCTGTACATAAAATATTTTTTCAAAATAACTATCAGGGGGTGATAAGTGATCGATACTGATACCAAAAATGCAATCAGTAAAATTTTTGTCTGTCTGTCTGTCTGTCTGTCTGTCTGTCTGTCTGTATGTTCGTTATAGAAAAAAAAAGTACTGAACAGATTTTGACGAAACTTGGTACAATTATTCTTCATACTCCTGGGCAGGTTATAGGATACTTTTCATCACGCTACAATCAATAGGAGCGGAGCAGTGACGGGAAGTGTTGGGAAAACGCGAGAAATTTAAACCTGTATGTTTGAACGCGCATTACGCGAAAACTTCTGCATAGAATTGAATGCGGTTTTCACCAATGTATTGCTAGAGGTCTAACTTAAAACTTAGGCACAAGGTATAGATGGGTATTATATGGAAGTCCGTTATTTTTGAAACCCGATATCCACGCGAGCGACGCCGCTGGCACAGCTAGTTCTTTCATAAAATAAATATACTGACTTTGTACGAAAAAAAAACAACAATATTTTCAATTATTTTTTTTTTTCAAGTAACCCTGTATAGATAAAATTATACCTACCCAATAGCTTATTCAAAACCTTAGAGGCGGGTCACCTTTATGCCTATAGGCATTATCTACCAATAGAATAAAATATTTTAGCGGAACATTGCACTATTTGTTACTCTATGGTGCATTTTTTTATAGTAAATAGATTTATTTGATAAATCATTAGTAATTATATTATCTTCTACGCTGTATCACACTAAAGGCATAAGTACTTTGAAATGCTTCGTAAGTTTGACATTTGAGAACAAATATAACATGTTTCATGTGTATGAAAAGACTTAAAAAAAAAGAATACTTTTACTTCATCCCATAATATTAGGCTAAGTTCATATGGCCGCGCGGTACCGCGCGGAACTACGACCCGCGCGGCACAAGATCAATATAAACGATAATTATCGTCTACATTACCGCGCGGTACCGCACGCCAACGCGCGGCGCGCTCTGACCCGCGCGCAAGATCTAGAACCGCGCGCTGCCGCGCGGCACAAGTATTTCAAACCTGTATCGACCTGTTCAGTTGATCCGCGCGCCTTGAGACGGAAAGACACATAGATCGATGCAATGAGTACCGAAGATGACATTGTGCCTATCGATTTGCTTATCGACGAAATCGAAAAAAGAGATGCGATTTGGAATCTTAACTCTAAGGATTATTCAAATAAAATATTAAAAAGAAGGTCTTGGGAAGAACTAGTTTTAATTTAAAAGGTATAAGGTGACAAACAGGCTTGAAGAAAGTCTGTCACTTAATATTGGATGCACCCAGTATCGCTTTTGTCGTCTTCTGCGACGTCTCAGTCTTCTATATAAAATCCACAAGCAAATTGCCTCCTCCACGTCCATTGTATATCAATGTTAATGCCAGACTGGCGCTCGTATATACCCTGTCATGTGAACTCTCACACCGCGCGGCGGCGCGCGGTGCCTCGCGGCCATATGAACTTAGCCTTAGTTACCGTTGGTAACTTACTATTCACTATTCATCAGTAAAATGCCACAAAAGACAGCGGTTGTTACCTTTATAATCAGTATACTGCAATAGTTTGGAACAATTTTTAAATAAATGTACAAGGCAGCACATTGAGAGAGGTAGGGCATAGCGAATCTTTGCTCGAATTGAGCTACCCGTCCGGGGAAAGACCTCCACCCTATAGAATACCGCAGCCAAATGACCTCCGCGTCGTGTTTCTGCCGGTGAGTAGGGTTTCCAGAGCTCGTGGGGGGTTGGGGTTGGGCCGGCATGACGGTGGCAACTGACAGGTGACTGACCAGTTACTTGCCCGTTGTCACAGCGACTTGGGCTCCCCATTACTTTCCATCAGGCGAAAGGAAGCCATTATGCCGAGCTACTATAAAAAAAAAGTACAGTGTGCCTGAAAACGGAATCCAAAAGAGAATATATTATCTGACATTGGCATTTCAAGAGATAAGACGTTTTGTTTTTTTTGTTAATTATTTGATCTCAATTGCAAACTGACATTACGCCTATAATGACGCAATACCAAGGAATGTTGGACGTCAAAATATACTTTTAATCTAAACTATAATAAATGGACAACTTTGATTGAAGACTGCGGTGCGAAGTCTAAAGATTTTGAAACTATTATATTTAAGTGTCATTTTAAAATATTGTCACGAAGATGCTTCCATTTTAATAAACAAAAGCGTCAGACAAATCACATCTACCTACTATGAATCGCAGTGAAATCACATGAAACCTCAAATGATTGTTCTGAAAAGAGAGGTTCTAATAAATTAAAGAGAAGGCTCTAATTATTACGGTTTAAAAGTCAACAAAATATCACATCTATTCCACTTAAAGTAAACTTAACCTACAAATAAAAATATAACTTTAACCCTAAAACCCAACGTTAACATTTTAAGTACATAATAATAAGTATATTTTAATCTACTAATATTATAAAGAGGAAAGATTTGTACCTACTTTTGTATGTTTGTAATGAATAGGCTCAAAAAGTACGGGGCCGATTTAAAAAATTCTTTAACCAATAGAATGCTACATTCTTCCAATTTGACATAGGCTACATTTCATTTTGAAAAAATTAGGGATCCTTGGTGAAATTTGAACAATATAATTGTCTACCCCGTGCGAAGCCGGGACGGGCTGCTAGTTACTTATAAAATTGTCTTAGGAGCGTGGCCAGTTTATGGCATACGGCATTGTCTAGCACAGTAATCGTCCTAAAAATTCAATAATGTCATAACTCAAAATAAGATCTTTTTTTATTAACTTGTTATTAACTTCGTTTTGGACATTAGAAGTATAAGGTTAATGAATAAACTTTAAATAATGACCTATTTAATAATAATATCAAACATTATCTTATAATTGACCGCGCGGCCAACGGGAATTGGTGATTTTTGGATTGGAGAGTACTACGCTGTGGAGTTCAGGTTAAATTTGTCATGTTCAATTTTCCATAGACGCTTTGATGCGCTTCGACTCTGCGCTAGCATAAACTGACCCTAAGTGATACGGACCAGACGCACATCTTCAAGCTAAAGCTGTCCACCGCATACAAACCCCCTTAATCTATGTCGAGACTCTTGAATGCCTTCTCCATGGCTTTGTCCCTCTTCTTGTCCGGTAACGCCATTATCCTCTGCTCTTCCTCAGCCTGTAAAACATACAATGTCCTTACAATTTTTTTTTTATAGTGGCTCGACATAATGGCTTCCCTACGCCTGATGGAAAGCGAGAGAGAAGCCCAAGTGGCTGTGACAACGGGCAAGTAACTGGTCAGTTGCCACCGCCATGCCGGCCCAACCCTAACCCCCCACGAGCTCCGGAAACCCTACTCACCGGCAGAAACACGACCCAGAGGTCATTTGACTGCGGTATTCTATAGGGTGGAGGTCCTTCCCCGGCTTAATACTAGCGAAGAGTCGCTATGCCCTACCTCTCTTATAACAATAGGGGTATTTCCAGAGTCAAAATACTTACATTATATTTAGTCCGTATTTTATATTATAAAAATATTGGACACCTCTTCAACTGCGTAGAGACATGTCCATGTCATGCCAGTCTTACGGCCGTATTCACAAACGTTACTATGCGTTGCGGGAACGCACAGGTACCCAAAAACGTATAGGATGTTGAGCACTGTGCGTCCGCGCGTCGCATAGTAACGTTTGTGAATACGGCCGTTAGTGTTCTCTACCGTCTCTAGAGCTGGCAAGTGCTGGATGCGGAGAAGCCTATGTCCAGCAGTAGACTGCAATGATGATGATGATGGAGCACCGACCTGGAAGTAGGGCTCCAGCGACTGCAGCTGCTGCATACACTTCTTGTGCAGGGTCTGCGTGTCGGGGAGGTAGGCTGGTGATGGAGTACCGACCTGGAAGTAGGGCTCCAGCGACTGCAGCTGCTGCATACACTTCTTGTGCAGGGTCTGCGTGTCGGGGAGGTAGGCTGGTGATGGAGTACCGACCTGGAAGTAGGGCTCCAGCGACTGCAGCTGCTGCATACACTTCTTGTGCAGGGTCTGCGTGTCGGGGAGGTAGGCTGGTGATGGAGTACCGACCTGGAAGTAGGGCTCCAGCGACTGCAGCTGCTGCATACACTTCTTGTGCAGGGTCTGCGTGTCGGGGAGGTAGGCTGGTGATGGAGTACCGACCTGGAAGTAGGGCTCCAGCGACTGCAGCTGCTGCATACACTTCTTGTGCAGGGTCTGCGTGTCGGGGAGGTAGGCTGGTGATGGAGTACCGACCTGGAAGTAGGGCTCCAGCGACTGCAGCTGCTGCATACACTTCTTGTGCAGGGTCTGCGTGTCGGGGAGGTAGGCTGGTGGTGGAGTACCGACCTGGAAGTAGGGCTCCAGCGATTGCAGCTGCTGCATACACTTCTTGTGCAGGGTCTGCGTGTCGGGGAGGTAGGCTGGTGATGGAGTACCGACCTGGAAGTAGGGCTCCAGCGACTGCAGCTGCTGCATACACTTCTTGTGCAGGGTCTGCGTGTCGGGGAGGTAGGCTGGTGATGGAGTACCGACCTGGAAGTAGGGCTCCAGCGACTGCAGCTGCTGCATACACTTCTTGTGCAGGGTCTGCGTGTCGGGGAGGTAGGCTGGTGGTGGAGTACCGACCTGGAAGTAGGGCTCCAGCGATTGCAGCTGCTGCATACACTTCTTGTGCAGGGTCTGCGTGTCGGGCAGGGTCCCGCCGTGGTCCTGCGGCACCGACGCGCGAGGTATGGCTGTCGCGAAGAACTTCTCAAGATCTTCGTCCTTGTGGTGGAAGTTTATCTGGAATATGGAATGCGAACGACATTTTTATAAAGGACTAGATATGTCAGAATAGAGTTCTATTCTGCCCTATTCTGCCATTGATGAATTGATCAAAACCCATAACATCTACCTGCATGCCAAATTTCAGCCCGATCCGTCAAGTGGTTTGGGTTTGACTGTTCATATTTATTTTTGTGGTAATGTAAGGGAGCGACGTATCAACTTTGCGCTCCAAGAAAAATAACAAACGAGGCTCTGGCAGCCGACTGGTGGCCGGTGGTATAACCGTTACGATTAAAGCCGTAGCTAAATAGCACAAACCGATGACGGGCAGCAGCGTCACCTGAGCGAGGAGCTATGACCTGCGATCGCCAACCCGCCTGCCCAGCGCGGCGATCACGGGTAAAACCTCCAGGTGTTTGCCCAAAGTGGCGAACAACTGGAGAGGCCTACGTCCAGCAATGAGCTGTGACAGGCTGATGATGATGTTATATTGACTGGCTCGGTGGCTCATTTGGTAGTGACCTCTGCCCTCTGAGCCAAGGGTCGTGGGTTCGATTCCCGCACAGTACAAACATTTGTGTTCATGAACATGTCTGTTTGTATTGGTCTGGGTGTTTCCTATGTATAATGTGTATTTATTTACAAAAAAAAGTATCTAAGTAAGTTTATCAGTTGTCTATACCCATAGTACAAGCGTCGGCTTAGTTTGGGGCTAGGTGGCGCTGTGTGGCCCAGCGTGGCATGTCTTGGGTTATTTATTTATATCTCCACCCACCATATCAAAGAACTTCTTCTCCATGAAGGGTCTGATGATGAGCAGCAGCTTGTCTAGAACGGGCTCGGTGTTCAGCACGTGGATGGCGCGCATGCGCACCGGCAGAGCCTCCTGCAGGTACACGAAGAACTTACGGAAGCCCCTGGAACACCACCAGGTATAATGTTAGCTTTCTTTTTATAGTGGCTCGACATAATGGCTTCCCTACGCCTGATGGAAAGCGAAAGAAAAGCCCAAGTCGCTGTGACAACTGGCAAGTAACTGGTCAGTTACCTGTCAGTTGCCACCGCCATGCCGGCCCAACCCTAAACCCCCCACGAGCTCCGGAAACTCACCGGCAGAAACACGACCCGGAGGTCATTTGGCTGCGGTATTCTATAGGGTGGAGGTCCTTTCCCGGACGGGCGGCTCAACGGGCGGTTGCTTGTAAGTACATACATATCTCCATTTGTATATGTCACCATAAAATTGTAAATGCCGTTAGGATGTGGTCTTAATTTTGTACATAAAATAATACTCGTATAGTATGTACATATTTCAATTGTGCAAACCGCTACCATATTGTTATAAATACAGTTAAATTGAAACGGAATTGCATAGATATCATTATTTTATATCACTAATTAATTATGATAATTTCAAAGCCCCGCATTTAATACTGTTCTGGCTTCTTAATACTGATAAATCTGATTAGAATTTAACGATAGCGATTTGTCTCAAGCGATATACGAAAGGAACTAAACTGAAGCGACACTTGCTGTCGAAATACAGAAAAATAGAAGAGAGGTAGGGCATAGCGAATCTTCGCTCGAATTGAGCCGCCCGTCCGGGGAAGGACCTCCACCCTATAGAATACCGCAGCCAAATGACCTCCGGGTCGTGTTTCTGCCGGTGAGTAGGGTTTGCGGAGCTCCTGGGGGTTTAGGGTTGGGCCGGCATGGCGGTGGCAACAGACAGGTAACTGACCAGTTACTTGCCCGTTGTCACAGCGACATGTGCTTCTCTTTTCCTTTCCATGGCGTAGGGAAGCCATAATGTAGAGCTACTATAAGAAAAAATTATAATAGCTCGACATAGTGGCCAGGGCCGTCTCTACCGGGCGCAAGTCCCCGGGTTATTATTTATTTATCTTGCGGACAACTTGCTTGGTAGGTACCCGATGACAACTAAAGCTTTACAAAACTATGCAGAAATTCAGTCCAGGCGGCGTTAAAAGTGCAAAATAATCATAATTGCACTAGCAATTAATAATCCAATGTAATTATTCTAATTATCTCCACCAAGCATATTTTTTCATGGTATTTATCAACAAGATTGCGTATTTGATATTCAGCTCACTGAATGCGTCAGATAATCTCTTTGATAAATCTCTTCATTTACCTATTATAATTTGGATTTTTGATCTTTGAAGTTGAGAGTGCTATTTACCTAGAGACTGTGCATTGTGTAATTAAATAGTAAAATCACAGTATAAACTATAAAACAAAGTCGCTTTTTCTGTCCGTCCCAATGTATGCCTATATCTTTAAAACTACACAACGGATTTTAATCCATTTTTAGGGTTCCGTAGCCAAAATGGCAAAAACGGGACCCTTATAGATCGTCATGTCTGTCTGTCTGTCTGTCTGTCCGTCCGTATGTCACAGCCAGTTTATTCCGAAACTATAAGAGCTACATTATGAAATTTGGTACGTAGATGTATTACACATTCAGATGTGAAAATAAAATCAGAAAAAAATCCAAAATTTTTGGGGTTCCCCATACATAGAACTGAAACACAAAAAATTTTTTTCCTCAAACCTATACGTGTGGGGTATCTATGGATAGGTATTTGAAAATGATGTTGAGGTTTCTAACAACATTTTTTTCTAAACTGATAGTTTGCGCGAGAGACTCTTCCAAAGTGGTAAAATGTGTCGTCGTCGTCGTCCCCCCCCCCCCCCCCCCCCCCCGTAGCTTCTAAAATATAGGCATGATAAAACTGAAAAAAATATATGATGTGTATACTATAAAAACTACTAACGAAATTTGGTTTGAATGAAATCTAGACAGTAGTTTTTTTTTAAACGTCATAAAACAAATTACCTAATTTTTTCATTCAATCAGTGGTACGGAACCCTACGTGCGCGAGTCCGACTCGCACTTGGCCGGTTTTTTTTTAATAGATAGAGCGAATCAAGAGGAATGTTTAGAGTATAAATATGCATATAGCATTGCACCCGTGCGAAGCCGGGGCAGGTCGGGCCCCCCAAACAAATTTTTATACGAGGCTCCGGCAAGCCACGCTACATTTCTGCTTCAGAACCAAGCTCAAATAGCTAATACGCATTGCCCTTGCATTGAGCTTGGTGCAATGAAAACAATTTCGAGTGTTCACAAGGTCGAGTGTCATACAAGAAAATTTATGTCATTTTAAATATACCTACACGTCATTGACGGATTTTCATTGACATATTTATGAGATTTTATGTAAAAATATTGTTGTTTAAGTGAAAACTTAAGAACAGCGTAAACGATTTGAAATCACAATAGAACTCTCATTATAATTATGGAGCAATTTTTCACCGACTTCAAAAAAGGAGGATTTTCTTAATTATGCTGATTTTTTTTTTGTTTTATGTAAGTATGTTATCACATATCTCCGAGAATTGTGAACCAATTTGGAAAATCCTTTTTTTGTTCGAAAGGGTGTACTTTCCTAGTTGGTTCCATTGTCACCGTTGTAAAATTCTGCTATTCCATGAATGGTTTAATAATTTAAAGGACCCCATAGGGTTTCCTGATCGAATTTCGGCCACGGCGCCTCACCTTTGGACAGGGTAGCCAAGTACAAGCAAAGTCTAAAGTTACAAGACGACCAAAATATACGTCGACAAAAACATCAAAATAAAATCGAGCAGGGCTCAGAAGACATCATAACATTGTAACAACATGTCTGACCGTTGAACTTAGGTACATGACACAAACTATGTTCGTATCTACTCGTCACTTAGCTCTGTTTAACAAGATAAGAAGTTACACAAAAAAATATCATTTGACCTCTTATTCTCGAGTTAATGGTACCGGATGTAAGGGAGCGACCTATCACCTTTTCGCTCCAAGCCATCCTCACCTGCCCGTGGTGCATCCTGCCGAACAACAAACGAGGCTCTGGCAAACCGACTGGTGGCGGTAAAAACCATCACGATAGAAGGCGTAGCTAAATCCCACACTCCGATGACGGGCAGCAGCGTCACCGGAGCAAGAAGCTACGCCCTGCGATCGCCAACCTGCCTGCGCAGCGTGGCGATTATGGGTATATCCCTCTAGAAGTTTGCCTAGGCGACGAACATCTGGAGAGGCCTATGTCCAGCAGTGGACTGCAACAGGCTGATTATGATGATGATGATGAATGGTACCGTCTCAAATAGAACCAGTCCCAACACCTGGATGCCTAATGCTAACAAAAACATATATTGATGATAACATAGCATCATGTTGGAAATAAATGATTTTTTATTTATTTAATTTATTTACATGCAAACAACGCAGTCCATGAGGGTTGTCTGAAAAAAGAAGTCCACCAGATGGGACCACATAAAAGGCAGGTCCAACTGCTACGTGATTTGTTCATTTTTGACATCATCATTATCAGCCTATTGCAGTCCACTGCTGGACATAGGCCTCTCCAGGGGCCTTACTACAAAAAACGAAAACGATCGGTTCGTTGAACGGATCGCGTATTTTTGCCCCATAAATCCCTCTCACATTTGTCCCTCTCCGCGTTTGCATATACGAACTAAAATTCGTCAATGTCGATTTTCAACAATTTAATTGATATATTAGAACACGGGAGGCACAAATGAGAGGGATTTATGGGGCAAAAATACGCGATCCGTTCAACGAACGATCGTTCTTTGTAGTAGGGCCCCAGTTGTTCGCCAATTAAGTCAAAATGCGGATCGTTTGTCTACACTGCTACAGCCTTAAAGGACGTGGACAACTTATGGCGTTT
>CM062097.1:10499529-10877466 GCA_031163375.1 Conogethes punctiferalis | reverse complement strand
AGTATTCAGCTTTTACGTAACTCGATGAAATTTTTCCGTTTCATTTTCATCTCAGAAATTACAATTTACTTTCATACGTCTTCCATCTTACCGTTTATTTTTAAGATAGTACTTTATTGAAATATACTAAGAAATGAGAATTGTCTAAGAAAAGAATTTAAAAATACTTCTTTGCCTATTTTTTTTTATAGTGGCTCGACATAATGGCTTCCCTACGCCTGATGGAAAGCGAAAGAGAAGCCCAAGCCGCTGTGACAACAGGCAAGTAATTGGTCAGTTACCTGTCAGTTGCCACCGCCATGCCGGCCCAACCCTAACCCCCCACGAGCTCCGGAAACCCTACTCACCAGCAGAAACACGAGCCAGAGGTCATTTGACTGCGGTATTCTATACTTTGCTATTCTATACTATATTTTATTACCGAGATTTTCTTGTTGACAGTTGGCATCAAATATACCTAGGTATGTGCGCCAAAAATATGAAATTTACCTTTGAAACTTGTCTGTTTATTTCAATTTATTATGTGTAGATGAATTTGATGTACTCGTATTCGTTTATTAAAATTTTGTTAGGTTATTACCTAACAAAACGAATAAGGGAGCGACCCATCATCTTTTCGCTCCAAACCACCCTCACCTACCCGTGGTGCATCCTGCCGAATAACAAACGAGGCTCTGTCAAACAACTGGAAGCGGTTTAACCATAAAATTGAAAGCGTTTGCTAAATACCACAGGCCGATGACGAGCAGCAGAGTCTCCGGAGCGAGGAGCATGCATGGGCAGGCGGGTTGGTGATCGCAGGTACGCCCTGCGATCGCCATGCAAAGCGTCCAGATGTTTGTCTAAAGCGATCAACTGGAGAGGCATAATGTCCAGTAATGGACTGCGATTAAGTACTAAGACAATCAGTAACGTACTTTTTATGAAGTTGGAGTGAATAATTAAGATTTAAAATAAACAGTCAACGCGCAGCCCAATATAGGGCGCGATGTCAGCAAAAGAGTTGTAGGGTATAGCGAATCTTCGCTCGAATTGACCCGCTTTCCGGGGAAGGACCTCCGCCCTATAGAATACCGCAGTCAAATGACTTCTGAGTCGTGTTTCTGTCGGTGAGTAGGGTTTCCGGAGCTCGTGGGGGGTTGGGGTTGGGCCGGCATGGCGGTGGCAACTGACAGGTAACTGACCAGTTACTTGCTCGTTGTCACAGCGACTTGGGCTTCTCTTTCGCTTTCCACAGCCGTAGGGAAGCCATTATGTCGTGCTACTATAAAAAAGGTACCTATATGCAAAATACTGAGATACCTACACAGCTTTAATTTTCGCGACGAAGCGACGCTTTCGTACTACAACTACACGCTTCGTTACACACGAGTTACAACAAAAGCTGGAACTTTGTCGTCACGCTTAGCTTATTCCATTCCGAGATAAAATGCTAAAATAAATTCGAATTATGTTTACTTTAAAACTGTGTCAGACCTCTTTTTAATTATTTACGACAGCTGACCTCTTTATGAGGTCTATTTTTGCGAATGTCGAGTAAAAATTGACATTTGATATTTCGAGTTGTACCTACTACTAGCATTTTGATAAGGATCCCTTATCTTTTTTAACAATAATTATAGGCTATGTTGTGTGTACTCAGGGCGAATGTAGCTTTCTTATGATGACAAAATATATGAAAACAGGACAATAATGTTAATTCATTACTAGCTAGATCCGCTCTGGTTTCTTCTATACTTAAAGCATGATTTTTTTTATACACATAAACCTCTTAAAAACCTCTATCTATTTAAAAAAAAGCATCAAAATCCATTGCGTAGTTTTAAAGATATAACTAAGCATACATAGGGACAGACAGACAATAAAAGCGACTTTGTTTTATACTACAAACATACCAAAATACAAAACAAGACGATAGTTTTCATTTGTGAACATTGCACTATATACCTGACTATACTTAATAGGCCTGTTGTCATAAATAATGTAATTAGTCCGTCTTTTAGATTGTTCAAAAAGAAAAGACATGTATTTTTTCATTTGTAAATTAGACCAAAAATGACAAAGATATAGCCCGATAAAATTACGCGTGACGTCAAAGAGTGGGAGTTCTTTCACCACTGAGCGACGTCAAAAAACCCCACTCCTACATTTTGATGCCTTGTATCCTTGTTATTTTTTGTTTAAATAAAAGAAGGAAAAATACGAGTCCAATATATTTTTATCAAAAGTCAAAAAGTCAAAATAATCTTTATTTGTATAGGTTTTTAAAAAAAACACTTACAAATCGTCGTAGCTACCATAAGTAATTAATACCGTAATTTAAACCGTATTTTTAAATTATACCGAAGTATAATTTAAAAATACGGACTAAATATAATGCAATTATTTTGACCCTGAAAATATTCCCTATTATAATAGTCTGGTATACTAGACATCCATCTAACCACCAATTCGTCTATTGGAAACATAATTGGCCTGAAACTCGACAGTTCACTTAACACGGTAACGAGCTGAAATCGCCCTTTGAAAGCTGAAAGCTTTTCATTGCTTTGACCTTACCCCATGCAAAATGCACGCTCTGATTTGAGAAGTTATATTTAGACTTCCTTTTGAATTTTACGGCTATGTTCCCGACTGAAGTGGTCTCCGTGTTCTTACAAAGTTTAATTAAGGATACTAATTATGATTCATTGATTTGTTTTCATATTCGTCAAGAATCAGAATTGAATTGTAATTGGTTAGATGCATTTAATTAATGGGAGGGATTAATAGAAGGAAGGTTTGCCTTAGCTACTTTAAAAAAAGTTCCAAATAACGGTCCCAGAGACGACTATATGACAGTTAATAAGAAGAAAAGACGCCTATGGGACCGTTTTTTACATAAACGAATTTTTCCAAAATTTTACATAAACAAATGTGCCCAAATATCTAATCTTATTTAAATAATATAAGAGATTAAATTTATAGCCAATCCTGTTTATATTACAAATTTGTTTTGATAAATGAATGTAGTTTGTTACTTTTTACACGAAAACTATTATAAGGATTTTAATAAAATTTTAGGGAACATAATTATAAGTACTTATTATTTATTCTTAATTTATTTATCAGATAATGATAAATGCAATTAAGCAAGTGACTAAATATTAGACCATTGTGTGTTATGTAATTTAAAATAAACCAATAATAAATTTAAACCAAGAATAAATATAAAATTAATTTCTGGCACAGTTAAATACACATAGGACTTGCATTGCATTAGACTTAATATGACAACTATTATCATATTTCCAGTATTTCACAAAAAAAAACAGATTCAAATCTTCACATGCCACAGATAAATGAATTAATTGTTTGATCGACTTACATTATTTCCCGCCAAGCACAACACTGTCACTTTGAGAAAAGATTACGTTCTATTTTTAAATTTACGATCGCGGCCGTGTTCCGTTTCACGCTGTGACGCAGCGCGCGTCCTTCCTCCAAGCCGTCCTGGGGAGGTATGAGATGAAATCAGTAACTTCCAAAGGTGCCTGCAAATTGGACTCACGTCGATGTAAATTTAAATCGTGATATAAACCCAATGGGGATGTGACTCTTAGAAATCCCATTTCCAAAAGGTATTTTTGTACATTTAGGCGTTTCCATTTTACGGAAGATTGAATAGTTGATAAGTGACAGCTCTTTGGTGTCCGGAAACGGAAGGCCTTTTTCAATTTGACTGCGTTCTTCTTTTTAATTTTGTGTACCGGCTGTCTCTTTTTTGCAGGCTCTGTAGCTTTACGAATATTAGAAAGGAAAATACGAAAAATAAAATATGATTTACTTTACTTTGTAATGTAGGTCCTAAATTCCTCGTTGGTCTAGTGGCAATCAAGTTGGCCCGGGTTTGAATACCAGACCGTGACTGAATTGTTAATTTCAGTCAGTAAAATGTCAAGTGCAACTGCAGATGGTCATTTGGGGGACTTATGACCAGCAGTGGACGAGTTTACTTTGATAATGATGATAAAATACCTATTCGAATCTAAAAAAACTCCTCATTAAATTAAAAATCTTTTCCTATTTTGAACCATAAACATAATACGAGTACGTAATAAAAGTAAAATTTTCTATATTTCCGAGAAAACAAGACCCTGTCTTTCCAAGACTGCCTAGAACATGAATTATGAATTTCGACTTTTTCCATTAAATTAACTTCTGTGAATTAATGAATTTTTAAAATATACTCTCAACTTTAATGAGAAATAAGGCTTTTCCAGAAATAGTCGTTACAAATTGCCAGTGTTGTAAAAAAATACCTGAAAGTTATTATTTCTAGTTAATTAAATTCTTTCTTATTTATCACCCATTGATTTATTTCATCTTTATTGTAGCATATAAAGCGTTGTAAAATGGCGGATTTAATGCCGTATAGATATTCTCTACCAGTCAACGTCGCGTCTAAACGATGGAACTCTTTGCCAGAGATAAGCCTGAAAAGTGCACTATTCATATGTTCCGGGTTTCCAGTAGGTAGATACAATTTTGGAAATGAACATTTGCAAATTTTCTCGAGTCTGAGTGTTCTGGGATATGCAGTCATTTCCTGATAATCATAGTACAAGGGTGAACATAAGTTTGAACCAGGTAGTTGGTATAAATTGTCTATAGCGCATTTACATAAAAATAACTTAGCCAATGGACAAATTCTAAACAGCTTAACTTAACAAGTTACCCTTCTCAAGACGCTCTCGAAGTTTTGAAGGAAGTAAGTGAGGATATGTAAAACAGACTTTGAAGTTCATGTTCTAAGTTAAACACTTGAAAACAGTTTACTAGTTCCGGCAAAATGCAAATTAGTGCTAATGTGAATTATATTCGAGTTTACTTTCAATGCTATTTGCAAAATGAACGTTTGATTGAAGTTGCAGAATCAAATTTTCTCTATGTTTTTTTTAGTTAGAATAACGTTTATGTGTTATTCTAAGCAGCAAAGTTTGCCTTATATAGAGGTATAATTCATGGATTGTTTTTGTAATTATTATGATGAATATGGGACTATGTATTTTATGTGGAGGAGCTCGGTGGCGCAGCGGTCTTGTTCGCTTAGCAATGATCGCAACGTTGTGCAACCATTGGCGCGGTCAATCCGATGATGGGTGACCAAAATTTGACACCGATTTCCTCCGTGCTTCGGAAGGCACGTTAAGCTGTTGGTCCCGGGTGCTATCTTTACCAACTCAGATAGCAGTCGTTACATCATATCAGAGATGATGATAACTCTGACGCCTAAACTGGGAATGGCTATAGCTTACCCTAAGTGTTGCGGAGGTCCCGTCGGATGGGAGTGGACATTCCCTTCGAACCACTCCCACTTCCATAACTTCCCCCCTAGGGGGGGGAGCACGTTAGGGGCCTGTTCTGCCCAGGCCGCGCCGGTGTCGTCGTGGAGGACATATTTTAGGACCCACGGCACCATCTTTGGGGCGCTTTGCAGAAGGGACCGGAGTTTTTAGTGGGTATTTCCCGCCTCACTTCCATCATTCCGAGGCGGTGATGAGTCCCACATAGCCCGCTGCTCCCCCGAGTGGCGTGGTATGCGTAAAGGCATTCTCTCCGGTTGAAAAAAAAAAAAAAAGTGTTGCGGAGGTCTGATGGCAGTCGCTCTGTGTAAAAGCTTGGCCCCCGCCAAATCTCTCAGTTTGGGAAGCCGACCCTGAGACAATCGGGAAAAAGGCTAGGATGATGATGATGAATATGGGACTATGTTCTGAAATAAATTTTATTTTATTTTTTATTTATAACTATGATTGGAGTCAATCGAGAGACGTAACAGGATACTTTTCAGTGATGTCTTGTACACATAGATATAATTTCATATTGTATTTAACCACATGTTTGCAATAGACTATTTGAATTTGAATTTAAATGACCCTCTGTGAGTTCAAAGTCTTGATCACCATCGCAGGTAAGTTTACCTGATTTCCAGTCTTCTATCGGTTGCATTTCACAAAATTAGTTATTGGA
Organism: Conogethes punctiferalis; assembly: GCA_031163375.1. Lineage (NCBI taxonomy): Eukaryota > Metazoa > Arthropoda > Insecta > Lepidoptera > Crambidae > Conogethes > Conogethes punctiferalis. The sequence goes on along the minus strand of CM062097.1, from coordinate 10,871,457 downwards.
TTTCATTCGACGTGCCCGTTTTTTATCAAAATTACCGACCGATACAATTATTGCCATAAACGCCTAAACCGATTTCGATCAAACACGCTCGATTAAATGACCTTACAACCACTGTTGGGCAAGTTTCTCCATATCTCGCGATTATTCGCCATATCACAGTCGCGTAGATCCAAAACATTACATCAGACTTATTACACAAACCTTTTTATTGCGCGTTAAAAAAATCAAACTAAGCAACTTCCCGTTTCTCTATCTCAATACGGAACGCCAATCCGTTGCTCCAAACCAAACAGTAGGTTCACCGAGGGCAAACATTATCAGACCGTCTACCTTTGTCTTATAAACACGTAGTATATTATCTTCCGAAGTGTAATGCCCTCGAGTAGTCTAACCGTTCGGTTTGACTATTTTCGTTGCAATGGGAACGATAACCAATTATCAGATTATCTATCTAAACATATATATTATGTCGCAGTCATCTGGTTGAATCTCTATTCAATTGAATGGCACGTTCATTGAATGACGACATTTAATTGAATGACTAGACCAAACGTTGACTAAACACACGTCGCTTAACGTCCAACTAGGCAGCGGATTGAAACATAGCCCTTTGAACAGAGCGGACGTAAAAGCAGTAGGTGAATGTAATTTAGTTCATTTTTTTCCCGCGCGGCGTTAGTAGTCACCAAAAGAAATATGGCGTTAAACGTGGTTAAAAAGATGTGAACAGCGTTGATATTTTTTTGGTTAGAATAAAATAGTGTGACAGAATAGATTTACCTTTTAATACGCCACTCATAAGCATAAACATTACACTTACCTTTTACTTAACTTTTACCCATTCAACGACTATGCTAAAATGACGTTCAGTCAAGACGTTGAAAGTTTCATTCAATAACTTGACGAATTGTCCTTTAGGCATGCAATTCATTCAATGAACACGCTAGCCATTCAATTGAATAGGAGATTTAACCAGATGACTGCGACATATATAACTCAAAGGTGACTGACTGACATAGTGATCTATCAACGCACAGCCCAAACCACTGGACGGATCGGGCTGACATTTGGCATGTAGGTACCTAGATGTTATGACGTAGACATCCACTGGGAAAGGATTTTGATCAATTTTACCTCCAAGTGGTAAAAATAGGGGATGAAACTCTATTCCTCGCGGACGAAGTCGCGGGCACAGCTAGTTCAATAATATTATGACCGTGAGTAATGTATCTATTGCTTGGAGGGAAAAGATATGAGTTCGCCCCTTACATCCCCCACACGGCAGCACCGTCAACCGGAACGAGGAGCTACGCTCTGCGAGTGCCAACCCGCCTGCCAAGCGTGGAGAGTATTGGTAGAGTTTCCAGATATTTGACGAAAAAGGCAAATCTACCCCAGGAAGTGATGTGAAGACCTACCTAATCTATGTACAAACACTATAATAGTAAGCCAAAAGTATTATATTCTCTATGGTCAAATGAATCTCGTATGATATTCGAATCCACATTCCATCATTCGGACATTCGGTTCAAAATGTTTTTCATTGAACCACTATCATTTAAATAGTTGCACTTTTAATGGAAACACACAAATAACAACAGCATCAACCCGAAACATTACATTCAATCGGATACGCATTTACAATACTCGATCCGGGCATCAATTAAACAAAATAAATGGGGTTTAATTATTAAATTGATGTAACAAGAGGAAACGGGCGGTTTATGCCTGGCAGTAAAATGTTCATTGTCTTGGCCATGTGGCCCGCGTCCGGATAAAAAAGTACAGTTATAATTGTGAAGACGGTGTCTGTGGTAGGTCATTATTTAAAGCTTCTTTTAACAATTCAAAAAATGAATTTAATAATAACTTCATTAATATGTTTAGATATTACTTTTACAATAAGTGCAAAACTTTTTATAGAGGATGTTCGTCGTGTTGTGGCAATTATGGAACCTACAAGAATCATTTGGCGCGAATGTATTTGAAATAGGAACAAGCGCCGCCCGCGATAAATTTTTGACATGTTTCTTTTTTTTACATAATGACAATCAGCCTCTTTACGAGGTAAATTCGGCCAATGTCGAGTGACAATTGAAAAAGGTCCAATATAGCTCGGGTCTATATCAAACCAAGAGATCCTTTGTCTGTAGCTGAAAATAGAAGTTTAAATACATTTATTTACGGGCCGACAGGGATGTTTTGGTACGTAGCTGAAATCGGGCCCTCATACAAAATGTGACTTTTGTCGTTGCTATTTTGACATTTTTATTTCACGCTAACGCCCTCTTGTGAATAATACCTTATATATTTATGAATTAATGAAGACGTTCAACAATCACAATCAAATAACATCTCAGAAACAACAAGACTTCAGAAATTGTAAGAAAATACAGATACTGGTGCTGATCTCTCTAGCCATCTGCTCCCCCAACAATCGGTGATGATGACAAGGCCGCCCTAGACGACATCGTAGTAATTTAGTATCATGGACGCATTAAGTACTAATTACTTCCATGTTTAGAATAAACTACCATACTGCCATGTATGGAAAGAGCCCAGACCATTCTTCTCACAAAATCTTAAAAAAAAGAAATGTAACAACATAAAGCTATGTAGGTACTCATTGCAGTAAAAGAAAAAATAAATTGATTCCATATCCGCTTTTAAAAATTATAATGAAGTATTCCTTTGCCACAAATTTCAAAGAAAAAATAAATTAGGCGGGAGTGATAGTTCGTAAAAAAAATTATATAGAAAGAAGTACATAGTTTTGTTGTATCTAAATACAAATTTTTAATCAGTGTGATCAATAAAACAAATAATTACCACAAAATTATTTGTACACACATAATATTGAACTATTTCGTAACATTTTACCTACCTACAAGAAACTTTTAGCAGTTATAAAATGTTCTACGATAATAAGTTAATGAACAGCGGATCTCTTGGCAAAGTATGGCGCGCCGGTAATTCCATTCACTACGAATCCGATGAGGAAATATCTATGCCGAAAATTTGGTAAGTAAATTCACACAACCTCAGTTTAAAATATGTATATGTATTACCATAATTATGTAGATGTTTATTTATAGCAGCTCGCAATCGTCTGTGGGCCTCACTCGACAGGACTTACAGAAAATCAGCGCCGTGGCATACAGACAGACAGACAGACACACTTTCTCATTTATAATATTATTAAGGACTTCTATTGTCCTGTGTCTTTTGTTTACGTTTTATATGTTTTGTCGAAGTGTTGTTGTGATGTTCTTCTGAGTAATAAAAATTTCTTATTTCACTGCCATAGGCTGATGATGCTAATGATTTTTGTTGCAGTGATAAGCTGGATTCGTGGGTCAGCAGTGAACAGGAGGATGCCCGCTTGAGGCTGTCGCTCAGGACTTCGGCAGTCTTTGTGGACGGTGCTGCAAGGATGTACAAACGGAAAGTACAACACCTCTTCAATGGTAAGTAAATTCAATGTGTAAGAGCCACGCTAGCCCACACACATCACCTCATCATTATCATCATCATCAGCCTATTGCAGTCCACTGCTGGACTTAGGCCTCTTCAGTTGTTCGCCATTAAGGGCGAACATCTGGAGGGTATAAACCCATAATCGCCACTCTGGGCAGGCGGGTTGGCGATCGCAAGGTGTAGCTCCTCGCTTCAGTGACGCTGCTGCCCGTCACCGGTCTGCGGTATTTAACCACACCTTAATTGTGATGATTATACCGCCACCAGTCGGTTGCCTGCGCCTCGTTTGTTATTCGGCAAGATGCACCACGGGCAGGTGAGGTAGGCTTGGAGGCCGATAGGCCTCTCCCTTACAGGAAGATGATAGGGCGCTCCTTTGCATCCCAATACAAACAAACATAAAAAGAAGGAGTGAATTGCATTTTTGTTGGGTGAACGCGTTCCATCGTGGAATCTAGCGTCGCTTAACATCAGGCAAGTTAGGGTCAAGTGCTACCCCCCAGGTTTAAAATAAAATCATCACCCAATCAAGATATGCTTGCCTTTTGTTTTCAGATATTGAAAGTTTAGATAAAGAGATGGCTTTCCCCAGAAGAGCGCGTTATTTGACCAACATGAGAAATGGTGAGGATGAAGAAATGTTTTATCTATCAAAAGTTTATTTTATTATAAGAGATAGGAACGAATCTTCGCTCGAATTGAGCCGCTCGTCCGGAGAACGACCTCCACCCTATACAATACCGCAGCCAAATGACCTCCGGGCCGTGTTTCTGCTAGTGAATAGGGTTTCCGGAGCTCATGGAGGGTTTGGGTTGGGTCGACATGGCAGTAGCAGCTGACAGGTAACTGACTAGTTACTTGCCAGTTGTCAAAGCGACTTGGGCTTCACTTTCTCTTTCCATCAGGCATAGGGAAGCCATTATGTAAAAAAAATATTACTATGGAATTAATAGCGTTATACGCCGTGATAGAGTTCTGGGACCCACAGCATTTTATGTCTTTTGAGACAAAGTCCCGAGAACTTGGAAATTTTTCTGTTTTCAATTGCATTCCTTTGGGGTCTCTAGATGGGACTTCGAGATCGAAATGGTTTTTTATATTGCTATAGTAAGCAAAGGACTGCCTTTACTAGGGGAGAGAGCCTTCCGCTCCCCTAACAGTCCGGTGATGATGACGAGGCCACTCTGGCCATCATCGTAGTCATTTAGAAAAAAAGGGCTTTAAAGGATATGCCGCCGTCCCAATGAGAATTTTAATAATTTTTGTTTTCAATCAAATTGATAAAAGAACCGTTCCATAGCCTATTTATTTTATATGTACTAAATTTAAAAATATATTTTTTTATAGTGGCTCGACATAATGACTTTCCTACACCTGATGGAAAGAGAAGTAGCTGTGACAACTGGCAAGTAACTGGTCAGTTACCTGTCAGTTGCCACCGCCATGCCGGCCCAACCCTAACCCCCTACGATTTATTCAGAACTCGGAAATTTTGTAAAACAGTTGTGTCTTAACTAACTATGTGTTAATCTACAGATTCCTATGTATCAAATCATGACACGATATCAAAATCCACTTCATCTGAGGAAACAGAAGTAACACATCGTTCTATTTGTTACAATGGAAGCGAAAATGTAGAAATGCAAGAAATTAACGAATCATCCAACTCAATGGTAAGTTACAAAGAGTCTTCCTCTTAGCGTTGTACCGGTTTGTGCTTTTAGGCCCGCTTTGACCATGATCCTAGATTGAGCGAGTCTGGTTATTACATTGAAGCGCTGACCTTCGTAACCCTCAGAAAGGGGAACCAGACAAATTTGGATCATGGTTAGGTACATATTCAGAATTAAACTGGATGTGAAGGTTTCCTCACGATGTTTTCCTTCACCGCTAAGCTAGTGGTATAATTCCGCACATAGATTTTTGCAAATCCAGAGGTGCGTGCCCCGCGCGTATTCGAACCGACAACCTCACGTGTGTGAAGCGACGATCTTACCACTAGGCTACCACGGCTCCTACAAGTTACAAATAGTATACCTAACATTTACTAGAACAGTAATATTTCATACAAACCAATTGTTTAACTAGCTCGGTGGCTCAATTGGTTCCCATGCCTTCTGATCCAAGAGTCGGTTCAATTTCCACTCGGGACAAACATTCGTGTGATGAACATTTGCGTTTGTTCCGTGTCTGGGTGTTTATATTTGTATTTATTTGTGGTACCCTCGTTGTTCTGATACCCATAACACAAGTGCTTAAGCTACTTACTTTGGGATCGGAGCGATGTGTGTGTTGTTGTGTGATATTTATTTATTTATTATTTATTTATAATAGCGAGGTCGGGTCGCTTGTATTTCATAAAATAAAATATGATTTTTCCCAACTCAACAGCAAAAACACGACCCGGAGGTCATTCGACTGCTGTACTCAATAGGGTGAAGGTCTTTCCCCGGACGAGCGGCTCAATTCGAGCGAAGATTCGCTATGCCCTAACTCTCTTGAATAGGGAATATGCATGACTTTTTTTTATGGATTTATTGAGATCTTTTGTCTTCCAGATACATAAATATCGAAGAATTTTTAAACTATCTTTTCTATTAAGCGAGTTATAAAGCGTTAAAGTTATTGATTAGACAGAGAGATCCGATGCGGTAGTTGACGTCACGTACCGTGAGCGCCGTACTAACTCCATAGAAAAATCTGTTTCTCGAGAGAGAGACGGATATATTCACTTTCAATGACTGTATCTCGCCCATTTTTCAACCAATTTTGATTTTGTTTTCACTGTTCGTAGTAGATTTTGATCTATTTTACGATAAATTAGTAAATACCTGAAACTATTTTTCATGCATATTCCCTATTGTAAATACTGTTAGGTTAGGTTAGTTAGTTTGTAAATTGCTGACAGATTGTGAATCGAACGTACTGCTTGCAATTTATTACAATTAACGTATTATTTTTCGATAGATTGTAATAAATCGAAGTGAAACCGTTAAATCCTACCTCTCTTAGGGGCAGCGCAGACGACAGACTATCCGTGACGCACTTTTTTGCAATTATATGCAGTAACGCACACGACGCGCAAAAATCTGTCGCGGATATTTCACAGACTCAACGCACACGACGCACATCTTCAAATATTCTGTCGGCAGACCTAGGCGCTCTTTTTAAATGTCTCAGACGCAGACTCTATCGCACAAAAAGTGTGCCGTCTGTGCTGCACCTTATTATCTATCTATTTAGCAGTTAGCCAACCAGCTTGCGCAAATCGTGGCTCCAATAAACGATTTATCAATAAACTTTATTTAATCTAGCTTTTTATTTTAGGTTGTCGACGAAAGCACTAATCTGGAAGTTGACAAAGAAGTTCAAACCAGTATGGAAGACATAGGATCTGGTGGTCTTAACCCAAACCTGCCTTTCGGTTACGTCTTGATTCATGACAATATCCATTCCAGAATTCCAACTAGAATCATCATTTCGTCGATTAACCCTGATGTAGTTGATTTGCCTGAAATTGTTTAAATAAATAAAAATAAAAAAATAAAACAAAAACAAAATTCAAAAATGAAAATCCTACCGAAGATAAGTTTCGTTTATTTAAAGTGAAGTTGAAAATGTTTCTTTTAGTTTTTTTCGAGATTATTTTGTTGCGTCTAATTCTCACGTCCCAAGTGGTAAGTTCCTTCTTAAACTAAATAAAAAAAAAATACCCCATCAAAAAAACCTTCATCAGTAGATGTAAAATAAAAATAAAATCCATTTTGTCCCATTGAAATTGTTTTTATAACCCGTCAATTATTTTGATAACCAAGGCTATTTTTGTGTCCTATTTCAAATACCTACCTGGAATCCAGTTTTGCAAACCGTTATATCAATACACGAAAACAATAGTAAAACATTTCCAGAATTTAAATAATACTCGAAAACTAAAATGTTTTTGTAAACAACCACAGTTTATTTAGAACAAACTTTGTTTTACTAAAAACAGAATCAAGTCCTACTACATTTTTATTCAAACGCAACGATTGAAAATTGTTTGCATTTTTATTTAGGTAATTTTGTGCCTTATAGTATGTATTTTTTTCTATGTTAGTATGCTACCTAACATAGAAGAACATAAAATACTATTAAATGTAGTAGGTATACAACTACACCGAAATAATCTGCTTTTTTTTAGAAATTATCGGCATAGGTACTGTTTTCCAGACCCCAGAACGGTAAAAATATATCAATGATATCATTTATCAATCTAACAAACACTGGCTACCAACAACAAAGGCTGACCCCATATTTCACCCACATGCAAAGAACAAAACAAAAAAGGACCTACTTCAAATATATAAACGTTTCCCCCTATTTCTTTTTCATTCTGTCAGAATCTATTGACGGTAAAAAGCAATTTATAAAGATCACAACAGGTATGTAGGCCGCGGAGCCCGAATTTTCAGTGGAGAGGCATTTCCGAAGCATGATTTAAACATAACATGGTTTGTATGGTGAAGAGGTAAAATATTGGATAACATGACACCTACAAATTTATTGATAACACAAGAACGTTTCTTCACAACCTTGTCATCTACACCGTCACATTTTAGTAGATTTTTCTGTAGTAAAGCGATTCGACATCATGAAATCAACTTAGTAGGTATTTACTTTTTTTTATGACAGAGGGGATAAACAGGCTTGAAGGTCATCTGATGGTTAGTATGTACCACCTCAGCCCATAGACACCGCAACACCAGGGGAGTCACTGGTGCGTTGCCGGCCCTTGAGAAATTGTAGGCTCGCTTTTAAAAGGAACTTTCTAGTTCTTTGTACATTTATGGCGGTACAAACCATTTTCTAATAAAAATTATTTCTAAGACGTTATTTTCAATACTTATTATTATTGGCTGTCTCAATGGCTCCTTTTGTAGCGAACTCTGCCTTCTGACCAAGGGTCGTGGGTTCGATCCCTGCACGGGCACAAACATTTGTGTGCATGAACTTGTCTGTTTGTATTGGTCTGGGTGTCGGTCTATGTTGTAAAAAAATGTATATAAGTAAGTTAGTCAGTTGTCTAGTACCCATAGTACAAGCTTCGGCTTAGTTTGGGGCTAGATGATACTGTGTGGCCCAGCGAGGTATGTCTTGGGTTATTTTTTAACTTCAAGCAAAATGTACCTACTTTTACATAGATCTAGTTTATTATTCTGCATGCAACCTCCAAACTATATAGCTCTTTGTATGTGCAGAATTTATGTCCTGTGTCGCGGACGGCCGGCGGGTCATATTGTGGCGAATGTTATAAATAGCACTTTAATTCTTTCGGTTCATGCTTTGAATGTGAAAGTATAAACCTGGTAACTAATGGAAGAAAACGTTCATGACGAAATGGACACGACGGGTCAAAGACTATGTAGGTAATTAAGCAAATGAATAAAATAATTTAAGGGATGTAAGGGAGCGGCCTATCATCTTTTCGCTCCAAGCCAACCTCACCTGCCCGTGGTGCATCCTGCCGAATGACAAACGAGGCGCTGGCAACCGGCTGGTGGCGGTATAACCATCACAATTGAAGGCGTAGCTAAATACCACAGACCGACCGAGTTACGCCCTGTGATCGCCAACCCGTCTGCCCAGCAAGGCGATTACGGGCATAACCTTAAGGTGTTTGCCCGAAGTGATTTAAGGTGTTTTATCGCAGTCCACTCCTGGACGTAGGCCTCTCCAGTAGTTAACCACTTTGGGATTTACCCATAATCGCCACGCTGGGCAGGCGGGTTGGCGATCGCAGAGCGTAGCTAGCTTCTCGCTCCGGTGATGCTACTGCCCGTCATCGGTCTGTGGTATTTAGCTACGTCTTCAATCGTGATGGCTATGTCGCAGTCATCTGGTTGAATCTCCTATTTAATTGAATCGCTAGCGCGTTCCTTGAATGACGACATTCAATTGAATGCCTAAAGGACAACTCGTCAAGTTATTGATTGCAACGTTCAACGTCTTGACTGAACGTCATTTTAGCATAGTCGTTGAATGGGTAAAAGCCAACTTTAGTTTATAATTTTTCTTTAAAAGTATCCGGCGGCGGCGTATTAATAGGTACATCCATGCTGTTTATAGTAAATCTAATCAAAAAAATATCAACACTGTTCATATCTTTTTTGTCATCTTTGACGCCATATTTGTTTTGGTGACTACCTACTAACGCCGCGTGGGAAAAGAATGAACTAAATTACAATGACCTGACTGCTTTTACGTCCGCTCTTTTCAAAGGGCTATGTTTCAATCCGCTACCTAGTTGGACGTTAAGTGACGCGTGTTTAGTTAACGTTCGGTCTAGTCATTCAAATGAATGTCGTCATTCAATGAACGCGCTAGCGATTCAATTAAATAGGAGATTCAACCAGATGACTGCGACAGCTATACCGCCACCAGTCGGTTGCCAGAGCCTCGTTTGTTTGAGAGATATAGTCTTCTCTTGAGATATTCAAAACGAGGGTGAACCGCTCACCGGTACCTACTTGGTGAGCGCACTCCATTGTATACTACTGGGTTACCACTTACCATCATTAGACAAAGAGTTCCATAGCTTGACCATTCGTCCTATGAAAGTACGAGCGCTTTGTGACTCTTTGGAACTTGCACCTTAAATTGCTATTGTTCGTTGTACACAATTCAAAATTTCAAAACTCACATTTCCCACGACTTTTGACGAGTTCATCCAGACATCAAATTCAAAGCCTGGCAACCCTACGCCAGCCATTTTGTTTCCTATTCGCCTCTAACTGACAGAATGGGTTCGCGTCCCTGGCCGGGCAGACTCGCCGGTGCATAAAAAGTTTAACGTAGCTGCCCGCTCGACACAACTTGCAGTGAACGTGGATGTATGGGGCTGGATACGACTTAAGAACAATAGTCACTACAATAGGGATATAAGGGAGCGGCCTATCATCATTTCGTTTCAAGCCAACCTCACCTGCCCGTGGTGCATCATGCCGAATAACAAACGAAGCGCTGGCCACCGACTGGTAGCGGTATAACCATCACAATTGAAGGTGTAGCTAAATACCACAGACTGATGACGGGCAGCAGCGTCACCGGAGCGAGAAGCTACGTCCTACGATCGCTAACATAGGTGTAGCTAATAAAATTACAAAAGCAGATAATCATTTTATTAAATAAGCAAATGAAATAAAACACGAACGTAGGTAGGTATGTTATATTATGTTAACACCTTTTATCATATGGGATATGGAAAGTATGATAGGTAAGCAAGTAGGTGCATCTATGCAATGCTCCCCTCATGAACAAAGTACCCTTCCTTACGTACCACTTCCATAATTTGGCATTCTTTTGATTCCGATCTTGCCCTACAACGTACGTAAATAAAGACGATATTAGCTTGTCACTGCTTAGCCAGTCCAATATTGCGCTTTTTGCTGGTTTGATTGTACAGTCCACTACAATAGCAGTTTCGTATGAAAGCACGTCTAAAAAGCTAGGTAAATATTGCAGTATGGCTTGGTTCCCGACGGTAGAAAGATAAATAGATACATACCTATATTCTTTATTGACTGGCTCGATGGCTCATTTGGTAGTGACTTCTGCCTTCTAAACCCAAGGGTCGTGGGTTCAATCCCCGCACAGTGCAAACGTTTGTGTATGAACGCATCTGTTTATATTGTGTTTTCTATGTATACCTAATATGTATTTAATTACAAAAAGTATCTAAGTAAGTTTATCAGTTTTCTAGTACCCATAGAGCTTTGGCTTACTTTGGGACTAGATGGCGCTTTGTAGCCCAGTGTAGCATGATTTGGATATTTTTTTAAAATTTACGACTTTAACTAGATTGGTTTTATTTCTCTTTGACGTGTTTTGATAAAGCCATAATGTCTTGAGGAACTCAATACATAGCTACTTAATACAGTGTTTTCAATAATTCATTTATTATAGGTACTATTTGTGACTGGGGCTACGCAAACAGAATCCGTTTATCGCAACAAGCCTTTACCCAAATAACAGGCTGGAATCTAGTAATTCCAATCACGTTTTATCAAAATGGTTTCCTCTCCAAGATGGCGGGGCGCAAAAGCGCGGGAAGCGGCACCCGTCATTCAGAGAATTGCGCTAGTTTAATCAAACGACTGTGACAGATGGGGCAAAAATTGGGGACTTGCATATTTGATAGCTGACCACGAAAGAGAAGGGTCAGAAGCACCTTTTACGCTTCTTAGGTAATCTTGTCAAATGTTACGTGATGTGTTTCTCTGTTAGGTATGCGGATTGTTGGCTGATGACGAAAAGCGTTATTTCCTGTGCATGACGAGTGATGCCCGAGAGGCGTAATTTTACAATTCTGAGAGCGCCAAGTGACAAGGGCGCCTTGATTATCATTATAGTCATTTAGAAAAAAGAACCGCTTCGCCCTAGGTATATCACTAGGTTCTCTAGCAAAGAAAATGACAATTATTATTACTGACTTTTAAATACGCGCTTTTTAGCGCGAAAACGTTATTCGTAAGTAGTTATTTACTTTACGATTAACTAGCAGTTAATATGAAAAAAATGAAATATCCAAAAATTCAGCGCTCGACAGGCGCCCCCGGACGCCCTGCGCCCGTGTGCACCGCACCCCTTGCACCCCCTGGTAGAGACGGCCCTGACTTATTGTATATGGTTCGCCACAAATTATTAGCTAGATTCAGACGCAACTAAGTAGAAACTAAGTCAAAACAATAGCCTCAGTAAAGGTTTGTTTTGAGAACGCCATAATCTTAAAGTGATTAGCCTGTTCCCAATCCAGCTTCATTATAGAGCAAGCGTGCTCTATCTCAGATCAAGGTCTTTAGAGCGTCCGGGAGTGGGTGTAATGAAACTTAATGAGTCTGTCTTGTACCGGCAAAATGGGAAGCTTACTTGAGGTTTGATTTTCAATCGTTGGATAAAGAACAGAATAAAAAAATCATATAGACATAAAACAAACAGGTAGGTATGAATTATCAAGTACAACATAAAAAAATTATAGGTACTAACACAGAATTCTAAAAGTGGCTTCTATCGAAACTCTATAGTTTTTACTTTTTTTTTATCGCCAATTATTCTGCCAATTTTTATTACAATGTTTTGAGTAATGGATAGGTGATTTAAATATAAAACAGTGTTATATACAAATCTTTATTTTTTGTTATTTTATGTAATTGTGTGCCAAATAAAGTTTTTCTTATTCTTATCTCTTGGCTGTCACAAAACCACCGACGCACACTACCTGGAAAATTATATTTTTCATATTTTCCTTTCCATGAACGATTCATGGATATTATTCATAAAGCCAAACAGACAAAAAGAGTCACCGGGCACACAAAATTGCAGTTTACGCCAACGATGCAGTTTAAATATTAATTCATTTTTAATATGTATTAGTTTTGCATAAGCTTTCGATAAATCTGATCGTATATTTGGACAAAACATTATTATGGAAATAGGTATAAAATTAATTCGATTTTAATGGTGTCATTACGGGCAACATTCCCGGACGTACGAAGGTTATTGCAATGATTCTTATGCGTTAGTAGGTGCTAGTATATAGACCTCAGTCAAAAATAAGAGTTATGAAGGATATAAACAAGCATATTTTGTTTATACCCATTGTTATGTTGACCATCGTCATTCAAAACTATGGAATAACACGTGACAGGGTTCGTACTTTTTCTGTTGTTAATTGTCATCATCAGCCTATTGCAGTCCACTACTGGACATAGGCCTCTCCAGTTGTTCGCCACAATCTGGAGGATATACCCATAATCGCCACGCTGGGCAGGCGGGTTGGCGATCGCAGGGCGTTGCTTCTCGCTCTGGTGACGCTGCTGCCCGTCTTCAGTTTGTGGTATTTAGCTACGCCTTCAATTGTGATGGTTATACCGCCACTAGTCAGTTGCCAGAGCCTCGTTTGTTATTCGGCAGGGTGCACCACCTGCAGCGAGGTTGGCTTGGAGCGAATAGATGACAGGCCGCTCCTTTACATCGCTGTTATGTTAAAAAAAATCATTTCTACTTTACCAGAGTCCCGTCATTCCGCCACAGTGGGGAAAAGTGTACATCATAGTTACTATTCCATGAAGAAAAATGAATAATGTTTTTTATAATGACCCATGAAGATAGGTAACATTTATACATGTTTACCCACCCCATCTCATCCCGTGTGGGTATAAAAGATGACTAAAGGAATATCAGGAAACAGACAGCAGCGTTTACCTAGGTACAAATAAAAAAATAAAGGAAAAAGTGGGACTTGAGTCCAGCAGTGGACTGCAATAGGCTGATGATGATGATGATCAGAGAGACATGAACTAAAAAAAAGATGTCATTAATTTTTTTTCTGCTCTAGGGCCCGTACTACGCGACTGTTCACAATCGTAGTTTGTGCAACAACACTTTGTTACCTGCGAAAAAAAATCGAGTAATATCTTACACGACCGATTTTCAATAAACAACGAAACGTCAAAGTTAATGTGACATTTTATAGAGGTCTAGAAAATGCTTCGGTAATGCTCTTAGATTTATTTTCTATCCATATACAATAACAAATAGACTTGTAGCGACATCTATCGCTAGAAGATATTCACTAGTTCCTCCGATTACAACAGATGGCGTTGGAGCGATTCGAGCGATTGCCACATTGCTCCATACAAGTTCTGTACAAGACCTACAACTCACTTGTAAAGTTTTACTTTTTTATGGCAGGGGGTGTAAACGAGCTTGAAGGTCACCTGATGGTAGTGATCACTTTAGCCGACACCAGAGGAGTCACAGTGCGTTGCCGCCCCTTTTCTTAAATGACTGCGATGATAGCCAAGGCGGCCTTGTCATCATCACCCGGCTGTTGGGGGAGGGGAAGGCTCTCACCCCTAGCGTTGCTGGCTTGAGAACATTGTACACTCACTTTCTGAAGGTCCCTAAGTTGTATACTTACATTTGAAAAAGTCGCAGCTGGAAGCTGCTAAGTAATTTAGGAGTTTTGAAGTACCCATACTAGAAAGAAAGAACATAAGTTTATTCAGTGACATATGTACATTAAATCGAAAACTAGCACAATTAATACATTCTTAATAACACATCACTGAAAAGGACAAAAATGCTCAGCTTATGTCGAGGCAACAAAAGTCGCCGTGACGCTGGTCTTCCGCATATGTCCCTAAGGAGACGCACTGTACGCAGCGACATCGCCAGTACAAAATACTCAGCATAATGTCGAGGCGACAAAGGTCGCTGTGACGCTGGTCTTCCACATATGTCCCTAAGTGACGCACTGTGCGCAGTGACATCACCAGTAGAAAATACTCAGCATAATGTCGAGGCGACAAAAGTCGCTGTGACGCTGGTCTTCCGCATATGTCCCTAAGGAGACGCACTGTGCGCAGTGACATCACCAGTAGAAAATACTCAGCATAATGTCGAGGCGACAAAAGTCGCTGTGACGCTGATCTTCCGCATTATGTCCCTAAGGAGACGCACTTGACTGTGCGCAGCGACATCAACAGTAAAGGCTTAATAAGCTTAGTTTGGAACTAGATGGTGCTGTGTGGCCCTGCGTGGCATGTGGAGGCACAGTGCAATCCACAACGAGATAACCGCCATCAAACCGCCGTCAAACCGCTACCCCTGTTCACACTACGAACGCGGCGGGGCGCGGCGTTCAAACTGCGGTTTGGCGGTTGATCCGCATACTATCGGCGGGCGGCGGCCGCGTTTTGACATCGGCGGGCTAGGGGCTGCTCTATAGTCAAATTGTGAATATCGATGAAAGTAGAAGACAAATGCCCATCGCGAATCTTACATATGCAAAGTAAGCGTATCTGCACTACGTAGTGTCACTAGGAAAATAACTTAGTGCCGACGTAAGTTCTTTAGTGTAGGTACTCTCGTAATTAATGGTTCACAATTGGTGGGCAGCAATACTATCCATATTTTGGGTAAAATTTTCAACTACTAAATATTTTTAGCTAGAAGATATACTCTACCACAAGTCAATGTCGCAAAATTTCATATTCATTAATTCTAAAGAGGTTTGCTCTTGTCGGGTGAGCAATATCCACCACTCCCTGAACTCCGCCAGTGCCTTCAAATCCCATTACATAAAACAGTACTCGAAGGTAATATAGAATAGGAAAGAAAGGATGAGAGAGGCCACGACGACCATTACACAACAGCTAAGGAGAAAGTTATTTAACTATTTCCTAAGTGATAATAATGGCCCGTTTGCACTATAAAAAAAATTACCTTTCTTTTCTCTTTGTCGAAATATTTTCTCAAGAAACTATCCATTTCCATTTAAAATTATTTTACTTTTCAGCTTATTATATTTAGATATTATCGAAACTTTAATAGCACTATACCTCCATCACTAGCTAGTGACATTTCTTCTGTTTTATAGAACGTAACTTTACACGGTTAAAATAAAATATGAAACAAATTTATTTGAATTTATAAATTATGGTGGAAAATATAAGTACACAATGAGGCCACACTAATTATTTAGAAATGGTTATTAAACTATGGATACATTTTTAGTTAGTATTTTTCTATACCAAAAATCAAACATTATTTTCTATGAAATACGAAATAATGGAAATCTGAACATGATTAATTCATGAATACTTATACGGTACTTATGTGGTATCCATATTCAAACTGTGTTTCTTATTACACATCTTTTATTGTGTTCTCATAAACTTATTTGTTAGCGAAAATCCCCAATTGAACCGGTATCGACCCTGTGAGATTTGTTTGTGTGCGTGTCGACGATAGCACCGACATGACTGATGTGTGCTTCTCTAATTGAAAGTACCAGGAGTGCATATCACATAGGAAGTTTAAATTATTCAATTTCTAAACAAGAAGCATTGTAATATTTGATAAGAATTTCTTTAAGTACCTATTGTGGGAACGAAAACTCCCATTAGATCTACCGTAAAAACAGTAGTAGAACAACATAATACAACATAATTTTAGTATGAAGTAAGTAAATACAATAATTCTTTATTTTCGCAACGCGCTTCAAAAATGGTTACGTTCTGTTAGTAGATACGTAATTGTTTTATTTTTAGTGTTGTTACAATTTAATCGTTACGCTAATGGATCATAATGATTAATCGATATGTAAATAGTACAAATTGTAATCAGCATTGGACACCAGAAAGTTAAACGATCACTAGGAATCGTTTATAATTTGCTGTTCGCTTTAGACAATTGTGACAACTGTATTAAATGTGAGTTTATGAAATTTATTTCTTAAATGAAGATGTTATTATAGATAAAAATACGATAATATTATAATATAATCAAAACTTAACTTTTGTAATAATATTTGAAGTTTGTAGTCATCAATAAACTTCGCATTTGCAATCAATTTAGTACTCATGGCTCTCAAATAAGTAAAATTGTACTTCTTCTTAAGGTGACCAGAAAGTAATATAAAACAGTAAGCAGTCGTGTATCCTATTCCCAAAAACAGAGTAACTAAAGTCACACATAAATTATCTTTAAAGCGATTATCGATGTTTAGATTGTAAATCATTTGGTACTTGAATCGATTTATTCTCACTAAAGAATCAACAATTACCTATAGCCGACCATCGATCTACAACACTACCAGCTGCCGAACCGCAAAACCGCGACCGCTAGTGTGAACACCTCGGCCGTTTTGCGGTTGATCGGCGGTCGATTTGCGGTCGCCGCCGGGCGGATCAACCGCTAGTGTGAACGAAAATAAACGCTAGTATGAACAGGCGCTTAAGGGAAAAGGAGGCAGGTTCATATAGTGGGGTATATTCATACGGTACCAATTTTGATTGTAATATGCAAATAATCACATTTTTTTCTGCCATTTAAATTATTATAAATTGAAATAAAGCACGGCCATCAAAATAATTTCATCATCATCAGCCAATCGCAGTCCACTGCTGGACGTAGGCCTCTCCAGTTGTTCGTCACAGGGCAAACATCTGGAGGACATACCCATAATAGGGTTGGCGATCGCAGGGCGTTGCTTCTCGCTCCGGTGACACTGCTGCCCGTCATCGGTCCGTGGTATTTAGCTACGCCGTCAATCGTGATGGTTATACCGCCACCAGTCGGTTGCCAGTGCCTCGTTTGTTATTCAGCAGGATGCACCACGGGCAGGTGAGGTTGGCTTGGAGCAAAATAATTTATTAAACTTGAATCCATAAATATCACCACTGTATGAATGTACCCCATTGTATGAAGGTGCCCCTTCTCTCCCTATCACCACTTATTTCTTAAGCTTTTGTACAGATCTTTGTGTTAGGGTTCACCTGGAGTAAAGGCGGATGGCAAAAAAGTTATTCAATGGAGTTACCTTGCTACAATCCTATCTTGAAGACCATACTGAACACTTTCACGACAGCACGTACGCGTATAGATTACAAGAATTGTTTTCTTCCAAAGGTAAGAAAACACAGCACCACTAAGGCTGGTTTCACAGCTGTCCGGGAGTCCCGTACGGGCAGTCCGTGCGCGGAAAGCCCGTACGGGTCACGCCCGCAGCGCTCTGAAATGTAACCCACGGTTCAGACCATTCAGTACGGTACGATACTTTGTACGGGTTCTCCCCGGAGCGGATCGCGTCCGCGTCGCTGTGAAACCATGTTCTAGTTCCTCATGTGTGCTCCCGCTCCGGGTGCCCGTAGTACTAGCCCGTACGAAACTCCCTGACAGCTGTGAAACTAGCCTAAACCGATGGTCAGTTGTTATGTTTAGTCCCCTTTTTTAACCGACTTCGAAAAAAGGAGGAGGTTCTCAATTCGTCTGTATGTATAATATTTTTTTTTATTTTTTTTTTATGTTTGTTCACCGATATTTCCGTCAATTATGGATGGATTTCAAAAATTTTTCGACAGTTCGACAGAGGACACTTCCGAGGTAGTCCCATTATCACCAAGTCAGGATCTGATGATGGGATCCTGGAGAAATTGAGGGCAACAACCGAAAATTGTATGCCCATATGGTGTTTTTGTTACGTAATCATATTTTACTCAGGTATATGCTTCCGGGCGTCAACATCTGGTGCTGATCATGAAGCCACAGAACTCCTTAACGGTTAGGAGTTAGGGGACAGTACTGACATTGGTCGATATTAAACTAGGTAGTAGTATGTACTTATGCAGGGCTAATAGGGCAGGTGATTTGGTAAGTGATATGCTTGATTCTAGATCGCAAAGTCTTCACTTGACTTAAAGCAAAATTTTTCATTCCTAAGTAAAACTCTTAAGGACATTAATTAGCCTTTATTCAAGGTCACAGCGCATTAACGCAACTAAAAATAGAGAAATAAAATTATTTTTAACAAAAAATTTAACCGACTTCAAAAAAAAACACAAACGACCAAAACTAAAAAGCGATAAATAACGTAAGTAATTCTATCTTTAATACATAATTATTTAAATATTACAATTATCACTTATTTTTGAAGTCGGTGCCAGCCAAACAAATAAATGTATATTGTCGTGTGGATTTGCCGGCCGCGCGCGTCATACAACAACAGTCTACGTTAGGTACCGAGAGGCTGGCACCGACTTCAAAAATAAGTGATAATTGTAATATTTAAATAATTATGTATTAAAGATAGAATTACTTACGTTATTTATCGCTTTTTAGTTTTGGTCGTTTGTGTTTTTTTTTGAAGTCGGTTTAATTTTTTGTTAAAAATAATAAAACGACTACTTTAATAACCCTCAAATTATTTAGTAGTACATGCAATACATACATAACGACACGCGTTTGTCCCAGAGGGGTAGGCAGAGACCACGTCCTTCCATTTGCTACGATCCTGGGACACAACTTGGTATTATATTTATTAAAGCGTGAGTCGGTAAGCGTTGCATCGCGTTGCTTCGCGTTGCTTCGCGTTGCTTCGCGTTGCTTCGCGTTTCTTCGCGTTGCTTCGCGTTGCTTCGCGTTGCTTCGTGTTGCTTCGCGTTGCTTCGCGTTGCTTCGCGTTGCATCGCGTTGCTCCCAATAGATAAGTGATCCATCTTTTACAGGGAAACTACCGCGCTAATATCAACGTGAACCTTGCAAATCACGTATGGATCCAGGAAATGCCGTACGGAAGATTCTTGATCAAGTTATCGCTTTTTTCAAACCACAAACGTAATATTTTGTATTGCGAAACTTTTGAAACCTTCATTGCACCTGCGTAACATGAAATTCTTCCACTTTAATCACCTTGGTCATTCAAGTCCGCTAAAAAACTAATAATACGCAAAGGATTTTAAATGTAGCAAGCTGTATGTTTAAATAGATAGACTGATTAAAAAGAAAGATTTATATGACAATGTATAATTAAATATAACACTCTAAGTGAAGCGGGGGCGGGTCACTAGTTAAATCTTAACTAATATTATAAAGCTGAAGAGTTTGTTTGTTTGTTTGTTTGAACGCGCTAATCTCAGGAACTACTGGTCCGAATTGAAAAATTCTTTTTGTGTTGAATAGACCATTTATAGAGGAAGACTTAAGGCTATATAACATCACGCTGCAACTATTAGGAGCAAAGAAATAATGGAAAATGTAAAAAAAAAGGGGAAAAAATAACTATTCCACGCGGACGAAGTCGCGAGCACAGCTAGTATAAAATAATTTTCATCAAATAAACATCTCGGGGAAGGTATAGCGAAATCTTACGCCATTTTTATGGGTTCAATTAGCACAGTTTTGTACAATATGTTGAACTTTGTACTGTATTGGTACTGAATTTGAATAAATGATGTCTCACAACTATAAGTTTTATTGTTTTAATGTTTGTCACTGAATTAATATATTTTCTTTCTTTCTTTCTTCTTATTTTATGTTATAGTAACTAATAAAAATTGGTTTACCTATATCCACTTAATTATTTATATGTTTACCTGTTTATATGTTTGTTGTGACCGGAAAAGAATAGGCAGCATAACGTTTGCATATTCTATGGGCTTCATACCTACTTTCGATTGGTATAGAATTTATCTAATATTATCAAATTGGTGAAATGTTTAACCATGCTTACCACATCCATCAAATCATAACCTGGATCAAAATTTGATATTTTATAAGGTTAATATTTTTTTTAAATCTAATTTTGATAAGGTTAATATTTTTTTTTAATCTAATTTATAATTAATTTTGTAAGGCCCCAGACTGTATGACGTGGTCGTAGTTAAAAGTATAAATGTGATAATAATATTGTAAACACCATTTTGAAAAGAGCAACTACACGAGTTTCTTGCCGGTATCTTCTCGGTAGAATGCTGCTTTCCGAACCGGTGGTAGCTTCGACGATTTGTAAGTGTTTTTCATAAAAACCTATACAAATAAAGATTATTTTGACTTTGACTTGACTTGACTTGATATACGGCCGGACTGACAGACAGACATGGCGAATCCTTATGGGTCCCGTTTTTTCCATTTGGCTACGGAACCCTAAAAAGCAGCTAAAGGGGTATGATAATAAAACAGGTATAAGCTATTTACAATTTAAACATTTTATTCTCACAATCTACAAGGGCACGGAAGTTCCGTGTATTTCTGTGCAGATCAAAGTATACTTTGAAGTCAGTAAGTGAACCTTGACCATTCCGTATCCGTACTCCAACTCTTGTTGCCAAAAATGCAAGATTTGATCGTAGTTTATACCATTTGACTTGTATGTACCCTGTCAAAATGTTTATCGTCATAATTATACATTTTTAATTATCTTCTTTTCGTGTCAACGAACCTAACTCTAAACGAGATCACGGACACATGTCCCGACCAAAACCTAGCAACCGATACACCACTGTCATTTGCCTGGTAGAGACAGTGGCGGATTAACGTATAAGCACTACAAGCACGTGCTTGGGGCCCCTGTTCTCCAGGGGCCTCCATCCTCTACTGGCGTTCCATGTTATACCTACATTTTATCGAGATTCATCCACAATATGTCCGAAATCACAAGGCGCGAACAGTCCGGGAGTGTCCTTTCATGCACCTCCGCAGGGCCCTGCCCCAGGCGCTTATGGGTATAACCTCCAGATGTTTGCCCAAAGTAGCGAATACATGGAGAGGCCTATGTCCAGCAGTGGACTCGATAGGCTGATGATGATTATGATGATAAAGACTAGACAAAGTTTCCCAACTGCTACCCAACTCAACTGAATTCTTCTGTTCACCTCATCCTCAAAGTTTTTTCCACCTAATTACAATGTCTGCTTGTGGTACACATATTTTAAACCACTTCGAGGAACTGCTATCGCCAACCCGCCTGCCCAGTGTGGCGATTATGGGTAAAGCCTCCAGATGTTTGCTCAACGTAGCGAACAAGTGGAGAGGCCAAACTCCAGCAGTGGCCTGTGATGGGCTAATTATGATCTTCGGTGTTGCCCTTTTTCATTAAAACGTTGTTATTTATATTTACCTTGCTGATAGCACAGTTGCGGTAGTTCAGATTGAAATTAAAATGTTCAGAGATTAATTTAACGATTGGTTTCTGGCAGCCCATGCCCTGAAGTTTGTGTATCACTTTCCAGTTACCATTTTTCAGGAGATATAAATACAATGCAAGCTGAAACATGAAATTCTAAGTCAAAGTTTTCAAGTTACATACAACCTCCCAAGTACCTAGAAGTAAGGGAGCGACCCATCATCTTTTTAGTCCAAGCCTCCCTCACCTGCCCGTGGTGCATCCTGCCGAATGGCAAACCGACTGGTGCTGGTATAACCATCACAATTGTAGTTGTAGCTAAATAGCACAGGCCGTTCACGGGCAGCGACGTCATAGGAAGCTGTGCCCTGCGATCGCCAAGCCGCCTGCTCAGCGTGGTGATTATGGATAAAGCCTCCAGATGTTTGACCAACTGAGAGCTGGAGAGGCGTTAAGTCCAGCAGTGGATTGCGATCAGGGCCGTCTCTATCAGGGGGTGCAAGGGGTGCGGTGCATCCGGGCGCAGGGCGCCTGGGGGCGCCTGTTGAGCGCCATGGTCATGTTCAAAGGACATAGAACCCCCCCCCCTCCCCTCCCCCCTCCCAAATAGGGCGCCGGTTGAGTCCCGCAACCCGGCGCCGAATAGACTGAAGACGGCCCTGATTGCGATAGACTGATGAGAAAAGCCAACCCTCTCTCTCTCTAGTCGTATCCCTCACTATTGAGGATCGTGGCTCCTTTTGATTTTGTCAATTAGCTGCCTCCATCGGTTTCGTTCCGACGCTTGATGGATTGCGGCACTGACAGGTATCTCCAGCTCCTTCGACACCTGGTCTGCCCGTCGCATGGGACTCCGTCCTCTAGGTCTCTTTCCTTCCACCTTCCCAGTCACTATAAGGCGTTCTAGATTATTATCTTCCCTGCGAGCGAAATGGCCGAAATAACGCAATATGCGATGTAAGCAAACTGTGGACAAGCGTGGAGTGTTCTCTAGTTTTAGTTGCACAGGCAGTTTTGTAGCCAACCCAGAGAGTTAAAAATAATATTATTGGATAGCTTGTATTGGAGGGGGGGTTAAAACTTGATGTCTTAACCTACCTTAAGGTTAGAAGCGGTCCTGTTGATAGTAATATTTCCTCGTAGAATATACCCTCTTGTCGTGTTATGAAACTCAATGTTTATTCTGTCTCCCCGATCTGCTGCATATGGCGGCGATGTTTGGTTGCAGTAATTTTGTACGAAATTCGGCTGTAACCTGTAAGGGCCCTGAAATAATCCAATATTATACCTCGCTGATGCCAGCGATTGAGTTCCTGTGGTTATTTCATGTTCTTAATGATGTTTTAATAGTATCTCGACATAATAGCTTCTCTACGCCTGATGGAAAGCGAAAGAGAAGCCCAAGTCGCTGTGATAATGGGTACTTAACTGGTCAGTTTCCTGTCAGCTGCCACCGCCATGCCGACCCCACCCTAACCCCCCACGAGCTCCGGAAATAATAGCAAAGATACAAGGCATCAAAAGTTAGGAGTGGGAGTTTTTGACGTCACTCCGTCCCGTAAAATGCCACACCGAGTGACGTCACGCGTAATGTCTACGGGCTATAATTTAGTAATTTTTAGTCTTTACAAATGAAAAAAATGCGTGTCTTTTATTTTAATAAGCTAAAAGACGGACTAACATTTTATAAGGCAACAAAGCCTATTAAGTGAGGACCAAATCCAACGGTGGACGGACCAGGATTGTTGATTGAATATAAATGAACCTTTCAATGCTATACAATACAATGCAAATTTAAGAAGTAGGTCTTCAAAACACGATAAATACATCTACCTATTCTGTTCTGATAATAATTTCCCCGCGAGCAAAACTTAAATAAAAGCAAACTAAGATGAAAACATACCTTTTCCAGACCTTCATTATGGACCACAAATATCAAAAATATAAATGTAACTTCTTTCATAACAACTCTTTTAAATGACCTGTTGAATGAGCTCACTGTGTCCAAAATGATATTAGACATAACAATATAAAAATTGTTGTTACACGCAATTAATTACAGATTTGGATAGATACCTGTATAGACATAGGTAATTTTTCCTTCATGTTATTATAATACACAATAATCATAGTTTACACTAGCTGGCGCCACTGGCTTCGTTCGCGTGGGCCTTATGTACTATGAGAGTAAGGGGCTGCGCAGACGACAGACTTTTTGTGCCATAGAGTCTGCGTCTGAGACATTTAAAAAGAGCATCTAGGTCTCTACAGCTCTGCCGACAGAATGATCAAAGATGTGCGTTGAGTCTGTGAAATATCTGCGACAGATTTTTGCGCGTCGTGTGCGTTACTGCATATAATTGCATCACAGACTAAAAAAAGTGCGTCACGGATAGTCTGTAATCATTATTCAATCGCTCCAAAACGTAAGTAGGTATGTATTCTTTGATATTTATATTATGTCATCAGACATCTTCGAATTCGATTCAATAGAAGATGCTCATGAAGCGGAACAACTTTTGGAGCCGCATACATTCGGAATTTCGATGCGGAATTCCGAATTGAAATTCAGATTTTCAGAAATAATGCTCTACTTACATATAAAATGCTGGAGCGCTTTGTATGCAAGTAGAGCATTATTTCTGCAAATCTGAATTTCAATTCAAAATTCCGCATCGGAATTCTGAATGTATGCGGCCCACCTTAGGGTCTCCCCACATTTATCGATGCGGAATCGGCTAACGCAGGTCAAAAAAGCCTTTATGTCTATGATATAAGGGTGTTACTAATGCCATTCGCATCGGCTCTTCTCGGACGCCGCGTCGCGACGCCGGCCGACGGCGAAACGTATGTAAGTAAACGTAGAATAGTGAGGCGATACGCACTCCGCTTAAGCGGAATCCGCATCGATAAATGTGGGGAGGCCTTAAGGCCCCATTTTCATATCTATCTAGGTATTTCTAGGTACACTTCTTACACTAATATTAGACAGAGGTGTTTGTAACCCCTTTAGTTCTTACGTACAATAACAGATGGCGCTGTGCGCAATTACATCGCGGAGGCGTTGCTATTTTATGATTGTACTAGGCAGACAAATATTTTTTTAAAAATATACTCTCTCAGATTAGATCACCCTACGTTTGCGGTTTTATTTATTTTAATCCCAATAATTGTAGTGGCTTTTAGAACAATAGGTCAGAGGGTCACTGACAAGAGGAAAGATTAATATTTCCTACCTATGTTTGTAATGAATAAACGGCCGATTTGTAAAACTTTGGACTTTTTTGTTATTTAGAGTTTTCATCTGTAGTATAATATTTTTTAAATAACGGCACAGCATATTGACCTCCGCTGATCTATTCTTTTCCGCACAGATATTTAGAATAGAATAGAAATGCTTTATTTAGTACACATAAGAAAAAAATTACAAACATAGAACTATGAATATAAAAAACAAGAAAAATATCTTAAATCTATGAGCATGTAAAAAAGTGAACATATTTTAAAACAAGTGTACCAAAATATTTCTTATACTTAATAATAAAACACTCAATAGTTAAATACTGATGTATTTCTTTATAACCTACACCACAGTACAATAATTTATACGAGTTAGTACTCTGACTAAAATAATGTTTAAATAATAAATAATAATACCTAACGCTTACAAATCGTGCACAGTAGAACCTTATTCATCATTAAAAAAAAAGTAAATAGTTCTTTACTTTTTCATATTTAGACTTTCGTCTTCAGCTTATAATATTACTCACATTATGGATCTGTTGTCTTGTTGCACAGATATCTCCAATAGATACCGCACTTAAGATATCGCGCGAGAGGTAATACATCAGTGCAATGCAGGCGCGAAATACGCATGCGCTTAAAGTGCGTCAGTACCACGGTCAGTACCACGAAGCAAATACAAAGAGGAGATGTCATAAGCATCTCGGTCTAGTGATAAAAAAACTAGAGGTCGGTCTATAAATTTTACCAATCAACGCCGTTTACATGCCGTTAGTGGGCGTGGCTTATTAATTTGCACTCGGTCGTTCTCAGTACTCTTTCTGTGGACTTATTTCTATTTTCGACGTATTGTAGCATTTTACGAAGAAAATCATGAAAGTGTTGTGTTTTTTAATAAATTACTCTGGTAAACATTCAATTGCAATGAAAGGAATCACAATTCATGTGTAAGTATATTTAATTCGCATTTTGTTAAAATAAAATTCATAAAATACGCTTTTGACATAATTCATGCACGAATAATGATTTTACTCAACGATAGATGGCACCTCTGTGCGTAATGGGAGCAAGCAATATAAAGACACATCAAGCTCAAAAACCTTGGATTTATTGAAATTTGTTTTAAATTTATGCATAAGGACTTTTATCTTGATGAAAATAATGTTGTTTTATGTAGATTCATTGTCATTATACAAAAGTATGTGCTATCTGGCAGCAATTTTTAAGCGGCATACAAATGTCAAAATACCAGGTCCGTAATTGGGATGTAATTTATATTCGGACATAGGCCTATGTCCAGCTGTGGGCTGCAATAGGCCGATGATGATGATTATATTCGGACTATTATTCATTGAAGAAAAATTATATAAATTTCAATATTAAAATTAAACTGTGTATTATGTTTATTCTAGACTAGCTGTGCCCGCGACTTCGCCCGCGTGGAATGAAGTTTCATCCCCTATTTTATCCCCTTGAGGGTACAGTTGATCAAAATCCTTTCTTAGCGGATGCCTACGTTTGATATATTTAGATTCCCGTCTAATAAAATCCTTAGAAAGGAATGGGTTAGACAAATAAATAGATAAAACTGGACTCCTACCAAATACCTACACCAAAATTTGTTCTTCCCAAAGTTTGTTTTTGATTGCAAGTAGTAACTCTGTTTAAGTAGTGACTTTGTTAGTAACTCTGTTTGATTAAGTGACTTTGTAAATTGTGTATATGTGAATAAATCTGTTGAAACTCTATCGGTCTTTAAATTGAATACAGTCCACAACAGTTTATATTGTTAGTTAATCACTATCGTCTGTTTGTTTTTTTTTGTTGTATGTTGTGTTGTATTGTAACCTGTGGAGCCAATAAAAAAAATCTTTCTTTCTTTCCACGATGTTCGTGGCGCAGAGTCAGCTAATTTGTATTTATACTTACTGTTTTATATATTTATGTACATAATTTAATAAATATATAAATAATACAAGCAAAACACTATTTATTTTTTACTGTTCCAATCAATGCACCCTTTCTCCTTTAGTTATACATAATTGAAAAGTGTCATGCGCTTGATGTAATGTAATAAAAGCAACCGTTTATAGTCACAAAAATGTTAAAACTATAGGTCCCCTCAAGGCGTGGTCTTCTACTTACTTCTGGTGTCACCATGATCCAAAAAGTTCCTATGGACTAAAGGCGCAG
Source organism: Conogethes punctiferalis (assembly GCA_031163375.1). Lineage (NCBI taxonomy): Eukaryota > Metazoa > Arthropoda > Insecta > Lepidoptera > Crambidae > Conogethes > Conogethes punctiferalis. The sequence goes on along the minus strand of CM062097.1, from coordinate 10,844,102 downwards.
ATGTCGCTAGGAGTACTTTTTATTGAATAGGTAGGTATTCTGAGTACGTCCTTATAATATAGCTAGCGAAATCTAGTGCCCGATAGCTAAACTACATAAGAAGATGAGACTAGTAGTTCGGCTTCTAGCCGCCATACGGAAATAAGAAAGGGGCGTCCCCCCGTACCCCCCTTCTTTTTGCCACGCAATTTTCCTATGAAAGTATTGGTTATGGCATCTCCTCTTTGTATTTGCTTCGTGGTCAGTACTGACCAGAAGTCAGACCCGTGTGTATCGGAGACACTTTTAATAGTTTGTAGAACATAAACGTATGAATCTTAGTATTGAACTCCTTGGCGCCGGAGCTCAAGTTACGATGGAAAATATTTGACAGATGTTAGCTCGCGTTGATGTCTTTTTTCATGATCCCTGTCTTTCATTACCAATTTCACTATTTTTATCCCTTTCTAGTATAGACACGTTTGACAATAGTGTTACAATGTATTACTTTCAAGTATATCGATAATGCAAGATGAGAAAAATTTTAGTGTTTCTACTTTAGATTTCCAAAGTGTCCTGAGAGAACATTAAAATGGACAAATGCCGCACCCTGCTGTTAGAGACATTTACATAGGATAGTTTTCAATGTATGAAGGATAGAAGACGAGTAAATGAAAACTGCTGTGATTACTTCACCTAACCATATTTATAACTATACTCATTTGAATTTTTTTTTCCCAAGACATGCCACGCTGGGCCACACAGCGCCACCTAGCCCCAAACTAAGCCGAAGCTTGTACTATGGGTACTAGACAACTGATAAACTTACTTAGATACATTTAAATATACTTATAATGTCAAAACGGCAGTTGAAATGTATTATTTAACGTATGTATTTTAGTAAATTGATCATTTTACGGGATCTTGCCGTAAAATCATCCGACGAAGGTGAGGTGAACGTTGATTGGTTCAATGGCTCACGTGGCGTTATCCCGGCAACCAATCAGGGAACAGTGTATTAAGTTACGGGTAATAGTGCACCGTTAAATAGTACATTGAGCAACGATTGGCCCATTTGAGGACGATTTTACTTGTGTCAAAATCGTAAATTATTAAATGACTGTCAGGCTACCGTAAGTTGATTAACTAACTGAAATCCATTGCGTTAAATAATACATTTCCACTACCGTTTGTTATATTCCGAAAGATAATCAACTACCTAGGAAATTGATCAACTTACGATTCTTGCTATTTTCCGGTGACATATATAAACATATATTTATATACATACATAGATAAATATCCAGTATTGCACAAAATACTGAAAAGGTGATACAGACATAATCTAGTCTAATATACCTGATTGGTAATTTTTCGATAAAATTATCGACATTGCACAATACAAATGTACATCACTTGAGAAATGAGTTACGTCCCCCGCACACCCTTCCATACCACCTGAAATTGACTCGCGAAACTCAAAGCAAAATGCCGAACATGCGGTATCTATTGGGGGTAATCTGTGTCTTGTTGTTATTCGGTGCTATAGATTATTTATTTATATTTAGATACTTTGAGAAACAAAAAAAGTAAAAAAGCAAATGAAGAAGATATGTTTTAACATTTTCCATTATTTCTTCGCTCTAATAGTTGCAACGTGATGTCATATAGCCTAAAGCCTTCCTCGATAAATGGTCTATTCAACACAAAAAGAATTTTTCAATTCGGACCAGTAGTTCCTGAGATTAGCGCGTAATATTAGTTAAGATTTAGTGGTGATAATTTGAATCATCTTAAGCTTCTTCTTTGATACATCATTTTATTCTTTGATACCTTTTCATATGCATATGCCTCTACCCCGGTCAGGCCCTAGGCACCATTACGATCTCCAATTCCATACATGCCACTGTGCGTTTGGAGGTAATTACTTCAATCCTCATAAGCTTAGGTCCATATTCGGCCTCGGGCTGCCAGAAGTGAATAACTTGATCGAAACTGACACCATTAGACATGTATGTACCCTGCAATAAATAGACATTATCATCAGCCTATATCAGTCCACTGCTGGACCTCTCCCAATGTTCGCCACTTTGATCGATCCTGGGCTTCTCGCATCCAACACTTGGCAGTCGTCCTTCGCTGTCCTTCGCAAATCTATATATATGTCACCGGAAAATAGCAAGAATCGTAAGTTGATCAATTTACTAGGTAGTTGATTAACTTTCGGAATATAACAAACGGTAGTTGAAATGTATTATTTAACGCAATGGATTTCAGTTAGTTGATCAATTTGACCTCCGGATCGTGTTTCTGCCGGTGAGTAGGGTTTCCGGAGCTCGTGGGGGGTTAGGGTTGGGCCGGCATGGCGGCGGCAACTGACAGGTAACTGACTAGTTACTTGCCCGTTGTCACAGCGACTTGGGCTTCTCTTTCGCTTTCCATCAGGCGTAGGAAAGCCACTATGTCGAGCTACCATAAAAAAAAAACTTAATGATTACCTTCACAACAGAGCAATTATTATAATTGAATTTCATTTTTAATATGTTTATCAACAGTCGCGTAATGGGTCTTTGGCAGCTGAGTCCTGGCACTTTGTAGTCAAGTTTCCAGATCCCATCCTCCAAATAGTACATCTGGCCTGCGAGCTGCAATTAATATGGTAAATAAATAAAATAATTATGACCATCATCATCAGCCTGTCGCAGTCCACTGCTGGACATAGGGCAAGTAACTGTTCAGTTACCTGTCATTTGCCACCGCCATGCCGGCCCAACCCTAACCCCCCACGAGCTCCGGAAACCCTACCTACTCACCGGCAGAAACACGACCCGGAGGTCATTTGGCTGCGGTATTCTATAGGGCATAGCGAATCTTCACTTGTATTGACCTGCCCGTCCGGGGAAGAACCTCCACTCTATAGAATACCGCAGCCAAATGACCTCCGGGTCGTGTTTCTGCTGGTGAGTAGGGTCTCCGGAGCTCGGGGGGTTAGGGTTGGGCCGGCATAGCAGTGGCAACTGACAGGTAACTAACCAGTTAGTTGTCAGAGCGACTTGGGCTTCTCTCTCGCTTTCCATCAGGCGTAGTGAAGCCACTTTGTCGAGCCACCATAAAAAGAAAAAAATTGGTTAATGTATTAATTTTCACGACATTTTATTTCATTTATCTTTATTAATTATTTTGTGTTATTTTATTATGTGACTAAAATAATTTAATTGAATAATAATATAATTTATTTTTATGTATGTACAATTTTAAATATTAATGATTTTGTGTACTAAGTATGTGTTATGGCTAATTTGTGAATGCTGAAATAAATGGATTGAATTGAATTGTATTGCCCAGCATATCATAATAATATCTTGGATTATTATTGATAATAAGTATTTACTTACCTTTACGTTTGAGTAATTTAATGGAAATGTAATATTTCCCCTTAAATACGACGTGTTGTTTATATCGTACAGCTCAAGTTCTAGTTTGGGACCTTTCGGGACTAGGGGTAGTATCGTAACATTGCAGAATTCCTTCAAAGACGTAACATGAGCACGATACGGGCCCTGCGAATTAAATTTATATTACTTTTTATATACTACTATAGGGTAGATAGGGATGTAAGGGAGTGACCTATCACCTTTTCATTCCAAGCCATCCTCACCTGCCCGTGGTGCATCCTGGCGAACAACAAACCAGGCTCTGGCAAACCGACTGGTGGCGGTAAAACCATCACGATAGAAGGCGTAGCTAGATATCACAGGCCGATGACGGGCAGCAGCGTCACCGAAGCAAGAACCTACGCGCTGCGATCGCCAACCCGCCTGCCCAGCGTGGCGATTATGGGTATATCCTCCAGATGTTTGCCCTAGGTGGCGAACAACTGGAGAGGCCTATGTCCAGCAGTGGACTCTAATAGGCTGATGATAATGATAGGGTAGATAGGGCAACTCTAACCCCCCATAAGCTCAGGAAACTCTACTCGCCGGCAGAAACACGACCCGGGGGTCATTTGGCTGCGGTATTTTATAGGGTGGTAGAGGTCCTTGCTAGGACCTGGCAGGGTCGCCATGTAATGTTGGGACTGGGACGTCTGAATGAAAGAGGTGTTGCGCGATGGAAGTCTGGTTTATTACTACTTACATGTTAATACTAATTACAATATCTAATATGTAACCTTTATGACTGTACGCTTTATGAGGAACTTCTTGCCTCGCGCATCGGTTCTGTGGAACCAACTCTCTGCTTCAGTATTTCCGAACAGCTACGACATGGGAGCCTTCAAGAAACGAGCGTACTCCTATTTAAAAGGCCGGCAGCGACCCTAAACTCGATTTGAGTTGCGGGTGTCCATGGGCGGTGTCGACTGCTTACCATCAGGCATCACATTTGCTCGTCTGCCGCCTCTTGCATAAAAAAAACCTAATAGGGTAAGGTGTGTCATACACTATAGCGGCTCAATTCGAGGGAAGATTCGCTATGACATACCTCTCTCAAACTGCTCTGTTTATTACGACTGTGTAACAGTGAATTATTAATTGTGACTCAATAAATAACCCACCGCTCCATCGTAGACTGCCATTACATTTACCATCAGGCAATTTCCATTCAGGTGCAAATCCAATACGAATAATAAAAAAATGTACTTATTTATTAAGTCATACTTTTTTTTTAAGAGGGGAATGCATTAGGCACCCTCATGCCGTCTCCGGGGGGAGGCGGCATGGTGTGTGGGACTCACACCTCCCAAAAGCGAGGGCATACCCACTAATCCCCCCTGTGTCGCCAGTGGGCAGCAAGTTGCAGGGACACGGGTAGCGCCGAAGCATACGGCCACATCCCTGCCTGCCCTGGCCAGCCGCAGATGGTAAGCGGCCGGCACTCCTGGTCCGAGGACGGCAAATACCCCTGCCCCCGGATCCGGACCTCGTTTATTAAGTCATAGTTAATTCAATGAAGAAGAAAAATAAAAACCTTTTTTGGTGCCATGTTTCCGGCGACAGCTAGGGTTAACCCTAATAAAAATAGAACACTATTATATCTACTTTGCTTTTTTAACATGTTGGGGGCCACTGGTGACCGACAAACAATACTTTCTTTTGGTATCTGGTCTCACTGTAGTCAGAAGCACATATGCCATGATACATCAATCTAAATTTAGAATTAAATTAATAATTTTATTAATATTTAAGCCTACCTACGCAGACTAGGTTTATAAATTACATTGAAATTACGTTTTGCATTTGTGGGTATTAAATGATGAAATTAAAATGAAATTAGGTATTGAATGAAGATAATGAAATTACATTTACATTACACTGACATTGTTGAACCCAAAGGTTGAACATTAAAACACCTTTGAAGGGTAATGATTTTATAATCTAAATAATAAGATTTACATGTAAGATACATTATTATTTCAATTGCTTGCAGGGCGTATGTGCATTACCTACACTAGAGATTGTAAAGAGAGTTCAGGCATAGCGAATCTTCGCTCGAATTTAGCCGCCCGGGAAGGACCCTATAGAATACCGCAGCCAAATGACCTCGAGGTCGCGTTGCTGCCGGTAGTTGTTAGGGTTGGCCGGCATGGCGGTGGCAATTGACAGGTAACTGACCAGTTACTTGCCCGTTGTCACAGTGACTTGGGCCTCTCTTTCGCTTTCCATCAGGCGTAGGGAAGCCATTATGTCGAGATACTATAAAAAAATTGTCATGGGGGTAAATTTTCCTGCCACATTTGGCAGACGGGTTAGTGGCCGTAGGTTTTATTTGTATTCAGGTAAACGCTGCTACTTGCTTGGTATTTTTATTAGCAGATAGTGATTTAATTATAAAGCAACTAACTATATCCCTTTTATTAAAAAAAAGCTAGTTGAGGAAATCTAGTACTTACTCCGTTCTATAAAATAAAAGCTCTTAAAATTATGAACAATAACACCAAACTAAGATACGTGTTTATTTTTATAAAATATTTTAACATGAATTATTTTTTTTACATAAACAATTAATCCAATTTTCTCCTTAAAGAAAGCAAAAGAGCCCCAGTTGCCGTGACAAAGAGCATGCATCGTTATAGTACTTCACGTTTTTAAAGAATATAAAATACATGTATTTTATGTGATCAAAAAAAATGGTTATTTTAAACAAAAAATATAAAAAAAATTAAAAAAAAATTACTATAATTCTTCTCTTTCACCTCACTCCAGCTGAGAGCCCTGTACTCTAACAGCCGTTATTCTAGTATCGAAAGTTTCACAAAAAATCGTATTATGCTTTGTAAATATTTCCAACTTCCACATAATTCTACCGTACTCCCTCTCTTGAGCCCAGATGTGTTCTATCGTATTCAAGTTTACATTCACGAAGTAATTACCCTGAAAAAAAATGTAAATAATTAAAAAAAACATAATTGAAAAAAAACATCAACTCCAAAAATATTTATATATTATTATAATTTTTATATTATGGAATACTATTTCTGAAATAAATAATTTGTTAAGTCTGCTAAATAAAAGTAAACACATAAATATAAAAGAACATACATAAATAGATAGAAATAAATATATTAAAACAATAGATATAATGTTCTACCGCAAGAATAGCACATTTTTTGTAATTCGCACGTATATTTGTCACTTTTTTTACTATAGTCAGCAACATGGGGGTCTTACAACCCAAGTCCAAATCCAAATGGGTTTTCCATTGGCCTCCCTTCCATATGTAAGCGAACGCATTGACCTGAAAGAAATTTAAAACACTTTAAGAGAGGCATAGCGAATCTTGGCTTCCCATACATAATGGCTTCCCCTACGCCTGATGAAAGCGAAAGAGAAGCCCAAATCGCTGTGACAACTGGCAAGTAACTGGTCAGTTAACTGTCAGTTGCCACAGCAATGCCGGCTCAACCCTAACCCCCCACGAGCTCCGAGAACCCTACTCATCGGCAGAAACAAGACCCGGAGGTCATTTGGCTGCGGTGTTCTATAGGGTGGAGGTCCTTCCCCGGACGGGCAGCTCAATTCGAGCGAAGATTTGCTATGCCCTACCTCTCTTAAATATAACCATATCATATAAAAAATAAGTATCTACGTAAGTTAATCATTAGTTTAGTTTCCATCGATGCGAGCTTCGGCATAGTTTGGGACTAGATGGCGCTGTGTGGCCCAGTGTGGTCTTGACACCGAGCAAATTGCTTCGTGGGTTTTGGGTTAGTTATAGTACATTGGGGCCGAAAAGTTTTGGAATGGAGACCCTTTGACCGAAAACGCGGTGTGGGACGCCCTCCAGCGAGGTGGACTGACGATATCATAAAAGTCGCAGGATGGAGCTGGATGCGGGCAGCTTGCAACCGGCCGCTGTGGAAGTCTTTGGGGGAGGCCTATGTCCTGCAGTGGACCCCCTACGGCTGATAATGATGATGATGATAGTACATTAATACTACCGATAGATTTTCTATGTATTTAACGGTCATATTCAGGACGATATTCTGATGATTCTTCTTTACATCTAAAGTGTAATGCAGAGGCGGATTCTTCTTTATCAAAGGTAATGTCGTCTCGTTGCATAGATTGTGCCCATAAATTGTTGAAACGTAAGGACCCTGAAAACAGACAGAAATATAATAACGCTTTTTTAAACTAATCCAAGCCGTGACCCTATCAAAACCAAGGATTCGATCGATTCCCACTAGAGACAAGCATTTATGTTTGTTCAGAGTCTGGGTGTTTTAATTAAGAAACATTTTTCTTCTTTTTTTAAAACGGGATTGCATTATGCACCTTCTCACCTAATCCGTGGGAGTTGGACGTAGCGTGTGGGATTCACACGATTCATTCTACGTGTCTCCAGTGGGCAGCAACTTGGAGGGATTCAATTTCAATTCAATTCAAATTATTTATTTCGGACATAATATAATTCCACTAGCTGTGCTCGCGACTTCGTCCGCGTGGAATAGTTATTTTTTCCCCGTTTTTTTTTTACATTTTCTATTATTTCTTCGCTCCTAATAGTTGCAACGTGATGTTATACGTATAAAGCCTTCCTCGATAAATGGTCTATTCAACACAAAAATAATTTTTCAATTCGGACCAGTAGTTCCTGAGATTAGCGCGTTCAAACAAACAAACTCTTCAGTTTTATAATATTAGTTAAGATAGGTAATACACAAACAAAGTAGGTACAGGTCGTCCTTTTGACATAGGTAAAATTTACACATTACATAAAAAAACAGATAATACACATATACTAAGCATCGAGACATGCAGCCGTACCCACCGCGTCACAAAAGGGCAGTCTATTCGACTGGCTACAACACGCAGAATGCTTTTGGGACTGCCGCGGACACGGCTAAGCATTGAGGCTGCTCTTTTACGAAGGATGACATGAAATCAGTATGAGCGTCTGCAAACATGCCTGACGCACTGCAGTACCTCGGCAGATTCAGGTAGCACAAAACCGCCTGCCTGCACTGTCCAGCAGATGAAAAATTGACCTCATGCTGTGGCTGTGGTATGGCTGATCTGATCATGACCATCCATACCGTTACGCCCCAATGAGTCTGCGCCCCACGCTGATAGGATAGGCACGATGGATAGGCTCAGATGGCATAGAATGCTTTGTAAGCATTCATCATCATCACCATCAGCCTATTGCAGTCCACTGCTGGACATAGGCCTCTCCAGTTGTCCGCCAATTAGGGCCAACATCTGGAGGATATACCCTTAATCGCCACGCTGATCACGCATAATCGTGTAAGCATTACGGCAATTTAATTAGCGACGGTTCTTTGGAATGACTGCTTCTAGATATATAGATAGAAACTCTTTATTGCACAAAAACACAGACATTACAGAAAAACACATTACTTATATACTTACTTATAAACAAAAACAAAGTACAATTTAAGTAGTCTTGTTGCTTATAGCGATCTCTTCCAGACAACCTTCAAGTAGAGGAGACCAGATTCAACAGATATGGGTAACTAGCTGCGATTTTTCCAAATATATTTCGATTTAAATGATTATTATTATTTATTTAATTTTTAAGGAGCTTCAAAAAGCGAGTCTACGAATTTCTCAAGAGCCAGCAACTCACCTGTGACTCCCCGTGTGTTCCAGTGTCTATGGGCTGAAGTGATCACTTACCATCAGGTGACCTTCAGGCCCGTTTGCCCCTTCTGTCATAAAAAAAAGCTCGTCCACCAACCTTATCACGAGTTTTGCCAAGCGACGGAGTTATCAAAAATAGAAAGCTTAGAATAAATAAAATCTTCAACGCCTTCATATTTGCCGGTTGAAACATATTTGAAATAAAATGTCACTCATTGAAAATAAATTACCTACTATGCCTATTGTAAACATCATTAATATCAAATTGATTTTGCTAAGGACATTTATAGATAACATTCATGACCGGATGAAATAATTTCTATGATTTTATTTTTGAACCTAGTCAATTTTAAATCTAAATTACTAGCGACCCGCCCTAGCTTGGCATCGGGTATTTAGGGTTACATAGTCTTTTCTAGTCTAATAATAGCATAAGTTACTCAGGGTGAATTTAGCTTTCCAAAGGTAAAAGAATTTTTAAAATCGGCACAGTTTTTGTTCATTCTTTTCTTTGTGTACGGAATCCCTTGGACGCTTTTATGTACTCCACTGCTGGACCTCCTCAAACTCCTAAGCCTCTCCAGTTGTTCCTCACTTGGGCAAACACCTGGAGGCGGATTGGCGGTCGCAGGACGTAGCTTCTCGCTCCGCTGACGCTGCTGCCCGTCATGGGCCTGTGGTATTTAGCTACGCCTTCAACTGTGATGGTTATACCGCCACCAGTCGGTTGCTAGAACCTCGTTTGGTATTCAGCAGGTTGCACCTCGAGCAGTTGGTGAGATGTAAGGGAGCGACCTATCATCCTTTCGCCCCAAGCCAAAGCGCTCTTATTATGATGCAATGCGAAAGTTTCATCATCATCAGCCTATCGCAGTCCACCGCTGGACATAGGCCTCTCCAACAGTAAACTGACCAGTTACTTGCCCGTAGTCACAGCGACTTGGGCTTCTCTTTCGCTTTCCATCAGGCGTAGGGAAGCCATTATGTCGAGTTATTATAAGAAAAAAAAAACTCTGACGCTGAGAAAGTTTAAAAGTTACCATCTCAATAGCTACGCTATCACTGTAACCTACCCATTTGCTTTCATATTATCGGAAACAGCGCAAAATAAAATGGAAAACTGCAACTGACGGTATAACATGCAAATCGCAACTCGTTGCGACAGCTGTTGTGACGTCATATGGCTGACGTCACATCGCCCGCACGGTCGGGTGGTCGAAAAGTGGACTCCGTTGGACGACAATTCCATGGCTTTTATTGATATGTAAAAGCAAGTATTCGAGGTGAATTGTCCGCGCTCGGACCTTTAAAAACAAAAACCACTTAGATGCGTTTCGTACTACGTCCAAATAGAGTCCGATCCGGATCCGTGAACATATAATCCGTATTTAGATTTTTATTTTATTTTATTTATATACTTTACTAGCTGTGCCCCTGCGGCTTCGCCCGCGTTTAACCCCTATTTTATCCCTTTAGCGGGTGAATTTCGAAAAATCCCTTCTTAGCGGGCGCCTAAGCCATAAATGTAACCTACATGCAACATTTCGTTGCATTTACTTCAGCGATTTTGGCTCTGCGTTGCTCGTTCAGTAAGGACATGTTCTTTTATATATGTAGAAGAAGATAGATAACTTCGATTTTATGTTCATAATACTGTTGGTGTACCTTACCTCAATAAAAAAATATTTAGGTACATATTTACTGGGTGAGAATTAGTTATCCCAGCGTACTTGATGGCCAACAAAGTTATGAATACCTCAACACTCTTTGACTCACATGCGATCAAAATCCCCGCATACTCACACTTTTAATGGTTTATTACCACTATAGAATCTAATTGAGACACTTTTCTAAAAGGGGTGTAATACCCTATTCTCGATGCCAGTTTCTGGGCTCGTAGGGACACCCGCTGACTCTTGAGCCCAGCCCTATAACTCACCGAGGGACACCGCCGAGATTTGTGACCCGATCTACATAAGCGCCTAGACAGACCCTAGGGCTGTCTTAAACTGAAGTTTATCTTAACGACATATAATACATATATACATTTGTGTGTAACAATGTTTAACAAAATACCGCAAAATATTGTTGATCTACCTATACATCGATTTAAATTTCGCATTAAGCCCATTTTAATGTCAAAAGGTTATTAGAAAGTACAAGACTATATGGATGACAATATTACATGGAAATGATAGTCTGCTCGCTTGCGCTTTTTAAAACGATATTATTGTATTGTAATATAAATTTTTAAAAAAGGCTAACTGTTGAGTTTGTTGCGGCACTTCTTCTCTCAGGCTACACGTCGAAGTGCTGGTAGGAAAAAAGTTTGACGTGCAAAAGTATTAAGACTAGTGAATCTATTTGCAGAAATAAACTACTTTTTTTTTTATTTTATGATAGAGCTAACGAGCTTGAAGGTCACTTGATGGTAAGTGGTCACTTCAGCAAATAGACTGGTGAACCGATTTTAAATGGAATAGAAAATTTATTGGGATGTAAGGGAGCGACCTATCATCTTTTCGCTCCAAGCCATCCTTACCTGCCCGTGGTGCCTGCCGAATAACCGAACCGAACAACAAACGAGGCTCTGGCAAATCGACGGGTGGCGGTATAACCATCACGATAGAAGGCGTAGCTAAATATCACAGACCGATGACGGGCAGCAGCGACACCGGAGCAAGAAGCTACGCCCTGCGATCGCCAACCCGCCTGCCCAGCGTGGCGATTATGGGTATATCCTCCAGATGTTTGCCATAAGTGGCGAACAACTGGAGAGGCCTATGTCCTGCAATAGGCTGATGATGATGATGGGAGAGAGAACTATGGTATGTAAAAGATCGGGAAGAGAACGGGATCTGGATAGAGACAAAATTCACTGAACTCACAGAAAAATAAAAGTGTATTAAACTTTATAATGGAAGCAACCCTAAAGAATTTGGGACCATATTTCCTTCTATCGATAAACGCGCCATTATTTTCCGAATTCCGACCCCCTCCTGCGCACAATATAACATAATAATATTTTGTTTCGCATATTATATGAAATGTTTATCCTACTTAAACATTTCACGAGCTAAAATATAGAGACCAAAGAAATGAATTAGAAGTAGAACGGTCTTGTCTACGCTAAAAGTTGACTCAATTTTGCACTATTATAAGAAGTGTTTGGGCGGGTCTAGTTTAGTGAATAAAGAAAACAAGATAATATTAATTTAAGTAAGTAGTTTATTTTTCTTTATTTACATTAAAAAACAAGGCCAAACATAGGTACACAGACATTTTCATCACTTATGTCCATGTCGCAGGCAAATTCTATAATTCGCCCGTATACAAACGGCGTCGGCAGTTTACAAAGACAAATTTATTCGTTATATGAAATGTCGTACGCCGTATGTAAGATGTCGTTCATTTTCTAATATGCCGAGCTATATTAGTACAGCCGATTACAAATTGCCTAGGCATATCGTTCGAATTAGTACCAAATTTAACCGCGCGTGGCGCTGTGTGTCTCCAAAACCAATATGGCGGACAGCAGTGAAAGTGTCGAAGAATAAAATATCTTAAATAATGTCTAATATCGGCTGTTTCAAATAGATTTTAAGGGCTAGTATTATAGGAAACTATTGAAATTTAACCAATCATAAAGGAGGCTCCGAAAACACCGTGGAAAAAACAAAAAAAATCGAGGTTATCAGTAATGTTGATTGTACTGTCATCATTAATTAAATATTTAAAGATTGCAGTGACACACTGTCATTATTAATAAAATATTTCATTCATTAATTAAAGATTTCTTTTTCCCACCTGGAACGTTTCACTACGTATCCATTTCCCGAAACTACTGTTGTGAAGTGTGGTGAAGTAAACTAAGCGGCTATGCCACCTGATAGTCGCTGGAAACTAGTGCAATTGACTGAAAACTACTCGCATTCCGCCTCGTGGAGCAAAATGGCGCGGCGGACGTATCTGAAGTGGTAGAAGCTGAACACCACCACGAAAGAGAAGAAGTACAGCCCTGGAACAAGAGAACAGAGAAACAGAAGTCATGAGGAAAGACTTGAGTGTGTGATATTTCTTCTGGCAGCCGACTGGCGGTATAACTATCTCTGTTGAAGGCGTAGCTAAATACGAGTACCACAGGCCGATGACGGGCAGCAGCGTCACTGGAGCGAGGAGCTACGCTCTGCGATCGCTAACCCCGCCTGCCCAGCGTGGCGATTATGGATGGCTAAAGTCAGGTTGTTTGCCCAAAGTGGCGAACAACTAAAAAGGCTTATGTCCAGCAGTGGACTGCGATAGGCTGATGAAGATGATGATGAATGCTAAAAGAGGACTATCATCATCATCATCATCAGCCTATTGCAGTCCACTGCTGGACATAAGCCTCTCCAGTTGCTCGCCACTTAGGGCAATCATCTGGAGGATATACCCATAATCGCCACGCTGGGCAGGCGGGTTGGCGATCGCAAGACGTAGCTTCTCAGTCCGGTGAGGCTGCTGCCCAAAAGGACTATAGTACCAAATAAACCATGTTTCAGGTACTCACCTGCTCCTAGGAGTGTGAAGAGTCCGCTGGCACAAGCCAAGTTGGCAAGACGATGCTGCTCGTCTTTTATCTTAGCCGCTGCAATAAATAAGCTAATTCAGCAAACCTATCTCCACAGCATAGAAATACAACGCACCAGCCTAGTTTTCAACGTGACATAAACACCACAAACAAGAGGCTTTATTGGACATCCCTTAGTTTCGTATCTCGACAACGAAACAAATTTATCAGTTATCTGCCTATAGCCTCAGCGTGATATGTCCTTATTTATTACTAGCTGTGCTGGCGGCGTCGCACGCGTATAAAATAAAATAAAATAAAAATAAAATGAAATAAAGTTTAGTTAACAACCCTAGCATTAAGTACATAATTTTTCTTTGATGTACTCTAAAAATTAAGGTTGCGTCCAGAAGAGTCTAATACACAAAGGTTGCTGTGATTTCTACACTAGGCTAGGCCTGTCACATAGATAATCATTTGTCACAAGGTTACACTTTCTATCTAGGTATAGATACCTAGATAGAAGAAGATAAAAGATTATTATTATGTAATGAGGTGAAAAAGCCTTTGGGTGTAAGATTCTTTTGGATAAAAGTCTGTAATAAATACCTTCTTGAAATCTGACACACGCGCGTCCGATCTTGGCCATGGCGAGGACGACTATGGCAATGAAAACCATTGCAGCAACTAGGAGATATACCTAAACATAAAAAGAAATAAAATATAATATATCCAACCACTGTGTTTCTCTTTTAACACTCCTAAAGGTTAACTGGTAGAGAATGCTCGTAGCATTAAGTTTGCCTTGTGGTACATAATAAAGTTTAAATAAATAAATATATATATGCACACTAAGATTATAAAGAGGAAAGAATTGTATTTTTGTGTGTATGTTTATAATGAAAAACTCAAAACTACTGTGCTGATTTGTAAAGTTCTGGAAATTTATTTAAACTATATTTCACTGCTAGGTAGATAAGGAATCCTTACTAAAACACCAATAATGTAATTCAATGAAATGTTTATCTGAAATACCCAAAAGGCAGCGAGGGCAGTAGTAGTAAATCTCAATTAAATAAGGCTGATTTGCTTAAAGTGTAATTGTGTTTTTCTAAGCAGTTTTTTATTGCATTCCTAAAAATATATACTTTTAGATTCAACTAGCTGTGCCAGCGGCGTCGCTCGCGTGGATATCGGGTTTCAAAAATAACGGACTTCCATATAATACCCATCTATACCTTGTGCCTAAGTTTTAAGTTAGACCTCTAGCAATACATTGGTGAAAACCGCATTCAATTCTATGCAGTAGTTTTCGCGTAATGCGCGTTCAAACATACAGGTTTAAATTTCTCGCGTTTTCCCAACACTTCCCGTCACTGCTCCGCTCCTATTGATTGTAGCGTGATGAAAAGTATCCTATAACCTGCCCAGGAGTATGAAGAATAATTGTACCAAGTTTCGTCAAAATCTGTTCAGTAGTTTTTTTTTCTATAACGAACATACAGACAGACAGACAGACAGACAGACAAACATTTTACTGATTGCATTTTTGGTATCAGTATCGATCACTTATCACCCCCTGATAGTTATTTTGAAAAAATATTTTATGTACAGAATTGACCTCTCTACAGATTTATTATAAGTATAGAAGATAGTCTTCTAAAGCTATGCTGGGACTCACCACCATGGCGCGACAGTTCTCAGTGAGCGCTACCACGATGAGCAACACTCCGGCGCCGGTGACCGCGCTCAGCACCACACCAGTCGACATGCTCGTCACTGGGGGCAACGTCAATAGCGGCGTGACGGCAACACGGCAATGCGGCAACATTTATTAGACGCTAGCAAGTAGCAGGCGGAATAACTGCATGGTGTCCTTCCGCCTCGGAATACATAGTGAAAATCCCGATACGACAACGACCGTGAACGCTTAAGGGATGTAAGGAAACCATCATCATCATCAACCTATTGCGTCTCCAGTTGTTCACCACTTAGGGCAAACATCTGGAGGATATACCCATAACCGCCACACTGGGCAGGGGGGTTGGCGATCGCAGGGCGTATCTTTTCGCTCCGGTGACGCTGCTGCCCGTCATCGGCCTGTGGTATTTACCTACGCCTTCAATTGTGGTGGTTATACCGCCACCAGTCGGTTGCCAGCGCCTCGTTTGTTACTCGGCAGGATGCACAACGGGCAGGTGAGGTTGGCTTGGAGCTAAAAGATGATAGGTCGCTCCCTTTCATCCCGGGAGGGAGCGACCCATTGTCATATCACTTCAAGCCACCGTACCAAATTGCAAACGAAGCTCTGGCAACCTTTTGGTGACGATATAACCATATCAATTAAAGTGCAAAATATTACAGGCCGATGACGGGCAGCAGCGTCACCGGAGCGAGAAGCTACGTACTG
This sequence comes from Conogethes punctiferalis, assembly GCA_031163375.1. Taxonomy (NCBI): domain Eukaryota; kingdom Metazoa; phylum Arthropoda; class Insecta; order Lepidoptera; family Crambidae; genus Conogethes; species Conogethes punctiferalis. Next base: position 10,828,060 of record CM062097.1, on the reverse strand, counting down.
CGATACGTCAGACCCGCCTGCCCAGCGCAGCGATTATGGACAAAGCCTCTAGATTTGGTCAAACCAAAGTAGTGAACGACTGGAGAGGCCTATGCCCAGCTGTAGCCAGAATTCCGCCTGTAGAAGATTATTATTACGAGCAACATGGAATACTTACTCTGCGATTGCACTGTCTGATGCATCTCATCGTAATTCCGGGAACGAGCCAGCAGAAGTGTGAGTAGCACTGAACCTACCAGGACCTGCGAAGAAGATAAGAATAGAATAGAACAGAAGAGAAAATAGTTTATTCAGCGCACATTAAAGAATACAAGGGTGTAAGAGAAGATGTAAAGCGAACACAAGCTGCTTTTCATCAATAGGTAGATATACTTCACTAGTTACCGATATTACTATAAAATTGAAAACGTTCTACAAAAACAGATATTCCCAGTGCGTCGGTTACAGAAGTCTTTTTAATTAAAATCAAAAATCACTTTATTCATATAGGCTTAAGACAAGCACTTATTGAATACGGTTATTTATTTATTATTAAAATGAATTGAACTAAGGTACCACCGGATTCGGAAACCTATTGGACAGCAACTTGCAGGGTACGGGTAGCACAGAGTATGTCCCTGCTGAGAAGCGGCCCGCTCTCTTGGTCCAGAGAGGACCAACACACCCCCGGCTTTCTGGGAGCGATGGATTGCTCCCCGGGCGGACCACCGTCACGCCCCATTGAGTAGTTCGCGCTTCCGTGCCCACCATTCATCTAGCCGTAGATATACCTGACAGAAGGCTATCAGTAGCACGCCCGGGAAAAGATTGCAGACGCCGCAACAGCTCTCGAAGTGGCAGCCGGGCTTGTGCACGGCGAAGTGAAGCGGCGCGCGCGCAGACGACTCGCTCGCGCTCCGGGCTCGCTTGTCGCCCTTCTTAGCGTCTTCGGTGCTGCTCTTAGCCATTCTAGAACAGTCGCGGTGACTTTTTTATCTAATGAGGGCTATCGCGTGTGAATTCGCCACTAGAGGTGCTAGTGTAGCGTGAGGTATCCGATATGTCAAATTGCATAGGTTATGTGGGTTAAACGAGTTTATTTGGGAAAATTAAATAATTTTGTGCAATCTTAGCACAGCTGGCATTAATTTCGGAAAATATGAGATACGGCTCAATGATTGTATGCGCTTAAAAGCGTAGCCGAGAAAATGAGGTGTAAAGTTTAGCGGTCTGAAAGAAAAGCAAGTTCACTGGTTTGTTTATTAACCGTTATCAAACAGTTTTGCCTTTCGGAAACTTATGTCCTCCTTCTTTTAACGAACAAACTGTCATTAAATGCATAAAACAAACCTTAACAGCTATGCCCTAAAACCTCACTATACAATGGCGCCCTCTGGTGATTACAAAAACGGTAGCCCTCATTGACTAAGGGTGCTTTCACATATCACGAATGCGTGCATTTTAGCCTCGTGCGCCACTCCTGAGCCGCCCGCGCGCAGCTCGCATGAACGGTGCATTCACCCTAGGTTTATAGCCAAGACGACTTTATCACCATCACCGTCTGTTGGGGGAGCGGAAGGCTCTCACCACTACTACTATAGTAGTGAGTAGCTATGCCAGCGGCGTCGCGCGCGTGGCATATTTCAAAAATAACAGACTTCCATAAATGGTGCTACATTTTAAGTTAGACAATACATTGGTAAAACTGCATTCAATATCATGTAAGAGTTTTCGCGTGATACGCGATCAAACATACAGATAAAAAATTCTCCCATTTTCCCAACACAGCTTATATTCACTGCTCTGCTCCTATTTATGTATATTGTAGCCATGGACGTAGAAAATTTTCTACGTCCATGATTGTAGCGTGATGAAAAGTATGCTATAATCTGCCCAGGTGTTCTGTCGGTCTGTTCCGTTCCGTATGTGGACACAAAATCCTCTATTTACCTATATATAAGATCTTGGATATCGGCACTCTAATATCTTACAGTAAATATGTAAATATAAATTTTCAAGAGCAAGCTTATTTTTCGCCACGTCAAAATTAGTACAGATATCAAATGGATGACGTGTGTCATAAGTCTAAATAGGTTTAAGTTTTACTCATAAAATCCGGAAATCCGTTTCCTTATCTCTATCCGTGGATATCCTAAAAAATCCCGATCATGGGAAATCGACTGCTATCTGTGACTAACGAAATGCATGAAGGATTCAAATTGCACGAGTGAGCTCAGTTTACTTACCAGAAAACACATTACTCCTTCTACTTTATATTTGGATTCCACTCTATTGGATTCCTCTTTATTAAATCCTCTGTTTGACTGCGCGTCCCACGGGAGCTAGGTATGGCCAAACACTATAAATCCTTGTATAAACCGTTTCGATAGTGCAGTTTGAACACTCGTCGTGTTTGCGGAAAGAAGGGCTCTTCCTGACGTTCGGAACTGGCTAGCAAATGTGTAGGCATGAAACGTCTTTAATTTAAATCTTTTATTAATATAACTAAACTTATAAACCAAGCTAAGCTCTCTTAACTGATATTATAAGCTGAAGAGTTTGTTTGTTTGTTTGAACGCGCTAATCTCAGGAACTACTGAAAAATTCTTTTTGTGTTGAATAGACCATTTATCGAGGAAAGCTTTAGGCTATATAACATCACGTTGCAACTATTAGGAGCGAAGAAATAATGGAAAATGTAAAAAAATGGGGAAAAAATAACTATTCCACGCGGACGAAGTCGCGAGCACAGCTAGTAAGAAATATGAAATAAAAAACCCAAGACATTTTATGAATTCCATGAAAAAAAAGCCGTAGGTACATTTTGCCTACATAGGCTTTTATTTATGACCGCTATGACCTACATTACGAACAATTGGAGATGCCTATGTCCAGCAGTGGACTGTGAGAGGGCGATAGTGCTGATGACTTCATTAGTCCTTTGGTACAGGCACCATCATAGCTTCAACTTCAACGCACGCAACCGTATACTTGTTGGTTATAAACTCAATTCTCAATAAAGATAGTCCGTATTCCGCCTCGGGCTGCCAAAAGTGGAATAAATGGTCGTAATCGATACGACCGATGTTGTATACACCCTGCAATAAATATTTATCACATAAATACTACGTGTTAGTGAATATCGCAAAATCTAAAAATTCTTTTGTCAGTATTGGGAGTAAGATCGATTTCACTGATAAAAAGATTGGGATCACATTTTAACTAAGAACATCTTAACGTGTTTAACAATTAGGGGAGACCGAGTACAAAAGAAACGCGATAGCGCTGTGTCCTGACTTTCACCTGAAGGCGGCAAAACGACCTTTCGCCCATTGGATAAATCTTGAGAGCATTTGTTACTTTCGACCCGCCGTTACTTTTGTACCCGGTCTCCCCTACTTATTACAATACAGGGAATGGATGTAAGAGACTAAAAACTGGGATGACCCATCATCTTTTCGCCCAAAGCCTCCCCTGCCCGTGGTGTGGTACATCTTGCTGAATAACAGACGAGGCTCTAGCAACCGACTGGTGGCGGTATAACCATCACGATTGAAGGCGTAGCTAAATACCACAGGCCGATGACGGGCAGCAGCGTCATCGGAGCGAGGAGATACGTCCTGCGATCGCGAAACCGCCTGCCGTCTGCTGGGTAAAGCTTCCAGGTGTTTGCGCCAAGTGGCGAACAGCTGGAGAGACCTATGTCCAACAGTAGACTGCAATAAGTTGATGATGATGATAATTTGAGTCTGTTATCTGAAATGCTTGGCTATATAGATTCCTTTGAAATTGGGATCTTTTTAGAAGTCAACTCGTTCCATCCTCTCTTTTCCACTCCCGAACAACACGTGCTGGACAGCGTTGTCATCCGCATACCATCCAGGCGATGGTGGCGCGCACCAAGAGGTTTAGTTCCTCGTTCTTGTCCCGTGCCATTAGGTCATGGAATGCCCTTCCAACTCATGTGTTTCCCTCCTCTTATAATCCTGGGTTCTTTAGGTGGAGCGTGAAACGGCATCTCAGTGGGCCTTCAGGGTGAGGGCGACAGGCGCAATGGGCTTGTTCTATTATGCCTGTCGACCTAACTTTTGGACCTCACGACCGCTTACCATCAGGTGGAGTGAGATCATCCTGAAAGCTCTTTTTCTATACTTATAATAAATCTGTAGAGAGGTCAATTCTGTACATAAAATATTTTTTCAAAATAACTATCAGGGGGTGATAAGTGATCGATACTGATACCAAAAATGCAATCAGTAAAATTTTTGTCTGTCTGTCTGTCTGTCTGTCTGTCTGTCTGTCTGTATGTTCGTTATAGAAAAAAAACTACTAAACAGATTTTGACGAAACTTGGTACAATTATTCTTCATACTCCTGGGCAGGTTATAGGATACTTTTCATCACGCTACAATCAATAGGAGCGGAGCAGTGACGGGAAGTGTTGGGAAAACGCGAGAAATTTAAACCTGTATGTTTGAACGCGCATTACGCGAAAACTACTGCATAGAATTGAATGCGGTTTTCACCAATGTATTGCTAGAGGTCTAACTTAAAACTTAGGCACAAGGTATAGATGGGTATTATATGGAAGTCCGTTATTTTTGAAACCCGATATCCACGCGAGCGACGCCGCTGGCACAGCTAGTATATAATATAAAAAGTGCATTAACAAGACATAACAGGCTAAGCTTGCAGAAACGGGCGTAGTACTACTCCAATTCAAAAGCCGGCAGTGACTCCAGAACTCGATTTGAGTTGTCCATAGGCGGTGTCGACTGCTTACCATCAGGCATCACATTTGCTCGTCTGCCGCCTCTTGCTTAACAAGAAATCTTTGCCTGATAAAGATAATACGCTAATGATACTGTTGATTTTCACAATTACCTTTTTAACTGAGCAATTACTAAAATTGACTTTTAAACGGGTGGCGTCCACTAAAAGTCTTCCTATTGGCCTTTGACAGCTAAGTCCAGGTACTTTGTAGTTAAGGGCCCAGACCCCGTCCTCTAAATAGAACAGTTGGCCTGCAATCTAAAAAATCAAAAAGTCTAATGACTGCATCCATCAGTGGCGCGTCGGTGGGCCAGTGGCGAAGGCAGTTGACTTTCATACGGGAGGCTAAAGTTCAAACTCCGCCATGTGTAAAAATATGGTTTTTTTTTTAAACGACTTCCAAGAAAGACTTATTGGCTTCCATACGCCCGATGGAAAGCGAAAGAGGAGCCCAAATCACTGCGACAACCGGCAAGTAACCGGTCAGTCACCAGTCAGTCATCGCCATGCCGGCCATGAATCCCTCCATCTATTAAAAAAACCGCATCAAAATCCGTTTCGTAGTTTAAAAGATATGAGTATATAAAGGGATAGACAGACAACAAAAGCGTCTTTGTTTTATACTATTGTTACCGATTCCTTGGCTTTATGGTTTTTGTATCTGTTGACAGACTTGCTGTTCAGTCTATGGAACGATTTGGTTTGAAGAGAGATTTGGCGGGTGGAAGGATAACTTGGCTCGAGCCTTGAGAAAGATTGGAATATCGGATTGAAGACCAGGAAATGCCAGGAATAGTCGTAGTTGTGATTCCTGGGTGGTTTGTGGTTGTCCTGGACGGATGATCTTTATTTTATTGTTGAATTCTTGCCTAGTAATTTATCGTTTACCATTTAAAACTAACCTCACTTCTGGTTTCTAAAATCAGAAGTGGGATTGGATTGAATACGCCCCGATTTACCGCTTTTGCCATACCATTTATAAGTTCTCCAGTTAATGTGTTTGCTTTTAGTCGATTCTAGATATGTGTTTAGAGATCGTGATAACTCGGCTCGAATATCGACGTAAAAGTGATTTTATGGGTACCTACCTACGTACTTGTCTGATTGTGATACAAATTACCACATTTCCACCCAATACGTGTGTACGATGTACGTACGATGTGGAGAGTGTGCTGATATGGTCTGGAAATGATCTTTAGTTGTGCTTATTATTGTGATTGTTTGTAAGTGTGTATTGAGATCATGGTCAGGTAAGGCCGAGTCGGATTTTAATGTACTTTGCTAATCATATTCGTGGCTGTGTCGACAGGCAAGCGTTGCACGTGCGGCTGCTTAGAGTCGCCGCGCCATATGCATGGCTGCGCCCGAGAGGCGGTCGCGCCGTATCCAGGGCTGCGGCAGAGCCGAGGGCGTACAGTGCTCGCGGCTGTGCCGAGGGCGCGCGGTGCTCGCGGCTGCGCCGGCTGCGCGCTGTGCCGAGCGCGCACAGTGCTCGCGGCTGTGCCGAGGGCGCGCGGTGCTCGCGGCTGCGCCGGCTGCGCGCTGTGCCGAGCGCGCACAGTGCTCGCGGCTGTGCCGAGGGCGCGCGGTGCTCGCGGCTGCGCCGGCTGCGCGCTGTGCCGAGCGCGCACAGTGCTCGCGGCTGTGCCGAGGGCGCGCGGTGCTCGCGGCTGCGCCGGCTGCGCGCTGTGCCGAGCGCGCACAGTGCTCGCGGCTGTGCCGAGGGCGCGCGGTGCTCGCGGCTGCGCCGGCTGCGCGCTGTGCCGAGCGCGCACAGTGCTCGCGGCTGTGCCGAGGGCGCGCGGTGCTCGCGGCTGCGCCGGCTGCGCGCTGTGCCGAGCGCGCACAGTGCTCGCGGCTGTGCCGAGGGCGCGCGGTGCTCGCGGCTGCGCCGGCTGCGCGCTGTGCCGAGCGCGCACAGTGCTCGCGGCTGTGCCGAGGGCGCGCGGTGCTCGCGGCTGCGCCGGGTGCGCCCTGTGCCGAGCGCGCACAGTGCTCGCGGCTGTGCCGAGGGCGCGCGGTGCTCGCGGCTGCGCCGGCTGCGCGCTGTGCCGAGCGCGCACAGTGCTCGCGGCTGTGCCGAGCGCGCACAGTGCTCGCGGCTGTGCCGAGGGCGCGCGGTGCTCGCGGCTGCGCCGGGTGCGCCCTGTGCCGAGCGCGCACAGTGCTCGCGGCTGTGCCGAGGGCGCGCGGTGCTCGCGGCTGCGCCGGGTGCGCGCTGTGCCGAGCGCGCACAGTGCTCGCGGCTGTGCCGAGGGCGCGCTGTGCTCGCGGCTGCGCCTGTGCTGAGTGCGCGCCGTGTCTACGGCTGCTCTCAGGGCGCGCCACACGCGTGGTTGCGCCTGAGACGGCCGCGCCGTGTCGACGGCTGCTCTCAGGGCGCGCCTTACGCGTGGTTGCGCCTGAGACGGCCGCGCCGTGTCGACGGCTGCTCTCAGGGCGCGCCTTACGCGTGGTTGCGCCTGAGACGGCCGCGCCGTGTCGACGGCTGCTCTCAGGGCGCGCCATACGCGTGGTTGCGCCTGAGACGGCTGCTCTCAGGGCGCGCCATACGCGTGGTTGCGCCTGAGACGGCCGCGCCGTGTCGACGGCTGCTCTCAGGGCGCGCCATACGCGTGGTTGCGCCTGAGACGGCCGCGCCGTGTCTACGGCTGCTCTCAGGGCGCGCCATACGCGTGGTTACGCCTGAGACGGCCGCGCCGTGTCTACGGCTGCTCTCAGGGCGCGCCATACGCGTGGTTGCGCCTGAGACGGCCGCGCCGTGTCTTCGGCTGCTCTCAGGGCGCGCCATACGCGTGGTTGCGCCTGAGACGGCCGCGCCGTGTCTACGGCTGCTCTCAGGGCGCGCCTTACGCGTGGTTGCGCCTGAGACGGCCGCGCCGTGTCGACGGCTGCTCTCAGGGCGCGCCATACGCGTGGTTACGCCTGAGACGGCCGCGCGCCGTGTCTACGGCTGCTCTCAGGGCGCGCCATACGCGTGGTTGCGCCTGAGACGGCCGCGCCGTGTCGACGGCTGCTCTCAGGGCGCACCATACGCGTAGCTGCGCCCGAGACGGCCGCCACGTGTCGCCGGCTGCGCTCATACCGCGCCGTGTCGTCGGCTGCGCTCATGGCGCGCCATATGCGTGGCTGCACCTGGGCCGAGTGCGCGCCGTGCTCGCACCCTCAACATCGGTGACATATTTAATTTTGCCTCATGTATTGCGTGTTTTTCGGGCCTCGACAATTGGGCCCATGTATTACGTGTTCTTGGTGCCTCGACAATTTGGCCCATGTATTACGTGTTCTTGGGGCCTCGACAATTTGGCTCATGTATTACATGTTCTTGATGCCTCGACAATTTGGCTCAAGTATTGAGTGTTCTTTATGCCTCGACAATTTGGCTCATGTATTACGTATTCTTTATGCCTCGACAATTTGGCTCATGTATTGTGTTCTTTATGCCTCGACAATTTGGCTCATGTATTACATACTCTTGTAGCCTCGACAATTTGGCTCATGTATTGTGTTCTTGTAGTCTCGACAATTTGGCTACTATGTACCTACTATGTGTTCTGTGTTCTTATAATGATAATAATGAATTCATTTATTCAGGTAAAACCAACCCAGTGGTTAGTAACGAAAGTTTGACTTGATCTATGTTAGTACATAAGTAATTGCAAAAATGTAAACATTGATATGGCCCCCACAATTTGGCTTATGTACTATGTTTTTTTATAATAATAACGATGAATTCATTTATACAGATCCATTGGTGAGTAACAAAATTTAGCTTAATCTATGTTGGTCCATGATTGCAAAAGTGTAAACATAAATTTGGCCCCATCATTTGGCTAATGTATTGTGTGTTCATGTAGCACTGACAATGTGGATTGTGTATTATGTGTTCTTGTACTCGGTGGACCGACAATGCGACTTGTGTATTATGTAATGACCCTGACGTTATGGCTTTTCTAATAATTTATGACCGTGACACTATGACTTGTGTGGTTTTGTTCTAGCCTCGACATTTTGGCTATGTAAGAATTAAAATGATAATGTGATGTGTGACATTCTAATTTTGCTTTTGATGATGATAAATGACGAAGTGTGGGCTGTTCTGTGTAGGCTGTTCTAGATTGATTGAGGACTTGGCTGCATAAAGCTGAGTCAATGAAGAGCTGTTTGCCGAAGACTAAAGCGTCATCATCGTGGTTGAAGTCCAAGTTGAAGAAAACTACGCTGACGAGGACGTGCAGCTGTCAGGAACGGCCGTGTTACCGATTCCTTGGCTTTATGGTTTTTGTATCTGTTGACAGACTTGCTGTTCAGTCTATGGAACGATTTGGTTTGAAGAGAGATTTGGCGGGTGGAAGGATAACTTGGCTCGAGCCTTGAGAAAGATTGGAATATCGGATTGAAGACCAGGAAATGCCAGGAATAGTCGTAGTTGTGATTCCTGGGTGGTTTGTGGTTGTCCTGGACGGATGATCTTTATTTTATTGTTGAATTCTTGCCTAGTAATTTATCGTTTACCATTTAAAACTAACCTCACTTCTGGTTTCTAAAACTATGTAGTGAAGAGTGCGTCTCTATTATTAAACTCTGTTTTATAATCTGAAAAGTATTTATTATAAATCATTTTTTGTGTGTGTTTTTTGGCTTTATACGGCTTGTACATTAGCCACAGACAAATCAATCCAATTACATACAATCACAACTTTACAACAACCAGAGATTCCAGAGAAAGACGTTAAAAGTAATAATTGGCGGGAATTCGATGACAGCTGTCATGTCAGTGTCACCGTAACGACAAACGTCAACTGTCAACGATAGTGCGGTGACTCCTGAACGTGGCGAATAGTGCTGTCCGCAGTGGTTGATTATTCTCCTCTAACACTATCTACCAATTTGTTAAACCTTTAGCACATCTACTAACCTTCACGTGTGAGTAAGGTACTTCAATAGTTATATTACCCGTCATGTATGTTATGTTGTTCTTTTTGTATATTCCTAAACGTATTTTCGGATCATGTGCGATCATCGGCAGCATCGTCTTATTGCAGGTGGTCTTCAAAGACGATATAACTGCTCGATATGGGCCCTGTAAAAAACCGACTTCAATATGATTTACTATACCTACTTTCAAACAAAAAAAGTCATCGAAATCGATTCACAATTCTTGGAGATATCTGGTAACATACTCGTACATGCAAACAACAAAAAAATCAGTCGAATTGAGAAACTCCCTCCTTTTTTTGACGTCGGTCAACAAATTTCACTTTCAACTAGGTACTCAATTAGTTTGGTAGTGATAGCGACCCCTGCCTTCTGAACCACCCCCACCCGGGATAAACATTCGTGTGATGAACATTTGTGTTTGTTGCATACCCCTCTGTCTACATTTGTGTTTAAGTTTAAATTTGTGTTATCTTCGATGACCCATAACACAAGTGCTTAGCTACTTTGGGATCGGTGTAATGTATGTGTATTTTAACGGGTTCCTGCGACTTCGTCCACTTTTCTTCGTCCAAGCACAACGTCGAGTTTTAATGAATCAATAAATTAGTTAAATGAGAAAATAAAATATAAACCTTTTCAAATGCGAAACTATCGGTTATAGCAACTCCTAGAAAAAGCAGAATTTTGAGATGTCCCATTTTAGTTTCGGACGTCCAAACTACGATACTGAAATAGGCCCTGTGTTACTTGAAAGTTAAATAATGTCTGTGGTACCTACATTAAAGCACTATTAATAAAGACCAGCTATAAATACTCAATATAGTATTTTGACTACGAGTATAATTATTACAATAATCATCAAATAAAATGCATATTGTATAATTTAAACTTGCAGCTTAAATCGAAAAATTGATTACGTTTTAAAGCTATAATCTAAAAACATAAATTGCAATAAAATTACAATTCTGTGAAATTAAAATGCAATTATTGAATGATATAATGATACACATAAATTACTATAATTATTGTAATATGTAACATCACTATTTCAAAGTTATTATATCTGACTTTATATTGACACTCCAATTTTTAACACTTACATTGTAAACGAAGGGGTATTACCATGGAAGTAATATATAGTAGTATGGATTCATGGCTCAAGGGTAGGTACGCCATCCGTTCAGCGAGCGATCGTTTTCGTTTTTGGTGGTAGGGGCCCAGGTCCGGTGTTTCGTACTCTATCTAGCAATCTAGTCGCTGCTAGAAAGGGACGTTTTGTTCACTATTTTCCCTCTCATTGGTTACGTTCTTATTTTGCGCGCAACAAGACTCCTACGACCTTAACATAAGGTTTCATTTTCTTTATTTTAGCTGCAAGATGCATAGATAGAGCGCAATCCTTTTGTACGTCGTACTTGATACTTCCATGGGTATTACAAAGAAATACAATATTAAGGTCATTTGTATGTTGACAGATGTCACTTTCGTACATTATTATTATACCTATTAAGTATAGTTGGTGTCACCAAATTCGTTCGTGTGGACTTAATGATGTTGAAAATATAATAATAATAGTTAATTAATCATGAACTTCACATCAAATGATCCAGGTCTTTTTTTAAATAACCCAAGGCATGCCACGTTGGGCCACACCACACATCGCCATCTAGTCCCAAACTAAGCTGAAGCTTGTACTATGGGTGCTAGATAACTGATAAACTTACTTAGATACTTTTTTTTTTATAAATACATATAAAACACCCAGACTAATATGTGCAGGTCGCGTCACCGGAGCGAGAAGCTACTGCGATAGCCACCGCCAACCCGCCTGCCCAGCGTGACGATTATGGGTATATCCTCCAGATGTTTGCACTAAGTGGCAAACAACTGGAGAGGCCTATGTCCAGCAGTGGACTACAATAGGCTGGTGATGATGATTATAATGATGAATATGTGTAAGTTCATGATATGTTCATGAATGCATTTTTGATTACTTACTCAGCATAAAGATGCTCATCAGGCAGAATTTCTTTCTTAAAACGTCATTCCTGTACTTATTATAGTTTATCTGATCTTCGATTTTTAGAAGTGATCAGAAGATGCTCATCATACTGAACAACTTTCTCCACACCAGATCTACATCTTCGAATTTTGATGACTCAACAAAAATTCTCACCACGCAAAACAATTTTAACTAAAGGGTCATTTTGATATCTGTTCAAATTTTGCTGGGCTACTGTGTTTCTGCATCATGTGTTATATCTATAAAACAAAACAAGCTATAAAACAAAAAAAAGATTCATTCAAAGCCAGACCGCCAGAGCCAAAGGTTGTCCAGAAGAGATTACTCATAGCGACAAGATCGCTGAAATTGTTCTACAATTGTACACTTTCCTAGTTCTAAGTAATTTTTATGGTGTACGTACTTACAATTGTTTGTCGTGAGTATCTATCTATCTACCAGTTACCGGTCTGTATTTTGTTTTTCTTCTCAAGTTCGAAATAAACTCTAGTTGTACAATTAGGTAACGTGGTTTACGGTAAGACAGTGGCTTATTGGAGACAGAGATGCGATTTTATTACTTAGGTACGCGATTAATCGCAAAAAAGTAACTTACTACTAACGTACTACCTACATAGTAAATGTAAACCTAAATATAAGTACTAGTAGATACTTATGCCTTTTTATAGTTCCGTATTTCAAAAGGATCATCATTCGTAGAGGTATCAAGCTGAAATTATTCATATCAATTACTCGTGTTTATTTTCCCTTGGTGCTGTGACAAAATCAAACTTCTAAGTCGCAAAGCAAACAAGCAAGATCTACAAAATAATTACAATATTTATATATTGGACAGGCATTTTTTCTTATTTCATTTAAACAACAAATAACAAAGATACAAGGCTTAAAAACTTAGGAGTCTTTGACGTCACTCAGTGCGAAAAAGCTCCCACTCTTTGACGTCATGCGTAATTTTAACGGGCTATATCTTTGTCATTTATGGTCTTATTAAGAAATGAAAAAATACTTGTCTTTTATTTTCAAACAATCTAAAAGAGGGACTAATTAGGTACTTTTTTTACGGAAACAAGCCTATTGAGCCAGTCGGCTCAGAAAATTTCAGCTTTAAAAGTCGCTTGTGTGTAAGGGTTTTCGCGTGTAACCCTGTATAAAAGGCACGTTTCGCGATAAACAAAAGCTACAGACGTGACTTTAGGCAAACCGAGAGCAGAGTTCGTGTTGTTGTTGCCAACAGTTGTTGTTTCTGCATAAATGATGCGCCTACTCCAAAATGTTGCGATTATTTTCAAGTAAAGATGAAAATATAAGTCACTCTTCTATAGGTATATGTACATATTTATAAAGAGGAAAGATTTGTGTGATGATCTGGGCCGATTTTCATAAATCTTTCGTTAAAAATGACTGCGTTCTGCCTGATGTTAAGCAGACGACAAAGTCAAAAAAATTCACGCCATTTCTTTAGAGGGGAATGCATTAGGCACCAGGGAGACGACGTGGCATACGGGACTCACACCTCCCAGACTGGGAGGGCATACCCAGTAAACCCCCTTGTCGCCAGTGGGCAGCAGCTAGCAGGGAATCGAGTAGCGCCGAAGCATACGGCTGCATTCCTGCCTGCCCCGGCCAGCCGCAGAAGACAAGCGGCCGGCACTCCTGGACCGCATCACACCTAGTGCAACGCGGGTTTATCACACATGTGTACATCGGAATGTATCTAACGTTAGCTATATTTTTCAGAAATAACATTAAATACCCACATAGCACAGTAGGTATACTATACATAGAATAAGAATTTTGTCGATGAAAAAGAGTAGATCGAGTTTCTTGACGGTTCTTCTCGGTAGAAAACGACCTTCCGAACACGGTGGTAGATTCATTATTTGAACCTGCATAATTTGACGATTCATAAGTGCTTGTCATAAGCCTACCTAAATAAAGGTATTTTTCATTTAATTTCAGTTCATTTCATTTTCATTTTATTTCATAGGCCTGAAAAATTATCTCCTATCTGTGTATTGACTTAACAATTAGCTGCTGTGGCCAAAGTTCGTTCAATAGAGTTACTTACCTACTTGCATTTGTATGTTTCATCTTGCAGTTACTATAAAATATTCCGTTACCCAGCTATTTATTATCTTATCCATTTATTCTCCGTTCCGTTCCACTGAAAGTTGCCTTGTGCGCGAGACTCCGCATTTTTCTAAATAAGCTTAAGTGGGGGGTGACTAGGAAGGGGGTGATAATGGCACACATTGAGACCACAAGTATGAACTTAGCATTTTTCGAATCGATACAGTTGTAACTACGTAGGTATTCTATTGCAGATTTAATGGCCCCTGATTTTGGTGTATAAATGGTTTCATACAAAATACATAATGTACATAATGTATGTTATAAATATGCCATGTAAAGGATGATAAATGTTATTGACATTTTCAAATGGGAAATTCCGGTAAATTTTGCAAGTCTTTTATTGTCGTTACTTCTACAAATTTTAGTAGTAACTAGCTGCGCCCCGCGGTGTTACCCGCGGTTTCTTTTTACAATTTTTCGATTTTTTTCTTACCGTAAGAACCATCCTTGAAATTCAAACTTCAACGAACATTTAAAAAAAAGAATTGGCCATATTGGTCCAGGCGTTACTGAGTTATGCGCTTACCAACACATTTGGCTATTAATTTTTATATTATAGATTGTCTGGCCCGTAAGTTCATTTGGTGTCCTCTGTCTTCTGAGCCAAGGGTCGTGGGTTCGATCCCAGCCCAGTTCAAACATTTGTGTGCATGAACATTGAACATGTCTATTTGCATTGGTCAAGGTGTTTTCTATGTATAATATGTACCTACATAAAAATATATTGTAAGTTTATCAGTGGTCTAGTACACATAGTACAAGCTTCGGCTTAATTTGGAGCTAGGTGGCGATTTGTGGCACAGCGTGGCATGTTGTGGGTTATTTATTTATTTAGAAGGGTGTCGTTAAAAGTAAATGATCCAATGGTTCCCGGCAGAATCAATTAAAACAAAGAGTAAGCATGTATAACAAATACGGCATTGTTTCTGTAGTATTCTGAATACGAGGGATGGTTACCTTCTGTCTCGTTAATTCCACTCTTTCATAAAGCAAGAGGACTTTAATAAAAAAACAACAAGCCTCTCTTCTTCTCTTCTCTTTTTTTATACAAGAGGCGGCAGACGAGCAAATGTGATGCCTGATGGTAAGCAGCCGACACCGCCCATGGACACTCGCAACTCAAATCGAGTTCTGGGGTCGCTGCCGGCCATTTAAATAGCAGTAGCTACCTTGTTTCTTGAAGGCTCACAAGTTGTAGCTGTTCGGAAAGACTGTCGCAGAGAGTTGGTTCCACAAAACCGATGCGCGAGGCAAGAAGTTCCTCATAAGATTTTTGTACACGCAGTAAAAGGAATGTACAAATTCGCTCTAAGACTTCTAAAAGTACCTAATTAAAAAGTTACTATATGCGGTTTTTCCTGTCATAGGAGTTGCTTAAGGGACTTCTTAAGATTTTATCATCTCAGCTGGTAAACTTTGGTGTTCGTGAAAGTAACGTTTGCATTTTGGGATCAGTGTAAGTATAACCAGAATAATCCAACAAGCGAGCATAGCAGTGGCAACCAGTGGCAACTGATAAGTGACTGATTTGGTCAGTTATCCATAGCTGAGTGACTTGGCTAAATAAAACCGCAAGAAGTTTTTATTTTAATAGTAGCTCGACATATGGCTTCCCTACGCCTGATGGAAAGCGAAAGAGAAGCCCAAGTCGCTGTGACAACAGGCAAGTAACTGGTCAGTTACCTGTCAGTTGCCACCGCCATGCGCCGGCCCAACCCTAACCTCCACGAGCTCCGGAAACCCTACTCACCAACAGAAACACGACCCGGAGGTCATTTGGCTGCGGTATTCTATAGGGTGGAGGTGCTTCCCCGGGCGGGAGGCTCAATTCGAGCGAAGATTCGCTATGCCCCACCTCTCTTTGTAACTTTCGCATTTCGGGATCTGTGTATTTAAGGCGAAAAATTACACATGCCAGCATGGCGGTGGAAACTGACAAGTCATTGATTTGGTTACTGGTTAGTTGCTGCATATTTGGCCCAATGAAACCACAAAATGTCATTTTTAAGATTTTTAATAAGTACAATTCTTTCTTGTTACAACCGAAGTGTTTAAGGAAGACATCAGGTTCCCTTATAGTAGTAGAGTTATTGATTTGAAGATCAGTTCGCTTACCCCTAAATAAGATAAGGGCTCCGCAGACCCACCTCTAGATTAGTTAGTCGTAAAGTTGGCTATCACCGATAGACTACAAAAAATGCATCCATCTAAACATGTATGTAACTGACCGACATAGTGATCTATCAACGCACAGCCCAAACCACTGGAAGAGCAGAAATTTGGCATGCAGGCAGGGGCGTAGCTACTGCCGTATCTGCCGTATCAATTATACGGGGCCCCAAGGCCATGGTGACCCCGAAATGCATAAGCAAAAACTTCCCAAATTTTATTCTTAAATATCACAGCTTATTAGATCCATCTGCCACCTCGCCCCGAGTTAGTATTAAACACTTGAGTGACTCGGTGGCTCAATTGCTAATGACCCTGGTATTTGAGCAATGTATGTGATGTTGTCTGTCTGATTTTATTGTTTTTATTTTGTAGTCTAGTATATTATTTCTTATTTAGGTAAAATTGGCAACGAATTCTACGCATCCGATAATTCGTTTGAAAGTTGTACCAAATATTCTCCATAACATTCTTCCATTAAATAGACCTTGAGTCCGTCTAATATAAAGCATAGCCTTTATTTCCACACCCTCGATTTCGAACTCGCCCTGTAAAGTAAATAACCTAATTTATTCATATACGTCGTATTCATATACGAGGAGCTCGGTGGCGCCGCGGTCTTGTACGCTTAACAATGATCGCAACGTTGTGCAATCATTGGTGCGGTCAATCCGATGATGGGTGACCAAAATTTGACACCGATTTCCTCCGTGCTTCGGAAGGCACGTTAAGTTGTTGGTCCCGGGTGCTATCTTTACCAACTCAGATAGCAGTCGTTGCATCATATCAGAGATGATGATAACTCTGACACCTAACTGGGTATGGGTATAGCTTACCCTAAGTGTTGAGGAGGTCTGACTGCAGTCGCTCTGTGTAAGCTTAGCCCTCGCCAAATCTCTCAGTTTGGGAAGCCGGCCCTGAGACAATCGGGAAAAAGGCTAGGACGATGATATACGTCGTATACCACCAGTCGATTACCAGCCTCGTTTGCTTTTCAGCAGGATGCACCACGGTTAGGGTGAATTGGAGCGAAAAGATGATGGGAAGCCCTATTTTACATCACTACCAATCGGTTGCCAGACTAATACTTAACGAGTAATAACCTTGTTGAATGTACAGGTATCAATGTTCATCATATCTTGCATTTTAAGAGCCTCAATAGTTTTACGCGTTATCATATTCCAGCAGGGTAAATTATTCATCACAATTATTTCCTTCCATTTACCCTCCTCCCACCGGTACCCTTCAATTGTTAACTGAAATAATATAAAAACTTTAAAAAGTGTTCTAATATTTAATAATTTTCGAAAATAATAATTGTGGGGTGAAAACACGGGTGAAAATGTACATTAATAGAACAAGAATCCAAAAAAAAACCGAACACCGCCACGAAACGTTCCGTAACGATAAGCATGTTTGTTCTATGCAAGGCCCCTTAAAGACCAGGCACGCACTACGAGTTTAAAGAGCAGCAGTATAATGTCGCACTGCAATAGTTGTCCTTTAGGCATTCAATTTAATGTTGTCGTTTAATGAACGCAACGCGCTAGCCATTCAAATAAATAGAAGATTCAACCAGATGACTACTTAATAATTATGCGCGGCCCTTTGTGGCATGTCTTGAGTCTTCTTCTTCTTTGCGTTTCGATGGCAAACCGAAATCAAACCCGATGTGCCTAGTGCTCCGACACGCCAACCGCACCTCCGGTCACGGACATAAGCTCAGCCAGTGAGCAGGTCTCTCCGCACGTGAGACAGCAGACCAGAGACATACTCTGGAGAGGAGCACCACAATCACAGGCGAGGTCCGACCCATCAGTATACCCCCACCTGAACATATTCTCCTTGCTGCGGCCCCTCCGGTTCCGTTTGTGCCATGCCTGGAGAAACTTCCACCTGGACATGTCTTGGGTAGTGTAGTGTTTGTATCTATATAATAGGTATATACATTGTCTCACGTACACCAGTAGAGGGGGCGCTGTGATCGACAGTCCGGGTTAAGCCACGGTGCTGGTCGGCTAAGGCGTCTGCGCTCGGAGCTGGATGTAGTGGTGAGCCAGTGAAAATAACAAACCCTGTCTAATAGTGACGAACGTTCATACTCGGAGAATTTTGGAGTACAGTAACATGGGCATTTATAAGATTCGTTTTCTTTTCCGTGTTATATAGTTTTAGATTATGTATCATAACAGTCGGGTCCGCTTCCCGCCCATCCGGAAATGTACAATTTGATATACTGCTTATCTGTAAGCCTTTGGTTGCCTGAACAATTGAAAGAAACATACATTAGATATAATATAATAGTGGCGTCATTTGGTACCTATATTTTAAATTTTTTTCCATGGAAGTATTGCAAATATTTTGTATTTATCGGTCAAACGGTAAGTTTTATCACAAAAACAGGTAAAACAAAAATTACCCACACCTCATGCAATTATAAAACTACACTTTTTTCCTGAATATCATCATTTCGAAGGTATAGTGATGCAAATAATTGTGTTTGCTTAGTAGGTATTTTTAGTCAACCTAGGTAAGTAGCACAAAATTTTTTTGGGGATAATAGGTACACATAAAATAAATATCGGCCTACATCATCATCATCATCACCATCAGCCTTTATCAGTCCATTGCTGGACATAGGCATCTCCAATATTCGCCACTTTGATCAATTCTGGGAGTACATATCAGGCATAAAGCATTAAATATGTTATATGCCTAAGCTCTTAAGTATCGAGATATCGGACCATGCGATGGAACTGATACTTCTATCTTGTGTCCTTTCGGACAGTATGACTATATCCACGCGTCGCCCGCGTGGATATCGGGTTTAAAAAAACAGACTGCCATAAAATGGTGCCTATTCCATGCAGTAGTTTTCTACAGATTTATTTTAAGTATAGAGTTAGGATTATTTCTAGTTCTAACAAAAGTAATAACTAAGGTAAACGCTCCTATTACGGAGGTATTTCGCAACATTCGAAACTAGGAGACAAAAATAAGGATTTGTAAGTATTTCTAAATGTGCAAAACCACTTCATCGTCAAAAGTGGTTATTATATTTTGTATTTCTATTGATTTTGTGTTTCTTTTGATGTTAGTTTTTTCAAAAAAAAATATTTAAATAGCCGAGTCGATTGTTCCTAATTCGGAGGTATACTTTCGGTCAGTGCCTATTACGGCGGTAAACGGTTCCTAATTCGGAGGGTCAGAAACAAATAATGTTACGTACATTAAATAATATAAAATATGTGTTAGTAAAGTAAATTGTATGTAAGGGATGTAAGGGAGCGACCTATCACCTTATCGTTCCAAGCCATCCTCACCTGCCCGTGGTGCATCCTGCCGAACAACAAACGAGGCTCTGGCAAACCGACTGGTGGCGGTTAAACCATCACGATAGAAGGCGTAGCTAAAAACCACAGGCAGATGACGGGCAGCAGCGTCACCGGAGCAAGAAGCTACGCCCTGCGATCGCCAACCCGCCTGCCCAGCGTGGCGATTGGATATGTCCTCCAGAAGTTTGCTTTAGATGGCGAACAACTGGAGAGGCCTATGTCCAGCAGTGGACTGCAATAGGCTGATGATGGTGATGAAAGTAAATTGTAAGGTTTTCATTAATTGATTTGATAACATTGATTCTCTTTTAATAAAATTTGCAAATAGCAGGGATGTATGAATCACTTGAATTTTCCTTATTCT
Source organism: Conogethes punctiferalis (assembly GCA_031163375.1). NCBI lineage: Eukaryota > Metazoa > Arthropoda > Insecta > Lepidoptera > Crambidae > Conogethes > Conogethes punctiferalis. Next base: position 10,808,343 of record CM062097.1, on the reverse strand, counting down.
CCAGACCCTAGCACCCTCTAAATTCTAACAGTGACGTATTAAAAAAGATCTCGTTGAAACGAATTATTATTACTATATACAATAAACTACTCGTAGTAAGTATACCTAAATGTTACATTTTTGGAAAATAGGTTCAAAGGTCAAAAGTATAATATTTTTTCTAGATACCTAATACAACTTTGGTTTTGATGCAACACTTAACACAACTGTACTATTCTCCATACTATGATGGGCATTCTTCTCTTTAAATAACATTATTTACATACATTGTTAAGTTTTTATCGCTTTTGGTTTTATTAAATAAGAATCCATAAAATATTATAGAAAACTTTTTATTTATTTACTGAACCCTAAAACTTGTAATTTTATGAATAGCGCCATAATAGGAACCCATATAACCTAATACGGAGTTACCTGAAAATAACTACCACCGTAATAGGAACACTACTCGTTTTATAATGTTCCTAATTCTGACCCATCAAAATTTCGATAAACAAAAGAGTGTAAATGCATAATCACACGGTAACAGTTTTTTGGCTCAGTGTGTTAAATTTTAGTCAACAGTTATACAAAATAAACGAATTGTGATCAATTAAAATACAGCTTTTTATTTTACCGCTTCTAAGAAACCAACATTTTATGCTCAACAATTTTCATATTTAACTAGATTTCTAAGAAAGATAGCATACCGCAGAATATGGTCCTTAATTTAAGAGATTAATGATTATTTCAATAAAACTTGGAACTAATTCAATAAGTTAATAAATTAAAAGTTATAAACAGTTAAACATGTCCAGTATATTTCCTAATTCGGAGGTATACCACCGTATTAGGATCAACCTATAAAATTTGTATCCTTTTACGGTGGTATTTTGTTTCTTATTTTTTTGGGTAAAAATGAGTTTAAAATATGAATTAAGCTATTTAAATAGCTGCTGTAATAGTAGGAAAATGCAATAAATAACGCACAAACGAACTTGAACGGGTTATTAATACGAAAAACTTAGTTTATAAATATTGGTGTACTTTCATTTGATGTTGCGCGTTTGTATGAAAACCTCTCTCACATCGATGTCGTTACACTAATTGATTGATTTTGTTGTGTTGTATATGTGCCATACTTGCAAAATTCGGTCAACTGATGAAGGAATAGATTTGGAATAAATAGTATACCTACATTTTGGTGCACTTATACTGAATAAAATAGGAATAAAACTCGAAAATAGAAATACCACCGTAATAGGAACCGATTTTGACTACCTCCGTAATAGGGACACTTACCTTAGTTTTAACTAGGGAAAACGAGTTTAAACGAAAAAAATTATTTTTAAACAAAAAATTAAACCGACTTCAAAAAAAAACAAACGACCAAAACTAAAAAGCGATAAATAACGTAAGTAATTCTATCCTTAATACATAATTATTTAAATATTACAATTATCACTTATTTTTGAAGTCGGTGCCAGCCTCTCGGTACCTAACGTAGACTGTTGTTGTATGACGCGCGCGGCCGACAAATCCACACGACAATATACATTTATTTGTTTGGCTGGCACCGACTTCAAAAATAAGTGATAATTGTAATATTTAAATAATTATGTATTAAGGATAGAATTACTTACGTTATTTATCGCTTTTTAGTTTTGGTCGTTTGTTTTTTTTTGAAGTCGGTTTAATTTTTTGTTTAAAAATAATTTTATTTCACTATTTTTAGTTGCGTTGATGTGCTGTGACCTTGAGTAAGGGCTAATTAATGTCCTTAAGAGTTTTACTTAGGAATGAAAAATTTTGCTTTAAGTCAACTGAAGACTTTGCGATCTAGAATCAAGCATATCACTTACCAAATCACCTGCCCTATTAGCCCTGCATAAGTACATACTACTACCTAGTTTAATATCGACCAATGTCAGTACTGTCCCCTAACTCCTAACCGTTAAGGAGTTCTGTGGCTTCATCATCAGCACCAGATGTTGACGCCCGGAAGCATATACCTAAGTAAAATATGATTACGTAACAAAAACACCATCTGGGCATACAATTTTCGGTTGTTGCCCCCAATTTCTCCAGGATCCCATCATCAGATCCTGACTTGGTGATAATGGGAAGGAAGTGTCCTCTGTCGAACTGTCGAAAAATTTTTGAAATCCATCCATAAATGACGGAAATATCGGTGAACAAACATAAAAAAAAAAAAAGAATATAATACATACAGCCGAATTGAGAACCTCCTCCTTTTTTCGAAGTCGGTTAAAAAGGGCTTGAACTGTAACAGTCAGATACCTCAGATTTTCTAGTAATACTTAGTAATTCTTATAGAAACATTCCTTACATGAAGTGCGGCTCCTTCACACAGACTTACGTGACTCAAAAAATAAAGGTATAGCACGAGAAACATGTTATCAACGTGTTTTTGTATAACGAATTATTTCATCTGTAGCTACCAGAATCATCTAGGTGCAGTGTAATGCAATTTCAAGTACAATCTGTACTTAATTCGATTTTAATTTCCAGACATCGCTCTGTGATCATTAAAAAAATGATAGGTGTTATTTTATTACTCACCATATTTTTCAGTTGGACTAATTTATCCCACTGGCATTTTGCGAGGGTAGGCATTTACAAATGTTTATTAACAAAAAAGTATAAAATCAATAAATCAAGAGAGGTAGGGCATAGCGAATCTTCGCTCGAATTGAGCCGGGAAAGGGAAGGACCTCCACCCTATAGAATACCGCAGCCAAACGACCTCCGAGTGTGTTTCTGCTGGTGAGTAGGGTTTCCGGAGCTCGTGTGGGGTTAAGGTTGGGCCGGCATGGCGGTGGCAACTGACCAGCTACTACCCGTTGTCACAGCGTCTTGGGCTTCTCTTTCGCTTTCCATCAGGCGTAGGGAAGCCATTATGTCGAGCTACTATAAAAAAAATCGTATTCGATATTCGGTTGTCGGGAAAGGTGCCTCTGGCTCAAAGCTCCCTCATGGTCATGTTTCAAATATGCAAGTCCCCAATTTTTCCCCCATCTGTCATCCCCGTTTGATTAAACTAGCGCAATTCACCAAATGACAGGTGCCGCTTCCCGCGCTTTTGCGTTGCGCCATCTTGAACGGGCAGGAAGCCATTTTGTGAAAACGTGATGGGAATGATTATTTCTACGAATAACAACCTCTTATTTGGCGAGTGGCTTGTAATAAACAGATTCACTTTGCGTAGCTTCTTCAGTGTTTAGGGCATTATAAGTATGTACTTAGATACATATCGACAAAAAGCCGTCAGTAGGGTTGCTTCATAGAAAAGATTACAATAAAAACGTCGTTATTAAATTTGATAAAAAATCAGCCGACCTTATGTCTTGTAAGAACATAATTATCCTTTCTAAAAGTGGAAAATTTCTAACCTAGATGAGGTTAGAAATTTTCTTGAAGGAAGTAGATATTCTCCGAGAGCTAGATAATCATCTCAGGGATCGCTTTGCGATGTATCATCTTGGTTTGTCATAATATAGGTATTATGCCAAGTAGGTAATGATGACAACGTTACAAACGCGTTGCAGGTTTTCCATAGAAGTTGTTAGGAGCACTTGTCGTGTGGTTCAACACCATCTAGTCTTGAACGACAGAACTACTGACTATTGCAGCGATGTGGAGATAAATGACGCTATATGTCCCTAGGAATCTTTGAGCTCGTATTGGTTTTGGAATAGGGTTAAAAGAAGATTTTATAGTCATTATGATTACTTTTCAATGTTATTCACTCTTCATAGGATTATATTAGGTAGGTAGGTCACAATGAAACTACAAGAAGTTACTTGTAAGTTATCTTTTAATCAAAACAACAGCCAGACAGGATGTCCCATTTAACCTAATGTTGGTAGTACGCATGGCTATTCTGCCGTCATAGGCAAAGACGATGCGGTGATTCTGCAAGCAATTGAAAATGGAGAAAAAAATATATGTTACTGCCCCATCGCCTTACCTGCATCGCACGCGTGGATATCGGGTTTCAAAAATAACGGACTTCCATTAAATGGTGCCTAAATTTTAAGTTCGACCTCTAGCAATATATTGGTGAAAACCGCATTCAATTCCATGCAGTAGTTTTCGCGTGATGCGCGATCAAACATACAGATAAAAACATACGGTCGAATTGAGAAACCGTCCTCCTTTTTTGAAGTCGGTTAAAAGTATCTCCCGTTTTTCCAACACTTCCCTTCACTGCTCTGCTCCTATTGATTGTACCGTGATGAAAAGTACTATATTAAAAAAGTACTATACTATAAGCTGCCCAGGAGTCAGAAGAATAATTGGTACCAAGTTTCGTTAAAATCCGTTGAATAATTTTTGTTTCTTTATCCAACATACAGACAGACAGACATATGTTTCATGTACAGAATTGACCTCCCTACAGATTTATTATAAGTACCTATAGGAAGATATAGATTGCGACTGTTCACTATTCTATTATGTGTATATCTTGATCTACCGTGTTATTTCTTTCCAAAGTCAACAACTGCATCAAAGCAGGCCACAACTTGATTATAAGTCGAAGCAAACATCCTCCACTTCATCTTTCCACTGTAAAGACCCTGAGTCCTCCGAATATACTGCAACGCTTTTGTGTCCACGTCTTCAATTTGATACTCGCCCTGTAAGTAAATCATCATCATCATTATCAGCCTATGGCTGTCCATTGCTAGACTTTTTTTTATAGAGGGGAATGCATTTATCCCCGTCATGCCACCTCCGGGGGGAGGTAACATGGTGACTGGGACTCACACCTCCCGAAATGGGAGGGCATACCCACTAAACCCCCCTGTGTCGCCAGTAGGCAGCAAGTTGCAGGGACACGGGTAACGCTGAAGCATACGGCCGCATCCCTGCATGCACTGGCCAGCCGCAGATGACAAGCGGCCGGCACTCCTGGTCTGGAGAGGGAAAATACCCCTACCCCCGGCTTCCGAGGAGCTGTAGCGTCAGCATAGACTTTGTACAGTAGGTCACAGCTGACGCACATACACATTAGTATATAAGTAAATAATCTATATTAATAATTTCGTCCAGGGGGTACGGTAGACTCGATCGAAACCTTATAAGAATAACGAAACATAAAAAAATATTGATTTCGAGTCGACAACATATATCCGCAAAATTCGTATTATAGAGAATTTCGTAAAATTCCGATGACACTGACAAACAACAATCGAACAATCCGCTCTGTCGCCATCTTTGACGTGAAGCACGTTCCGTTTCATTCTATATTAATAATTTCGTCGAGAAACCATAAATGAATAACAAAACATAAAAAAAAATATTGATTTCGAGTCGACAACATATATCCGCAAAATTCGTATTAAAGAGAATTTCGTTAAATTCCGATGGCACTGACAAACAACAATCGAACAAATCACTGTCGCCATCTTTGACATGAAGCACGTTCCGTTTCATTCATTTCAATATTGCGTTCGTCGCGCCAAAAAAGTACCCAACTGTGACTATGACTCATGTGCCTATGTAAAACGAAACGTCCACATTCGTCAGTCGCTGAAGTTTCATTACGAAATTATTGTTTTTGAAAATTTTTGAGACGTTTAGTTTAGTTAGAGGTTCTTCTTTTCGTTCTTTGTTCTAGACCGGATAAACCTTACGTGACGATAACCTTTTCACCGTCGTCAGTGGCAGAAGCACAAACTTGCATAGCCAAAAAACACAAAAAGAACAACCTCATAGAAAACTAACCATAACCCAAAAACAGTTGGAGTTTAGTTTCCCACATGCATATGTAGTGATTATTCGTTTGGATTACACACATCATGCCGAAAATCGTAAGTACATAGTTCAAATACTGTTTCGTTGGTTGTGTCTCTGTGTTCGTTTATTATTATTTGTTTGACGATACCTATGTCTTTTTGTTAACAGCCGGGTCTCCTTGCATTTGGTAAACAACCATTTTCCTACAAATCAAACTGCTCCCGCTGCATCTTAAATCACTAGCTACCTCTACAATATCCAAAGATGTATGTGATGACTTTCAGGTAAGTTGATGTTGAGTAAATTAAAATGAAAAATAATACTTATTACCAGATAGAGGTGGGAGAATATACCTACACCTACATACATTCACACTAATTATTATTATTTGAATATTTGTCTAATATTATTTTCTCCTTTAAGGTTGATAATGAAGAGCTGACACTAATCGAAGATTCACTGATGTCTGATGATGTTTCTTTGGACAACAAAAAAAACAGCTGCTGTCAGTCAGCAGTGATTTTATTTCTTTAGAAGAAGAGGAGACAAAAATCATTATGAAATGGGCAGACCCGAAGAAATGTAAATATTTAAGCAGTACAGGTCCCGGGAGTTTGGGACTTGGCAAAGTATCATAAACGGTGACAGCACTGAGTAGCAGCCCTTTGATAATTTCGAGTACGAGTACAACCATCTATTTGTATATGTTGTGGCCACATCTGTCCATTGGTTATAACATGATGTGGCCAGGCCAGACCAATGATAAGAAATCGTTTGACAATACGGCCATGTGTGTATACCGATAGGGCCAACTAGACGCACTGAAACTATTTCATGAAACTATCAATCTTAATCGATCATATCATGGAATTGTTTCAATGACTACCGGTAGAAAGTGCCAGTGTTGCCATATTAGCATATTTTTAGCATATAGATATATATAAAGATTTGGGTGAACCAACGATATTTTTATAATAATAATTTAATTCATGTAATTTTATAGCGGGGGGAAGGACCAAAGGAGGGAGAAGAACCAATAAAAACACTCTTAATCACAGATCTAACACAGTAGGGTAGGTTCCGGTCCCGTAGGTACGTAAAAATATGCATTGTTAATTTTGTCTTAGTTGTCTTACTTTCTTTTGAATGTTGATTTAAAATAAAATAATTTGTGTAAAATCTTTTGCAGTTTTATTTACTACCGGTAGAAGTTATTAAACACAAGGTACAATCTTTGAGCACCGATGTCTACAGAAATATCTACCTACATTTTGCACCTAGATGTGTATTAAGAGCAGGGCTTGGTAACGTTACCTATTTAACATTATAAGTAGTAGTTTTTACCGGTAAAATAATTACCGGCAAGTCGGCATACAAAATTTTAACGGTTATTTTTACCGGAACTCAAACTTAACGTTAAGTTTCAGGTATCGCTACTGTAATATAACGGGAAAAGTATGGATACCTGCTTTAGTTACCGGTAAAAGTAACGATACTTATAACGCTACTTTGCTGCGTTGACGCTCCGCACGGTTACTACTCCGGGTCTTGAAGTCCTCTTCTGAGGGCCTCGCTTACGGGCCTCGATCCTCGGATCTCTGCCCGGGCGTCTTCTCCGGGGCTATATTTGTCCCGGGTGCTATTTCTTCCTTAATCAGGAAACCCTCCCGCGCAACCTGGCGCGTCTGCGGCTTACGAGGTATGCGGCGCGAGAGGGGGGAGGATGATGTCGGGTGGGGCATATATAATATTTTTTCCACACGGTTACCTATAGCAGAGCGGCAACTTCGCGACACGAAACGCAGCGCGATAGAGAGAGAGAGAGAATGAATTTAATCCAAAATTAAGTTAGTAACGTTAAACGTTTATCGATACCATCGTGAAGGTAGCGGTAATTTGTATGAATTACCGCTACTTTAGGTGTCGATACTTTTTGAGTAGCGATACCTCGGCCAGGCAGAAGTAACGTTACCATATTTTTACCGGTATTCCAAGCCCTGACTAGGGGCTGCGCAGACGACAGACTTTTTGTGCGATAGAGTCTGCATCTGAGACATTTAAAAAGAGCATCTAGGTCCCTACAGCTCTGTCGACAGAATGATCGAAGATGTGCGTTGAGTCTGTGAAATATCCGCGACAGATTTTTGCGCGTCGTGTGCGTTACTGCTTAGAATTGCATCACAGACTAAAAAGTGCGTCACAGATAGTCTGTCGTCTGCGCTACCCCTTAAGAGTCAAGAGTCAAATTTCACCCGAGCGAAGCCGGGTTTTCATCTAGTAATGAATAAACGAGGCTCTTGATTATTGCACTACCTACTGGCTGTTTCATTTGTCGTCTCCCTGCTTAGGAGCCAAAGAGCAATATGGTGCTCCGCGGCTGGACCTCATGCAACGGTGTGGCTGCATCCACCACTTCGTTACGCCCCGTATGGATCGCGCCCCTGCACGCACCACTCGATTCCTAGACATAGGCCAACCTATCACCTACAATCGAAGGCGTAGCTAAATATCATAGACCGATGACGGGCAGCAGCGTCACCGGTGCTAGATTCTACGCACTGTGATCTCAGCGTGGCGATTATGGGTAAAACCTCCAATTATTCGGAAGTTTGCTCATCTTTTATTCAAATATCAAGTACTTATGTATATATATATATATATGGATAGGACCACCCCATATCATCCCGGGGGTGTCGTAGGCGTCGACCAAGGGAATTTCAGAAAACGGATAGCTGCTTTTACCTGGGTACAAATAAAATCTACTGCGGTCTCTAACCCTGCCTGCCAAACGTGGTGAAGACAAATCCCTCCAAATGACAATTGTCATTGGGATAGGATGTGGGGTTGGATGTGTCATAGGTCCTGATGGATCTATGACATCTAAAGTTAACAACTCTCTATATTTGGAGATTTACTGATGTGGCCGTAATTCGGCTTAAAGAAAGTTTGAAGCCCCCTACAGACTCATGCGAGAAATCTCGCCGAGAAGTTTTGCCGAGACCACAAGCAAGAATGAACATAACGGCAAGAAAGCGATCACATATACGCTTCTCGGGTTCTGTATTGGCTGTAACAGTGACATAACAAGTAATAGGTAACCTTATTAAATGCACACGTCCGGTCGTTGACAATATCTTGCAATTTAAGGGCGACGACAACTTTTCGTGATAGTTCGTTCCAGCAGGGTAAGTTCTTGAATGCAATTACTTCCTTCCACTTACCCTGTACCCATCGGAAGCCTTGAACCGTTAACTGGAATAATAAAACTAAATAAATACCAAATAATAAACGAGGTTCTCTTCAGGTCTAGCGGAAACTCATTTTACTGCTAAGCCTGAAGCCGGAAAGAAAAAATGACAACAGCAAAAAGAGTTTAATGTGACCCCCTTCATCTAATAAAAAAAAGAAGGTTTGACAACCGACTTGTGGCGGGATAACCATCACGATTGAAGGCGTAGTCAAATATTACAAGCCGATGACGGCCAGCAGCGTCACCGGAGCGAGGAGCTACGCCCTGCGATCGTCTACCCGCCTGCCCAGCGTAGCAGTTATGGGTAAAGCCTTCAGATGTTTGCACAAAGTGGCGAACAACTGGAAAAGTCTATATCCTTGGCGTGGAGGCTGTGGACTGCTATAGGCTGATGATGATGATGGTACTGTACTACCAATCGATCGATATATAAGTAAATAAAACATAGACGAACCTTCAAATTCACTGACGAATTTTGAAGTACCTTGATATGACCTTTTACAAGATTTCTTTTCTTATCTGTGTGATATATTTTCACATCAGTTAATATCACTATCGGGTCTGTTTGACGGCCATCCGAAAATGTACAATTTAGTACACTGGATATCATTGTGTCATTTGTAGCAGCCTAAACAAAGAAAAACAACATAGGTAGAGTACTCGTATGTTCAGATGATAAGCGTTCAACGTGTTGTAAGAGAGGTAGGGCATAGCGAATCTTCGCTCGCATTGCGCCGCCCTAATAGAATACCGCAGCCAAATAACCTGTCTAAATGAAAATCGGTATGTGAAATGTTAATATCGTCGCCGTAGAGCGAAAAGTCACTAAGTCGGTCATGACGTGTTTTGAGTTATGGCGGTTTAAAGTTTTATAAAACAAAAAAAAATATAACTTAATTTTAGTAACAGATAACTCTAATTTCATTGCTATATATCTTAAAGAATAGATAGACAAATAAGATTGTAATATCACTTTCAAATAATTATGTTTAATTACTGAGATAATGACAAAAAAACTGAGTTAGTGACTATTTCACTCATGTTTGGATCATATCGAGAGTCATTAAGTCGACTTAGTTAGTTTTCGCTTTCATGTTTTGTACCGAACCAGTAATTCTAAAAGTAGTTAAGTCACTTTAGGTAATTTTTAGTATGGATAGGGTCCAAAATTATGCTTTGATTTGTAAAAGAGAGAAATAACCAACTCGACTTAGGTACAGATTTGCTTTGTTAGATCATAAAAAAAAGTGTTAAGTAAAATTGGTTAGTTTTCGACTGCCAATGAGTAGTGCAAACGTAAAGTTAATGTGTTTTCGCTCTCTGTAAAACAAAAACTATGGCGCGTACAGAAATGTCAAAAAGAAGAATTTGTGCAGAAAAATTTGGGGAATCTGGCTAGGTATTTAACTCCATTTTGGCCATATGTCGACTTAGTGACTTTTCGCTCTACGGCGACGATATCCTGTATGTATAGTTTCATTTAAATCCGCTTGTAGTTTTTGCGCGAAAGAGTCACAAACATCGATCCATCAAAACAAACTTTAGCGTTTATAATATTAGTAGGACTACCATAAAATAAACACTTAGTAGGTAAATGTTAAAAGAATGCGGCGTCCCACGCGTGGATAACGGGTTTCAAAAATAACGGACTTCCATAAAATGGTACCTAATTTTTAAGTTAGACTTCTGGCAATACATTGGTGAAAACCGCATTTAATTCCATGATTTTTTTAGATTAAGAACATTTTGCGCATCAAACGTATAGATAAAAAATTCTCCCGTTTTTCCTACATTTCCCTTCACTGCTCTGCTCTTATGATCGTAGTCTGATGAAAAGTATACTATAACCTGCCCAGGAGTAGGTATGAAGTTTTTGTTTCTATAACAAACATACAGACAGACAGACGGACAGACAGGCAAAAATTTTACTCATTGCATTTCTGGCATCAGTATCGATCAGTAATCATCCCCTGATAGTTATTTTGAAAATATATTGAATATACAGAATTGACCTCTCCACAGATTTATTTTATATAAAGAAGATTAACAAAGAATGCTCACTCGAACAGTAGCATCACTAAAACTTAAGTGACTGAGAACACAAAGATATAACACCACAAACATGTTGCCGACGTTTGCTTTCGTAAAATGAACAATTTTATATGTGGCTATAGGATTCATCTATATACAAATCAATTCGAATTATAATCCATATTTAATTCGATTTTAATTTCCAGAAATACAGCTCTTGTACCACTGATCATTATGAATGTAATAGATAGATGTTATTTATTGTACTGATATAAATTGAGATAATAAAATAGAGATCATTAGTATTACCTGCCTATTCGCTCAATAGCAGATTTTTTCAGCCAGCCCACTGGATTCGGTTAATTTTATATAGCAACCAGCCCCTTTAGGAGTTCATTTAATTAAACGTAGGAGGTCAGTCACCTAACGGGCCACTGTTCATGATAAAAAGCTTAGAGCCGGTATCATCATCATCATCAGCCTATTGCAGTCCACTGCTGGTCATAGGCCTCTCCAGTTGTTCGCCACTTAGGACAAACATATGGAGGATATACCCATAATCGCCACCCTGGGCAGGCGGGTTGGCGATCGCAGGAGCTTTTGATTGATTGAATAAAATAGATCGACTCGTTCGACTGTTTTCCAAACAATCCCTCGCATTTTTGTCCGACCGACGAGTGTTTAAGCCCATTTTCCCGCGCCATTGGGCTGCGTTAATTAATTCTCGTGTGGTTTTGTCAGCGCGCGTCATAATTGCAGTCCGCTACGTTTAAAATAATGTATTGTGTTGGCGGCGAAGCCTTTTTTGTCACCGCATATGCGACCACGGCATTAAAACTAGGTACCTATGTGCACTCGTATTTATTATAGTCATAGATGCCATTCCAGCTCATGTGTTTCTTTTATGTGTGTAGGTATACCTAGCAGGACCCTGCCTTGAATTCGATCTACAGCTATAGTTTAAAATCAGGAGTAATTAGTACCTTCCAAATTGTACAAATAAAAAATTAGTAGGTACCTCAATAGTTTTAGAGAAATCATTAATTATATTCCATGACCCTCCCCCGTTTGATGATGTTCAGACAAATGGTATACATTCCCGTTTAGATTAGGGGCATATTAGTACCTTAGAAATACATCGATAGGTATTATTTTCAAATTATTGATAATAATTTAAGAGAAATGCACCTACGAAACTTTTATTTATCCAGCAGGACCCCATCATCAGCTCCGACAGTCACCTAACTTATTTGAATTTAATTATGTAGTACCTTTAATTAGCAATAAATAGGCTAATATGGCTAAAAATTGTAATTAGTCCGTCTTTTAGCTTATTCAAAAATAAAAGACACGTATTTCTATATGTAAATTAGACAAAAAACTACAAAGTTATAGCCCGTTTAAATTACGCGTGACGTCACTCGGTGAGGCATTTTTACGGGAGCGAGTGACGTCGAAGACTCCTTCTCCTAACTTTTGATGCCTTGTATCTTTGCTATTGCTTTTGCTTATTTGATTGACTGGCTCGGTGGCTCAATTGGTAGTGACCTCTGTCTTCTGAGCCAAGGGTCGTGGGTTCGATCCCCACACATTACAAACATTTGTGTGCATGAACATGTCTGTTTGTATTGGTCTGGGTGTTTTCCATGTATAATATGTATTTATTTACAAAAAAAAATGTATCTAAGTAAGTTTATCAGTTGTCTAATACCCATAGTACAAGCTTCGGCTTAGTTTGGGGCTAGATGGCGCTGTGTGGCCCAGCGTGGCATGCCTAGGGTTATTTATTTATTTTAATGAAAGAAGAAAAAATACGTGCCTTTTATTTTTGAACAAGATAAAAGACGGACTAATTACCATTTTTAGCCATAATAGCCTATTGTGATAGATTTTTACAAGTGACAATGTGTACAGCCTATATAAAACGAGTCTTGTAATATAAAACCAAATACAATATTACAGGTTATCTTAAAAAGAATAGATAGTATTTTAATCCCGCCGTCACTTTGTTGAATTGAATTTTGAGGTTTCGTTGAATTTTGATGAAATGTCAAAAATGTAGCCTATTATCAGGGCCGTCATAATGTATATTCGGCGCCGGTTTGCCGGACTCAACCTGCGCCCTCTTGTGGGAGTCGTGGGGGGGTCCCCCTTTGTACCGTGTACTTTCTCCCATTACAAATTTTGGCTTCACCATTTACTTTTCATAATTATTTCCTGAATTTCGCACCACATCACACGCTGATTTTTATTCTAAACTTAGATTATGATTCTAAAAAAGCTTCAAATAGATTTTGCTATTTAGAAACTTTGGCGCTAAAGGTAATTAAACATTAATAAAAAAGACCATTTAAATTTAAAAATCTTTTATTCGTCCGGAAGAGACTTTGGCTTAAACTAATGACTATAAACAACATAATTATTATGTATTTATAATTTAAAATGTTCAGGCTCATAAGGACAATCCTTGGAATCACTTCGAAGTAACATACATAATACCTAGGTAAATTCAAAATGATAAACAACTTGAGTTTGATTAGATATGGGTTTTTATAGGAGCATAATTATTAATTACCAAAACCCGTCAGGTATTATGCTACAATCATTATTTTGAATCAAACAGATGCAATATCCAAAAACCTATTCATAGACAACACTTAAGTACCGGTCGCGCTATTAAATATTAAAACCTTTACTTTTTCATACTCCCTATTTAAGAGAGGTAGGGCATAGGTAGCGAATCTTCGCTCGAATTGAGCCGTCCGTCCGGGGAAGGGCCTCCACCCTATAGAATACCGCAGCCAAATGACCTCCGGGTCGTGTTACTGCTGGGGAGCTTGTGGGGGGCTAGGGTTGGGCCGGCATGGCGGTGGCAACTGACAGGTAACTGACCAGTTACTTGCCCGTTGTCACAGCGACTTGGGCTTCTCGCTTCGCTTTCCATCAGGCGTAGGGAAGCCATAATGTCGAGCAGTGGCTTGAGTGGCTTTTTTTATAGTGATAAAAAAGAAAACAATACATAAGTATTGTTTATGGATTCAGGTGTACGGATCGGTTCATAACTGACGAAAAATACGTCAAGCATATCATCCGTCACGTCGCGTCGCGCGTATTTTTCGTCAGATGTATTCTCCGGTCTTATTTTTCGACTGATCCTAAGCGCTTACAAAAATCTCTATAACGATAACTTCTATAGAAAAATACAAATGCGCTGTATTATAAAATTATAATTAAATCACTATATAATAATATAACCTACGACTAAGGATATTAGCACATTATGCTGGATTTATCCCCTATTCTAACCATTTCTGAATAACACCATATATGGAGATATTTCACAAAAACTATAATTCATAAAAAGAATTATTTACTATATAAATGATTATGTAGTATAAGGGCCAAAATACTTTTTGATGCCTAAAAACTGGTCCCTCCGAAAGATTAATTAATTTTATGAGATATTAGTGCAAAATTGCGCAAAAAGTATACTTATATCGCAATATAACATTATTTTCTAACGCAGAAAACAAGATTTTACCGAAAAATAAGTTATTTATCTCAAAATTGCAGTAACAACGTTGTAAGTTTTGGTAACGCAGTCGTTCTTAGTACAAAATATTGCTGTCCTTGAGCACTGTGACAAGATGTACTTAGCTATTTCTCCCAATATTTCCTAGGTGGGGTTTAATCTTAAATGTCCTTATGAAAATGTAACATTTGAACCTTATAACAACGCAAATAGATATTTTTTACATTAAATATTTCATGGAATAAAAAAATATTTAGTCTGTGTCCCCAACAAAGAACAACATCGTAACTACCTTGCGTTGCTATATGAAAATAAACCTTAAAGTGAGTGTCTTACATTTTATTTCACTACATTTGGTTCGACTTATTGTAACTATTAGAACGAGTGAGAGAAACTGCGCGTGGGGGAGACCGCTAGTCGGATTTGTCGCGTCACAGTCGTTGAGAGAGGTGCGTGTATTTATTGCGTGGCCACTGAGTTACCGCTATCGAAAGGTATGTACTGACGATATTTACATTATTATTACTTTAATATGCACTTAGTCATGTTTAGTTTCTGTCAGTGTTAGAATATTTGCATTTTGTTACTCTTTTTTAGTG
Organism: Conogethes punctiferalis; assembly: GCA_031163375.1. Classification (NCBI taxonomy): domain Eukaryota; kingdom Metazoa; phylum Arthropoda; class Insecta; order Lepidoptera; family Crambidae; genus Conogethes; species Conogethes punctiferalis. Next base: position 10,793,189 of record CM062097.1, on the reverse strand, counting down.
AATATTTACAACGCAGTCAAAAATTTACAACTGCGTAACTGCTACACTGCGTTACTAAAAAGTAACTCAGTTGTTGTAAAGGTAACGCAGTTGTGTTTTCTATTAATTTTAATGTTAGAAATATATTATTAAGACCGAAATACAAGAATACTTTTTCTTGCTCCACAGAATACAGGTTATTCCTCATCTTCTAACTCTGAAGACGAACCTTTAGCAAGCATTAGCCGGTCGAAATCGGTTAATAAACGAAATGCAGCTAATTGAAAAGGAAAATGTTCATCCTTCAAAGATATCTGACGGTGTCCATGTTTTAATAAAAGTGTTCTTCTGTCAATGACAAACATTACACAAAGTGAAGTCGATGAAGAAGAGACGTAAAAATTATGTTTTACAAGATGGAAGATAAAACTGGCAAAATATTCAAAGCAGTGGGTACTGATATTTCTTATGAGCCTTACGATAATATTTTGGAAATTCTTCCTCACCCTAAAGTTGTCGTAAAAGTTAAAAGGGTATATTTTCATAACGATGAAGCAATTAACGTATATGAAAAGTAAGACTGAATTATTTGTATTAAATTTACTAAGTTTGTTCATTTTGAAGTAATTTGAGTTACTTGATACTATATCACGTCATAAGAAGTAAAATGTTGGTTTGCTTTATCATTTTAACAGATCTCTATTAAAAGTACAAAGTATAGTAAGTAAGAAAATACTACTGTGTTACTAAGTTTACTACTGCGTTACATTTGTGTCCCCCTGATTATTGTAGTTTTTTCAGTAACACATGGGCTGCTAGTGATCTTAAATGCCTTAACCTTTTATGTACATATTATTAATCAAAAGTGAAAGGGTATGCCATTAGATGGTATTAAATATAAGTTGTTTTATGCTATTAATAGGAAAGTCTAAGTTTTAAAATGACACTTTAGTAACGCAGTAGTCTTAATTATTATTAATACTCCATGAAACTGATAAAATCTGTGATTTTACTTTCTGAGAGCTAAATGTATGCGTTACAGTTTGAAACTGACATATTGAAAAGTCTGATTGTGCAATTTTAATTAATAAAGTTAATTTTGTAAAAAAGTAACGCTGTTGTTTAATTTTTTGACACCTTGACATATTAGTAGCCAGAAATCAAATAAACTCATTAAAATTATCGCTGCTGAGGTATGTATATTATAAATCAAACTATAACTTATCTATATTAACCTAAAATTACAAAGAAATTTAATATTTTATTTTTATATTTTATCGAAATTTGAATGTTCGGATTAGGCATTAAAAAGTATTTTGGCCCATAAACAATATTTTCGGGATCTTCGATTACCTATATTTTAACGATGGCATAGGAATTTATTAAAAATTGTAAATAATGAAAAAGGAAAGGCATATTTACAATAAGTTAAATTCAACAAAATAATTCTGTGATTTAACAATAAAAAGAGCATCTTTTCTGTAGCAATGTGTATTTATTGTCTATAAAAAAATCGTTAACAAATTGTTTGAACAGATTAAATGTGGCCAAGTATTCATGCCAGAGAGTGTATTACTCTCAGTATATACAATTCAAATAATATACTCTTACAATAACATATACCTAATGACCATACAGGCATCCGACAAAACAAAAATAAATCATTCTTCTTTGCGTGAAGAAGAAAAATAATTAATATTCACGTAAAGGTTGATTTGTTGAACGAATCATTTATAACATAAAAATTGCTTTGAACACAAATTATGGGCAAATCATGTGCTAATAGGACGCAACGACAGTTCGATTGTGAAAATCATGAAAAATTTGTTGGAGAATTTCAAAAATCTACTTAAAAATATACAGTTTTGATTATTTACACTTTCCCTAATACTAATCACGATTTTTAGTGAATACCAATTTAATAAACCTACTAATTGTATTGATCAGTATTCGTTATTTCTAAACATAGTGCAATATACGAAACTATTTACATCAGAACTTTAACAAAATAACACTAATACTAAGTATTCCTGTAAAATGAGGAATACTCGTTTGAACCCATAACATTCCCTCTGTTTCAGATAAGAGATCTATGTATGTAAGTATATAAACAATAAACATATATCGCAAACTATAGCTACATAGTAGCTCCCTATATTAAGTTGCCATTAAAAAATACATAATTGAAAACTTTTTGACACCTCAAATGGAGAAGAGGGAACATTGATTGCCTATCGACATAAGCGGAGTAAAATCAACCAATAGAATTGCATAAAATCCGCCCTATTCACGCTTTACGATTCTATTGGTGGATTCGTGGCTCGCTCCACTTCGTTGAACAGGCAGCCTAGGTCAAACTAAAATACTAACAAATAAATGCATTTGTTCGTAATCACTAAGGGTATCTTAAACTTAAGTAGGATGCACATGAAATATAATGGCTTTAGGTCTGATTTTTATCGCCAGATAAAATTTAACAGACTGATTCAGATAGTTATGACAATATGTACCTTAGTAATACTTCTTACTATAAATACATCATGACTTTTGCAATTAGTCGTCTTATCATCTATCAGTGTCCGTTAAACTTATCTGTCTATTGAAAAGTCAGGGCTTGGGGTCAATTTATACTATAGTCGAAACGCATGGAAGCGTCTTTACAAAACTTAACATAGCAATTTCAACTTTAACCCCACAGTGTACCACACACATTACTTTCGAGATATTAAAAAAACGCGCGCATTCTTCGGACTTCGCTACCAAGGCGGATTGGTCCTTTACTCCTTTTTGGATTAGACGATAATATAACAATAACATAATGAGCTGCTCGGCTACACTTGACAAATATTGTATTCAAAACATAAAAAATATGATATTATGTATATTTTTGATAAAAAAAGGCAAACTGATGAGTTTCTCGACACTTCTCATCAGGCCTCATCCTCATCACGTCGAAGTGAAGTGAAGTCGAAGGAAAAATGTTTGACGTGCAAAAAAACTATAACTCGTGAATCTATTTGCAGAAATAAATTATTTTATTTTATTTTATTGGTGTGCGTAACGCTGTGGAGTTAAGTTTGAATTTGTTATGTCAGTTTTGGTTCAACGCTTCTATGCGCTTCGACTCAGCGCTAGTATACATTGACCCTTAGCTGTTCAGTAAATCAGAATCCTTGTTTCTGGTCATCCAACATAATGTGCGATGGCATCACTACAAGAATGTTTATAAAAATCACAGATATTTATACCGTTTGCAACGGTCAACTCAACTATCACTAAAACCGAGAACCCATGTATTGGGTCATCGGTGACTTGTCATACAATACTATTTCTACGTTCTCCGGCTTCAAGGCAACAAATCAGTCAACAAACGCTGGAAAGTACACAACACTCACACTTATGCAATTTCACTGTACAGTAGCTAAAAAAAACCTTAGCTGTCATCTTCACACTCATAAATTAGACCGCGAGCAAGACAGGCAGACTTTTCATGAAGCGCATGCATTACTTTTTTTTTATATTCGAATGGGGTAGCGCTTGACCCCAACTGGCCTAATCTTAAGCGATGTTAGAGTCTAAGGTGGAGCGCGCTCACCCAACAAAAACCGATTCACTCTCGCCTTGAAAATCTGAGGACTATATCTCTCTGGGAACACGGACTCCGGCAAAGAGTTCCATAGCTTAGCCGTTCGCACTATGAATGTAGAGGCGAAGCGCTTTGTACAAGTGTTAATGTGTTGAATGTTCCAGCTTTAATCAACTGACCTGTAAAGACAACCGTTTGAATGTGTGCCAATCCGATACCATTTCTCCATACGATCTCTTCTCTTTGCCTTTGGCTTAAATTACTACATCAGGTATAGGACTATAGCAGTCAATAATAGTCTTTGCTATCCCATGGGTGTCGTAAAAAATGACTAATGGTATCAGGAAACGGGCAGCAGCGTTTACTTGGGTACAAGTAAGACCCACCATCTAAGCGTGTTGACTAAGGCAAATCATCCCCAATGATAAATGACATTGAGGGAGGCCCACGTCCAGCAGTGGACGTGGACAAGTCGATTGGATTTGGAAATTCACTACAAATTGTCAATACTGAACGTTCAAGACTCACTCGTAGAAGCCTTCTTCTCAACATCTTCAACAACGACTCTCGGATTGATCTTTATCACCTCATCCAACTTATCCGTCACCATATCGTCACTATGAGACATCACTGTGGTCACATTGGGGTAGGCCTCCAAAGGAGTTGGCTTGGACCCGTAGAATGAAAACTCATCCTCACCCTGAGGCAATTTGCTCGTAGATTTCTTGGCTACGGTCTGATTTGGGGGTTTGGCAGTGGATTTCTTGGCTATTCTCTTCGCCGGCGGCTGGATGTCATCGGCCGCTTTCCGCTTGCTCGTCTCCCCCTCATCCACCCCCACGTTTATTTGTCGAGACGCAATGTAGTATCGAAGAGCGAGCGGCGAGTGTACCGTATTGTGGTCTTTCAAATTCTTCATAAAGGGGAACCGCTTATCACAATGCCCGCAGCATATGTCCTTGGACTCCCCTGGTTTGTAGTAGGCGTAGTTGACCTGCTCCCCCGGGTGGTTCGCCACGAAATGGCTTCGAAGGCCGGGCATGCCCTTGAAGAGGCTCGCGCAAACGTTGCACCTGAGAACGGACTCGCCTTTCTTGACGAACTCCGGTTTCGTGTTCTCGTGCCGGTGGGTCTCACTCATCGACTCGGGAACAGAGGTCTCGCAGACGAGGCAGAGGAGGCGAAGCTCGGGCGGCTCGGGGCGAGCGTCGGTCGGGAGGTCGGCGGGCTGCGCTCGTTTGATGTGCTCCGGCTTGAAGGTGCAGCCGTGGGTCTTCTCTATGTGGCTCTGGAGGCTCCTCTTGGTGCCTTGAAGGTCGCAGAGGACGCAGGTGTAGACGGCGTCGTTGTGCCGGTGCATGTGCACGTTCAGGCCGCGCGCGGTGGAGCCCTGGTAGGGGCAGTGCGGGCAGCGGTAGGGCGGGCCGGCGGGCGCGGCGGGGGCGGCGGGGGGAGGGGGCGGGCGGCTGGCCTCGGGCGTGGGCACGCGCGTCTCGTAGCGCACCACGAGCAGCGCGTTGTCGGCCGGCTCGGGCTCCGCCGCGGGCGGCGGCGACGGCGCCCCCGATAACGGTAAACAGCGCATGCTTAGCTTCTGCACCTGGAATTAAAATAATATGAAACCATTACTTTACTTGGACATCACAATATGACTATTCGGTCATGAAAAGAAACAGGCGCAATAGTTACAGAAGAAAACACAAAAATATACTTAAAATTAGACACACGGCTGTGCTGTCTAATCTAGCAAATTGCTACACTCTTGATAATAAAACATTCACTTTGTATTGCTAATAATGAACAGTAAAAGATTATTCGTAGAAACCTTCTTCTCGAGTTAAAATGAGCATCATATATACCTTTTATCGCTATCAGTAATAACGTGTATGCTTGTTTATCTGTATGACGAGCACCGTTATGAGTATGTGTGTGTGTATATGTGTAGGTCCCTCTCTCTCTGTGTGTGTGTGTGTGTGTGTGTATGTTTTGTGGTGTGTGTGCGTGTATACCTGTATGACAGCTTGCAGCCAGGCGGCGCGCAGCGCGGGCGAGCGCTCGGCCTCCCTGGGGCGCGCGGCGAGTCCCGCGTGCGCGCTCTTGCAGTGGAACTGCGCCTCGTGGTACGTCTGGTGCGTGCCCGAGCAGTGGCTGCAGCACCACCTGCGAATAACGACAATAACCCAATGACAACATGCCACGCTGAGATCTAGTTCCAAACTAAGCCGACAAAGCTTGTACTATGGATACTAGACAACTGATAAACTTGACTTGGATACTTTTTTTTCCGTAAATGTCATATGCGACCTAGCAAACATGTCGTGTAAGACGACTAAGGGGATTCTACATTCATAGTGCGAACGGCTAAGCTATGGAACTCTTTGCCGGAGTCCGTGTTCATCAGGAAACGGGCAGCAACGTTTACTTGGGCACAAACAAAACCTACTGCGGTCGCCAACCCGCCTGCAAAGCGTTCCCCCAAATTACAACTATTATTGGGGGAAACCTATACCCAGTGGACTTTTGCATGCTGATGATAATATATTAGTCTCTCCTTCAACCACTCACCGTATCTTAGTCAGCTCACTCTCCAAGTGATTCCTCATGCTGGTTTCATCCTTAATCTTCACATTGCACTTCGGGCAGCAGTAGACCATATTGCTCGGAACACCTAGAGGGCCAAAAGCCTTCTCCAACTCCGCCATAGTAGGTTTCGCTTTCGGCTCTGAAGCTGCCTTCGGGGTTTCTTCAGGTCTTGCAGGTCTAGGAGGGCGTTCAGTAAGGATCTTCTGCTTGGCTAAGGAATCCTTGTTCTTGGCGATGGCTGCCGTTTGGTGGTCCAAGAGTGCCGAGACCCATTTCTCTATGCTGGTGTCCGGGGGTAGCTCCACAGGGCTCTGGTTCTGGCCACGGTGTTCAGAGATGATATGCTCATTCAGGCCGGCGCTGTGGAACGCCCTGTAGGAACAGGTGCCGCACACCCATCTGTGAATGATGGATAAGTTGCCGTTGTACATAAGAGTTAGACAGATGAGGTTATATTTGTACAATAAGCATGCCCGAATTATATAAAATTAAAATGCTGCTCTACCTAAAAAACTTATTTCTATCAAACTTATGGCTCATTATAATTTTTTCAGTAATCTTGAAAATATTTCATGCTAAATAGTTTAATAATAGTTAACAAACGACATGGATTTATTATTACTAATTACAATTACAAATCATTTCATTGGCAATTTTTCACCCTGTAGTCTGGTTGGCAATTGATCTCGTATGACGATAATTCCATGTAAATTCAAATTGTTTTCAAATAATTTGAATTTTTGTGGAGTTATCTAGTTTGGTGATGATGATAACGAACTAGGTTATTTTGTCTACCTACACTTCCTTGCGCTTTCAAATATTCAGAAAAGAAATAAAATAGTTTTTCATATAATAATATGTATAAATATAATATACATAAATGTAAGCCAACAGAAAGAAACAAAGCTACGCTATTGTGGCTGAGATAGCTGATCAAGATATAAACTTGCGGCATAATGAAATCAAAAGCAAGTACATCATATAATTTGTAAGTAGGTACAATACCTTTCAGTGATCATTTTAGCAGCAAAGAGAAGCACACACGGTGGTTAAATATTTACAGATAGGCATTATTTATTTAACATTTAATATAAGCAATTGACTTCGTTAATTTTATGCTTTGGTCAAGATAATGTACCGAAAATATTAGAAACATTCATAGATGTTGATAAGTATTTTCGCAGGAAAATGTTAGGTAAATACAATGATTATAAACCAAACGTTTTGTATGTACACAACACCAGTATCACACCATACACGTACATAGGTACTATGTAAACTTAAGTAAGATTCTTTATGTTTCGAAGTGTTTGCAGATCTCTAGTTATCAACCCACACAAAGCATAAAGCTATTCTTTGAAAAATTAAAGACTGAAAACGATGTGTTGATTGCATAATTTATTGTAGTATTTGAAAGGCTTTTGGCTTCACCATTTAAAAATCGACGATAATTATATAACTAGTTAAACAGTTTGCAAGACTTTGCCCCTCTCTTCAGAATAGTAAACTTCCTGTACCTGAAGATTGTTTGGATGAGATCGCTTACTAGCGATAAGACCTCCTAAATTGCATCATAGTTATCTGTAATACCTTCTCTGTAAATGTATTTGTGCAATAAAGAATACCTATCGACCAAAAATTACTGTCTATAGAACACAATTGTGTCTATAGCCTAAAAAAAACCGGCCAAGTGCGAGTCGGACTCTCGCACGTAGGGTTCCGTACCACTATACAGCTAAATAAATGTTTTTCTGTACGTTTTATTATATTGGAGTTAATTAAATGAAAAAATTAGGTAATTTGATTTATGACGTTTAAAAAAAAACTACTGGCTAGATTTCATTCAAACCAAATTTCGTTAGTAGTTTTCATAGTGATACACATGATATATTTTTTTCAGTTTTATCATGCCCATATTTTAGAAGTTACGGGGGGGGGACACTCATTTTACCACTTTGGAAGAGTCTCTCGCGCAAACTATTTAGTTTAGAAAGAAATGATGTTAGTAACCTCAACATCATTTTCAAATACCTATCCATAGATACCCCACACGTATAGATTCGATGCAAAAAAAAATTTTCAGTTTCAGTTCTATGTATGGGGAACCCCAAAAATTTTGAATTTTTTTCTGATTTTATTTTAAAATCTTAATGCGGTTCACAGAATACATCTACGTACCAAATTTCAATAATGTAGCTCTTATAGTTTCGGAATAAATTGGCTGTGACATACGGACGGACAGACAGACAGACAGACATGACGAATCTATAAGGGTCCCGTTTTTGCCATTTTGGCTACGGAACCCTAAAAACCACAGAAACACCACACAAATAAAAAAAATCGTTCACAAACCTCCTGTATCCCAGCTCTTCATACAGATGAGACTGCATAGCATCACTAGTATCCTCCATAACGACTTGGCACAACGGACACTTATAGTTCAGACCGTTCGGTTCGCAGAACTTGCCGTACTTCTTGCATAGACTGTCAACGTCTTCTGTCTCCGGGGTCTGCTCAGTCACCTCCTTCTTGACTAGGTTGAGGTCCACAGCAGGGGTGGAGGTGGACGCGACCGGCTTTTGTGGTGCGACCAACAGCTGGACCAGGCGGGAGTTGGGGTCTGAGACCTCAGTCTTTATTGGTGTGGTCTCTGTGATGCCGGATTTTTGACGTTGTTTCATCCATCTGGAAGTGGGGGGAGAGTGGGTGAGCAATGTAATCTTGTGAACAAGTTATTCTCAGGCGTAATATGTGTACCATTCCGGGCCCGTGGCAGATTCATCGGTGGGTACTATGGGTACTAGATAACTTACTTAGATACTTTTTTTTGTAAATAAATACATATTATACATAGAAAACACCCAGACCAATACAGACATGGTCATAAACACAAATATTTGTACTGTGCGGGAATCGAACCCACAACCCTTAGCTCAGAGGGCAGAGGTAACTACCAAACGAGCTATCGAGCCAGTAAAAAAAAACCGGTTCACACTCGCCTTGAACATCGGAAGATGTTCTTTTTCCTCTCGCACTATAAGGGGCAGCGCATACGACAGACTATCCGTGACGCACTTTTTAGTATGTGATGCAATTATATGCAGTAACGCCTACGACGCGCAAAAATCTGTCGCGAATATTTCACAGATTCAACGCACATCTTCGATCTTTCTGTCGGCAGAGCTGTAGGGACTAGTTGCTCTTTGATGGCATTGTGTTATTAATTAACACAATAACTGCCACACACACAACTTCTACACAGCCAAAACCTACTAACAAGTTTTAGCTTGGTCCGGAATTCGAAACGAACTGTGTTGTAAAATAGCACGTGCGACCAAAAAACTAATGATTCATGTATGAATATACTTTTGTTAATGTTGTCGCTGCGCCCAGCAGACCTCTTGTTGTCTACGGAAGACCAGTGTCGAGGTTTCTTACAGGATACCTCGGCTTATACTGAGTGGACACCCTTTAGTGTCACAATTTATTTTTATTGTAGGAAACTTAAAAACTGTTACATTGTAAAGTGATACTAATAAACATTTTTCTTTCTTTCTATAACAGAAAAACACACAAGAACTCACCTGGGCATGCCATCTTCATCCGGAATAGATCCCTCCCTATAAAAATAGTAGAAGACCTCCCCTCCCTTGCCCGGATGAGAGTTCGTCATATGCTTCCTCACATTATCCAAAGTCGAAGTCCTGAATGGGCAATTGGGACACTTGAACTGCATCTTAGACTGGTGGTTCTTCCCACAATGGTCCACTATCTCAGGTCTGAGCAGGCTTCTGAACTCGCAAAGACCGCACTGCCAAGGTTTGAGGTCCATAGTTGGGGCAACGCTCGCTGGCGCAACCTCGGCGGTTTCCCTCACGACGACGACGCGGGCATCAGAGTGTGCATCAAGGCAGTGAGTCTCCATGAATTGGCGGTCATGATGATGGTCGGAACAGCCGGAACAGGCGTACAGTTCAGACCCGTGCGTTTGGAGGTGGTCCATGATCTTGGCGAATGTGGGGGGGATGGTAGTCGAGCAATGGACGCAGCGGAAGTGGTGAGCGGTGGAGTGGAGGGTCCCCCAGTGGCATTTGAAGAGGTCTTCGTCTACCGAGAGGTAGGAGCATCCGGGGGCGCCGCAGGCGTACCGCTGGCGGTCGAGGATGAATTGGGGGTAGCGGGAGGCTAGCTCTGGGGTTACTATGGGGGTGGGGGTGGGTTGGGTTGGGGCGGAGGGTGCGCGGGAGACGATGGAGGAGGAGGCGAGGTTGAGCATGCGGTCGAAGTGCTTCTCGTTCGTCTCGAGGTGGGGGACGGGGTTGACGGGGGCCGAATTCGGCACTGGTTGCTGTTCCGCGTGAGATTGTAAGTGCCGGACCATGTTGAGCCGAACCTGGAAGGGGATGATGGTGATTATGTGCTTGGAAACATATCAAACTTAAGACTCTGCTTATCTACAAACTCCCATTAGTTCTACCACAGATAACTGCAGTTAAAGCGGGAATATGAAGCCTTTATTAGAGCTGATTTTAGTAAAAATATGAGATATTTTTAGACTATTGAGACTTCAGTATAACTAACTACTAGTATTGATACTTTGTATCCAACAAAAATTTTTAACATTATAGAACTGCGAACTGGTAGGAACACTTTTAGAATCACACTTACGGACGTCTACTAGGATATTAGCATGAACAATGGTGTATCGAGTATGTAAATCATATGATTACTGTATGTATGTATACAGTTACTGAGCGATAAGTACCAGGAGCGCATAAATACGTAGGAAGTCTGTAAGTTGCGTTAACTTAACTAATGTTGGTTAAAGAGACACTACTAACATCATCTTAACCCTTTAAAGCGCAAGACTATTTTTTTTTACTTTTTAGTGTTTTAGCGAAATGGTATGATAAAATAGTAACTAAGGATATATAAAAATAAACAAAAAAAAATTAAAGTGTTATAGTTTTTTAGAAATGATATGTATCAAATATGTTACATTGCCCAATAAACGAAGAAGTAGCATATCAAAAGTACGTATCATATTTGTTACATTGCTCTTAGGCTAAGCTTTGATAAAACACCAATTGGGGTACAAAAGGGGTATGAATTATTGATAATAATTAAACAAAAGTAATCAATTTAAAATTTATTTTGCATGAAAGTTTAAAAAACAATTCTTTTTGGTACAATACAAAGACAGAGATCAAATTTAAGGCAATTACATTTGTTTGACCCTTTACACAATCGACACGTACCTCGTATCCTATCTATCTTGGAATATCGGAAGATGATCCACACCGTCAAAACGAATCCTATCATTCGGTCGGGGGCAATGGGTTCCAAGGGAGGCCCTACCTTTCTTCACTAATGTTTTATCCGTAGGTAAAAACTTTTCACAACCCTTCAGAAGAAGAAGACGATTAGATCTGATTGTCCCAAGGCTGCCATGCTCTTTCCGCAAGTAGTGGATAACCTCCAGGGATGTAAAAAAGTTATCAAAATAGATATTGGCTGGACTTTTCTCAATTGTCATGCAAAGAACCAACACTAACTTCCCTACAAGCCCAAGACTATTTTCATACTCTGAAAAAAGCTTGTGGTTATATAACCACGAACCTAAATATATATTTAGGTAGTTGATGTGTGCTATACTTTGTTCGATCGAATCTTCTGGGTAATTGGTGACCTAATATGAGATAGAACAGATGAAACCGAGTTTATAACTGGCATTGGATCAATTTGTTTTTGAAGTGGGAACATTTCGTTTCATACCATTGGGGTAAAGGGGTCAGTTTCCATGTCAATATTAGTATTCGGCTTACATTGAAAAATTCTTCCTGGGTAAGAAGGGAAAATGAATTATCGTGATCTTGTTCTGTAGTTGAACTGTCTAAAATATACATTCTCACAAGTGAAGAGCAAATAGAGTGCGGCTCGGAACTGCTATCTGAATCAAAGTCTTCAGTATAACGTCGACGATGAGCTGCGGCATCTTCAGTGATGACTTTATCATCCGAAGCTGATGGTCCTTAGATGAAGCACGTTTAGGTGGAATCAATACCAGGATTTTCTTGGTTCTCTCCCATGCAAGTTACAATTTAAGCTACAATAACAATAAATTCAATTTATTTTCGAAATCTTGGGGTAAGTTCAGCTGTAGACCTCCACCGACCATTGGCTTAAGTAATGATGATGATGAACAGGGCTCTTGAGTACAGAATTCCTTCACCTACACCAAACCACCAATCGATACATATGACACTATTTCCCACTGCGGTAGCACATATTTTTAGAACACCTTATTCACACCAATTAAATAGTACATATTTTGAACACGCAAAATGGAAAGGCTATCATAATAAATGTTTTAGTGCCTGTATTACTCCATAAACGGGTTAGATTATAGAAAAATGCTTAAAATTCCATGCAAGCTATTTTCTTGATATTCGCGCAATGTATCACCCGTAATACAAACAAAATCACAACTAGTTTACTGGGTCTTGCGCGATGTATTACGGGTAATACATACAAATATTCATACAGATTACGTAAAAACTAAACTCAACTAATTCGCATTTGGGCATGTTTTAAATATATGCACTTACTAGAAATTAATACACAGTAATAAATTGCCAAAATAATCACTATTATAATTATTATAGAATAAAACTTACGGAACGTCAGCGTGCTCTGTGGGGTTGCGGCACCATTTTGCAATTTAGTGACAGACGGTGCGCCGGAGCAAATTCATAATTTTTTTACTACATAGGAGTAGTATACTTTATAGCATAGTAAAATAATTTTGTTAATTTTCTTTTTAGATTTCATGAAATATTTTTTAGTTTAGAGTGTATCACCACAAACACATTGCGAAATAAAGGGTTAAATACATAAACTCACGCATACATGCGCTCCTGGTCCTCCTGGTTTTGCTTAAGCAGTCACTGATCTTGTTAAAGTGGAAATTGGACATTGTGCGACTTGAACATTCTAGAACTAAACGAACATATTTACTGCCACTCACCTTCGTGCTAAACTCGCAGAGCGCGCAATAAACCAATCCATCCAGAATCGGATTAATCGGCAACCTGTCCACATCCCCCGGGCCGTACTTCTTCATCTTAGCCAGAGGCTCCACTCCGGGCACGGAGCCCGAAGACATTTTCCTCTTAGGAGGCTTCTTCGCACCAGCGGGCATAGCCACAACGGTGATCTCGTTCCCCTCACTGCCATCCCCTTGCACCATCACCTTAGTAATCTTATGAACAAGTCTAACATGCTTCTTTGTATTCCCAACAGAGTAAAACTTCTTATTGCATATACCGCATATACACACATTGTGCGGTGTAGAACTATGATCCCTAGTATAATGCGAGATCAGATCGTCCTTGTTCACTATGACTTTTTTGCAATGCGCACAGAGTATCGGTTCCGTCTGACTTTTGAAACAAAATCTCAAACAAAAGTTTATGTGACGTGAGAAACCACTGATGTTTTTGAATGAACTCTCGCAGACCGGACACTTGAACAATTTCTTCCTCGTTATCTTTTCGTACGATGTCTCTGACTTTGGAGCAGCAGCTGCTGATTCCTCATCGGACAGATCGATGACACTTTCACTTTGACTTTGATCCGGCTCCGGTTCAGTATCAGCCGGTGTGTCTTCATCATCGCTGTCTATGCAGTAAATGATATCACTGCGTATATTGCAAGGTTTCTTCTTGTCTTCTTCTTCCGGTTCAATTTTCAGTTTCGGTGTGGGCATCTCGCTGCGTTCCTCTATAGTCAACGGTGGGGTTGCAAGCCGGGGAGGTTCAGACGGAGTCACCTCCTGCTCAACGCTTTCCTCTTGAGCCTTAGGCGTTTTCACCACTGCTGGAGTCGCAAGCATACGTGCAGTGTGTCCGATAAGCTTTTCTAACTCTATGGACCTCTCCGCCTCTCTGGTGGGATTGTCTTTGGTACCACTCGGTGTCACCGTCTGCACTTTTATCGTGGTCTTGTTGAAGGAGGCCAGCGGTAGCACTCTAAACTCTTTGCTGCCGTCCTGAAAATAAACAATTTTTTTTTTTTAGTGTTTGACATAAATAAAGAATGAAGACTTTTTTCCATAAGAAATACCTACCTACTAGAAATTTGTGATTATGTAAAATTATGAAAGACATGATTACAATAAAAAGACAACTAAAATACGCTTATAAAGATCAAAAAAGAACATTTACCTCATTTCTGACCTATGGCAAGTTTTTTTTTTCTACATGACTACGATGATGGCCAGGCCGGCCACAAGGCCGACAAAATCATCACCAGACTGTTGGGGGAGCGAAAGGCTCTCACCATGTGAGAGCCCGTAAGCTAAGCGTATACTTGTAGCTTTGGATGAGAAGCCTATAATCGAGCAGCGGCGAACAATGAGGGTGTTTCAAAATGAAATAGATGTAATATCCGATAGATGGCGTTATGTAGACCTGCGGTCCAGCTATCATGTCCTTGGTCAGTTGCTACGTTAATGTCCCATCAAAATGAACCCATCACATAACAGTTGGACCTGCCTTTTATGTGGTGCCATCTGGTGGGTTTCTTTTTTCAGAACGCCTTTTTTGGAGAGGCCTATGTCCAGCAGTGGGCTACTATAAGCTGATGATGATGATGATAATGACTAGCCTTCATGACCTTCATGGTGATGAGGCGCAGGTAGGTCTGCGGCTGGTCGGCGGGATGGGTGAATGGTCTGATGATGATGGCTGACCGTCATGGTGATGAGGCGCAGGTAGGCCTGCGGCTGGTCGGCGGGATGGATGAATGGTCTGATGATGATGGCTGACCTTCATGGTGATGAGGCGCAGGTAGGCCTGCGGCTGGTCGGCGGGGTGGGTGAATAGTCTGATGATGATGATGGCTGACCTTCATGGTGATGAGGCGCAGGTAGGCCTGCGGCTGGTCGGCGGGGTGGGTGAATAGTCCGATGATGATGATGATGACTAACCTTCATGGTGATGAGGCGCAGGTAGGCCTGCGGCTGGTCGGCGGGGTGGGTGAATAGTCCGATGATGATGATGATGACTAACCTTCATGGTGATGAGGCGCAGGTAGGCCTGCGGCTGGTCGGCGGGGTGGGTGAATAGTCCGATGATGATGATGATGACTGTCCTTCATGGTGATGAGGCGCAGGTAGGCTTGCGGCTGGTCGGCGGGGTGGGTGAATGGTCTGATGATGATGATGGCTGACCTTCATGGTGATGAGGCGCAGGTAGGCCTGCGGCTGGTCGGCGGGGTGGGTGAATAGTCCGATGATGATGATGATGATGATGATGATGACTGACCTTCTTGGTGATGAGGCGCAGGCGGCTGGTCGGCGGGGTGGGAGGCCGCAGCGTGCCATAGCAGCCGCGCCTCGCTGTCGGCGCCGTGCGTGCAGCGCGAGCACGGCCTATGTCCAGCAGTGGGCTGCAATAGTCTGCTGATGATGATGGCTGACCTTCATGGTGATGAGGCGCAGGTAGGCCTGCGGCTGGTCGGCGGGGTGGGTGAATAGTCTGATGATGATGATGGCTGACCTTCATGGTGATGAGGCGCAGGTAGGCCTGCGGCTGGTCGGCGGGGTGGGTGAATGGTCTGATGATGATGATGATGATGACTGACCTTCATGGTGATGAGGCGCAGGTAGGCCTGCGGCTGGTCGGCGGGGTGGGTGAATGGTCTGATGATGATGATGATGATGACTGACCTTCATGGTGATGAGGCGCAGGTAGGCCTGCGGCTGGTCGGCGGGATGGGTGAATAGTCCGATGATGATGATGATGACTAGACCTTCATGGTGATGAGGCGCAGGTAGGCCTGCGGCTGGTCGGCGGGGTGGGTGAATAGTCCGATGATGATGATGATGACTGTCCTTCATGGTGATGAGGCGCAGGTAGGCTTGCGGCTGGTCGGCGGGGTGGGTGAATGGTCTGATGATGATGATGGCTGACCTTCATGGTGATGAGGCGCAGGTAGGCCTGCGGCTGGTCGGCGGGGTGGGTGAATAGTCCGATGATGATGATGATGATGATGACTGTCCTTCATGGTGATGAGGCGCAGGTAGGCTTGCGGCTGGTCGGCGGGGTGGGTGAATGGTCTGATGATGATGATGGCTGACCTTCATGGTGATGAGGCGCAGGTAGGCCTGCGGGGTGGGTGAATAGTCTGATGATGATGGCTGACCTTCATGGTGATGAGGCGCAGGTAGGCCTGCGGCTGGTCGGCGGGGTGGGTGAATGGTCTGATGATGATGATGGCTGACCTTCATGGTGATGAGGCGCAGGTAGGCCTGCGGCTGGTCGGCGGGGTGGGTGAATAGTCCGATGATGATGATGATGATGATGACTGTCCTTCATGGTGATGAGGCGCAGGTAGGCTTGCGGCTGGTCGGCGGGGTGGGTGAATGGTCTGATGATGATGATGGCTGACCTTCATGGTGATGAGGCGCAGGTAGGCCTGCGGGGTGGGTGAATAGTCTGATGATGATGGCTGACCTTCATGGTGATGAGGCGCAGGTAGGCCTGCGGCTGGTCGGCGGGGTGGGTGAATAGTCCGATGATGATGATGATGACTAACCTTCATGGTGATGAGGCGCAGGTAGGCCTGCGGCTGGTCGGCGGGGTGGGTGAATAGTCCGATGATGATGATGATGACTAACCTTCATGGTGATGAGGCGCAGGTAGGCCTGCGGCTGGTCGGCGGGGTGGGTGAATGGTCTGATGATGATGATGGCTGACCTTCATGGTGATGAGGCGCAGGTAGGCCTGCGGCTGGTCGGCGGGGACGGTGAATAGTCTGATGATGATGATGGCTGACCTTCATGGTGATGAGGCGCAGGTAGGCCTGCGGCTGGCCGGCGGGGTGGGTGAATAGTCCGATGATGATGATGATGATGACTGACCTTCATGGTGATGAGGCGCAGGTAGGCCTGCGGCTGGTCGGCGGGGTGGGTGAATGGTCTGATGATGATGATGGCTGACCTTCATGGTGATGAGGCGCAGGTAGGCCTGCGGCTGGTCGGCGGGGTGGGTGAATGGTCTGATGATGATGATGGCTGACCTTCATGGTGATGAGGCGCAGGTAGGCCTGCGGCTGGTCGGCGGGGTGGGTGAATGGTCTGATGATGATGATGGCTGACCTTCATGGTGATGAGGCGCAGGTAGGCCTGCGGCTGGTCGGCGGGGACGGTGAATAGTCTGATGATGATGATGGCTGACCTTCATGGTGATGAGGCGCAGGTAGGCCTGCGGCTGGCCGGCGGGGTGGGTGAATAGTCCGATGATGATGATGATGATGACTGACCTTCATGGTGATGAGGCGCAGGTAGGCCTGCGGCTGGTCGGCGGGATGGGTGGCCGCAGCGTGCGATAGCAGGCGCGCCTCGCTGTCGGCGCCGTGCGTGCAGCGCGTGCACTGGTACACGTCCATATCGTGCGTCTTCATGTGGACCACCAGCTCCGTTGAGGAACTCAGAGACTCTGAACAGATCTGGAATGGGGGAAGCAATAGGCTATTATGGCTAAAAATTGTAATTAATCCGTCTTTTAGCTTATTCAAAAATAAAACTTTGATGAATTTGACTGGCTCGGTGGCTCAATTGGTAGTGACCTCTGCCTTCTGAGCCAAGGGTCGTGGGTTCGATCCCCACACATTACAAACATTTGTGTGCATGAACATGTCTGTTTGTATTGGTCTGGGTGTTTTCTATGTATAATATGTATTTATTTACAAAAAAAAATGTATCTAAGTAAGTTTATCAGTTGTCTAGGACCCATAGTACAAGCTTCGGCTTAGTTTGGGGCTAGATGGCGCTGTGTGGCCCAGCGTGGCATGTCTTGTGTTATAAAAAAGACACGTAGGGCTTTAGGGCTTCCGATAATAGAAATTTTAAATCTGAAGTTCAGTATGACAGTCATAACTTACATAACAAGAATGCCAAGTCTCATTCAGATGCCGTTGTTGGATATGTTCGTGGAACTTCTGAGCAGTGTACGTGCGGTACTTGCAGTCTGAAAAAAAAGGATGTGTGTCATTTTTTATCTATATTAACAGTTTAGGAGACAAATTAATTAGCAATCAACAATATACTTACTACTCTGACGATTTTTAGTACATTACCGAAAATAAAGAACAGAGGCCTACCACCGTATCTGCCGTATCAATTATATGGGGGCCCCCGGGCCAGAGGGGGCCCCAACGTGAGATAGCAAAAATTGTTTTTATGTCACAAATGACAGATGTTAATAAAAATAATCCGATTTCAGAGGAACTTCCCCCCCCCGAGAACGCTGCGTTTATGCGTTTATAACTCGCTGCTCAGATTTTCTCAGGGGAATACCCTATGGGACGCTTCAAATCTAAAATAAATAGGTTTTTAAAAGGACGGCAAAGCGCATGCGATGCCCCTGGTGTTGCAGGCGTTCATGGGCTGCTGTGACCGCTTACCATTACGCATACCAACCATACATGGCAGCCATTTTGTCAATCCTAGTAGTATAAAAAAAAGTTTTTTTTTTATAAAAGTTTTTTTTTATCCTCCCTAAGAAGGTTAAGGTACCATCTAGTCTGCGCTGATGCGCACGAAAATGACTTACATAGCCGATCCTCGCAACAAACTCTCGTGCACAATGTGGGCACGTTAGTCTGCCGCTCACAAGGTGGTAAGTAATGGCTGCGGGCGTAGGGGCTTTGAGCTCATCGCGTTTGGGATCGAGGTCACCTGATAGCCAAGGCAGTTGTCATCATGGCCGAAGCAGAGCGGAACTATTACCCCTAGGGAAATGTGGGTTTACTACGTAGGAATAAAACACCCGACCGCTTGCTTCAAGAACTAAGCGATTATAATTTATACAAACAAACGGAAGCAGATCTTTTGTCTTGCCTTGTTTTGATGTCGCTCTCAAAACATAGGGCTAGCATCACAGAAACGTATTAAGTATAGAACGGCCTATAATAAGAAGGTATGATTTGTACCTAAAACGTCATTTTTTCAGCGCATACTACAAATAGTTACGATATGACCACCTCATCTCATCCAGTGGGTGTTGTAGTTGTAGTAGGCGCCTAGCCTAGCATCACTTTGGGTATAAACCTACTGCGGTCACCAACCCGCCTGCCAAGCATGGCGACTAACTGACTTGGGGAGCCAAATGATAATAAATGTCATTTTGGGGAAGCTGTTGTCCAGCAGTGGGCGTTTACAGACTGATGATAATAATTAAAGCACATGCTGCACAACAATTAGCCATTTTGGGGGGATTTGGGGGAATTCATGCACTAGAATATACTGAAATACCTACCTAAATCTTTCTTCCACTTACAGTATCTAGTAGTACTTAAATTATCACTGTAAACTGCAATACAATGTAGATAATATCTATGATAATATAATGTAGATAATAATATCTATGTATAACTAGCAAACCCGGCGAACTCCGTTTCACCACCAGATGGCTGTAAATTTTTTTTCCTTAATTTTCTTTGCTATAAACCTCACGGAGCCCGAGACCTTTCTAACGAATGCAAAACCGTGGAAATCGGTTCGTGCGTTCTGGAGTTATAGCGTCAGGGAGGAGAAAACCCGACTTATTTTTATATAGTAGAAGAAGAAGATATGTGATATTATCACTACATACCTAGTATAAAACAGTCGCTTTTTTTCTGTTTCTGTCGGTTTTTTTAATAGATAGGGGGATTGAAGAGGAAAGTGTATGTGTATAATATATGCATATACAAGCCGGGGCGGGTCGGTAGTTTTTTTAAACGGAAATACCTAGGTAGCGCTTGACCCCAACTCGCCCGACGTTAAGCCATCAAAAAACCGATTCGGTCTGATCTTGATCATATAAATGTACTTACTATGAGGACAAACGTAGTATCTGACGACAGCTTCCCGCGGCAGCATCGTCTGATCGTTGGAGGCCGGCAGCGGAGCCACCGACGACTGCAGAACTTTGTTCGCCATGTCTGGATGCGCCTTCGCAATATGTGCGATGACCAACTGCCCCGCCGCGGCACGGTAGAAGCAGTACCCGCACGCGAACGAACACTGCCCGTGACTCTTGAACACATGCATCACCAAGTCTATGGCATTCCCGGAACAGTCGAAATTGCAGTAACAACAGGTCAATGACCCCTCGCCTCCCACCCGGGTGTGCGTAGACGCATGCAACAGCGCATCCTCAGCGGAGTCGCTAGTGAACGAACAGTAACGCCCAGCGCACTTGTAAACGTTTATCAACTTTTCTGCGCTCATCATACTGTCTAACACCACTTGGTGTTTCTTCGACATCACCTCAGCTGGCACTTCCTCATACCTTAATGAAGCCACTTCAGGCTCCTGTACGGTATCGGGAGGGTATTGTATCGGGCTAGCGACACGTTCAGCCGTTTGCGCGCCAAGGCTAACGATGCTCTCTATCTTTGGCAGTATTGGAAGCCCATCACTTTCTTCTGGAACCGGCACATCTTTGGATATCAATTCGGATAGCGGACGAACGTTTATATACGTTTTCGAAACCGGGACTTCTGCCGGTTTCTCCGGTTCTTGCACAACCGCTGGCTTTTCCAAGACGGGGAAATTATCCATGTGCTTATCGAGGAAGTGTTGGAAGCATTCTCTGAAGTCGTGCTGCCCTTGTGGTGTCACGATGACCTTGCACACGAAGCAATAACCATCCCATAAGTCTTTGTGTTTGGTCTGTATATGTCTTTTCATAGATATGAGCAGGTTGGTTTTATAATGGCTGTCTTTACCATTTATACAGCACACGTACTCTTTTAGACCTGCATCTGAGTAAGTAGTTTTAAAGTGCGGATAATTAAATATATCGTCCGATTTAGGCACTGTTGGTTCCACCAGCGGAGGTGGTTCTTCAACGGATGGCGGGAGAAGTGGTGACATTTCGTCTGGTAAATCTGTGGTTGTTTCTGTTTCATCTTTCTTTTCTTCGCTGTCATCTCTTTCGACTTTGATTGAGGTGGCCACACTGTCAGTCATGTGAGAAACATCGCTAAGGTTATCATCGTTTTCGTAGGTTATCTTTGTTTGGTAAGGAGACTTCATTATTTTTTCATCGACAGTCGACACTATTTTCTCTTTCAGATTCCTGCCCCGTTTGTTACGCGGTACAAGTAGTTCATTAGTGTTGTCACTGTCTGTGACGTCATCGCTATGGTCGTCACTGGCTTCAGTCGTGCTCCGGTTTGAACGAGAGCTTCTCAACACTCTTGGAACATCAGACGTGCTGGGTGCTTCAGGTGTTTTAACTAAGGTACTGGCTAACTTAGACAGTCGTTGTTTAGACATGACAGCTAAATTGATAGTATACACTTCAGTCTGCTCGTCGTTATGGCGCACAATAACATGTGTTTTGAGATTCTCCAAAGAAATTTGCGTAAAATTACATTTCTCGCAAATGTAGCCAATCAGTTGCCCTTTAATATCTTTGGGTGGCGGAGGAATGTCCAAATTGAATGGACATTTTGTTACATTAACACATTCCGAACATATCTTTTTGTATTCACCGGTATGCATGCTTACGATATGCCAGAAGAAGGATTCTAACACGCATTTCTTGTTTCGTACAAACTCTTTGTAGCAAAATCTGCATACGTATTTATCGGTAGGTATCTTACTAACAGCTTGGAAATTAATCTCTTCGCATTGTTCTATAGCTTCTCTAGCTATTTGAGGATGCATTCGAGACAAAGGAATTTCTGAATGTGGGTGTTGCTGCTTATAATGAGCTACAATATCTTCACCCGAGTATATACAAAGGCGGCAGGAATAAGTGGTGACATTTTTCTGGAAACAATAGGACTTGTCTGTGAAACAATTGAGATCTGGTATGATGGGGTTCTTTGGTATTAGAGTATCGTCGTTCAGAGGTACCTCAGTTGGTTTTGTTTCAATCTTTTTCCTTTTCTGTCGCGATTTTATTACCCCTGATTGCCAGGCCGACCTCTTTCGCTTTGGTTTTTTTTTCAAGTCGCTCAGGACTTCTGAGCTACCGAAGCTCATCGAGGAAGCTAAGGATTCGCTTTCTGAATCGAAACCATCGTCTTCTTTGTCTACCACTGATTTGTCAGTCGCATCATCGTTCATGATATCGCTGATAGAATCGGAATCAAATTCATAAGGGTCGCTTGCCGATTTCTGTGCAAGTTTAGTTTTCGATTTAGGACCTGGTTTATACTTCGGTAACTTAGTATTTTCAACTTTCTTTTCAGGTTCACTATTAGGATTTACCTTTGATTTTGGTTTAGGCTTCTTCTTGCCTGTCTTCACTGTTAGCAACGATTCTTCCAAAGCTTCAATTTCTTTAGCCTTTTCTATTACTACCGTAGGGGCCGGAGGGGTACTTTCTTCCTTTTGGTCTTTTTTGTCATCAACTAGTTTCGCTAAACGACACATTCTAATTCCTGTTGCATTTAAAATCTCATCTTTCATAAACATTTCTTTAATACTTTCCTGCAGTTGTTTCAGCTCACGAGATGGCTTCTTCTTTGTGGTTTTGGTCAGGTCAAAGTTAGACCTAGTGACCCTTTTAGCCGGATTCGGTGCATTTTTCTTAAACTTCCCTCTTCGTACCTTACCCTTCCTAACAGTAACTTTCTTCACCGGTACAATTTTATCAGGTGTACTTTCATTTTCTTCCACTGATTTTTCGGTATCGGCATTATAAGCGACGGTTATCTCATCATTTGTTTGGTCAGTCTCATTCGAGATATTACATTCTTCCTCAATTGATTGTTCTTTGGCATCAATTTCTTCGTTTGAAACTTTATCAGAGCTATCTTTAGAACTAGAGGGAACAGCAAGTGTCTCAAAAGTAATAGGTGCTATTTTATTTTTATCATCATTATCTTTCGGAGCAACTTCATCTTTTGCTTCATTATCTTTCGGAGCAACTTCATCTTTTGCATCATTATCTTTCGTTGTAACTTCATCTTTATCATCATTATCTTTCGGAGCAACTTCATCTTTTGCATCATTATCTTTCGTAGTAACTTCATCTTTCGCATCATTATCTTTCGAAGTAACTTCATCTACCCTGTCTTTAGCATCATCCTCTTCGTCGGAAACAATCTCGCTTAACTTTTCAAGTTTCTTTTTAATTTTCTCGTTATCACTTGTTTGGTCACCTATTAAACTCAAGAGCTCTTTTATTTTAGATTTATTTTGTAAGATAGACAAAATACTTCCAATAGAGTCAATAGCTGATATAGACTCTTTATTTGAAGAACTAAGCTCAGTATTGTCTTTTTGCGATGTTTCGACAGGATCATGCGAGGAAGACACAAGAGAATTGGTTTCGTTTTGAACCTCATTAGTACTATCAGGCACGCTTTCTTGGCTTAACGTAATCTGACCAGTTTCGCTAGTGTTAATAGTGCTGTCGGGCGTAGAAACACCATCAATATCACTTAACTCATCTTTCTTTTCCTCGACCATGCCAATAGTCTCTGCTTTATCAGATTCACTTGTAGTGACAATATCATCACTATTGCTAATAATTTCTTTATCAAGAATTTTATCTGGCACAGCTTCGCTGTTTTCAGCAAGGTCCGATTTTAAATCTTTTTCTCGAGAGTCTTTTTCAATAGAATCTACAGAAGAGTTGACAATCGCTTTATTGTCAGTAATCTTTTCATTTTTCTTATGTTCATTGTCGTTTGTAGTCAATATTTTGGTTATAGATTCACTAGAATCTTTCAGATTAAGGCTCACCCCTGACTGGTTTAGATCATCGTTAATAACTTCAGATATATCATTCAATTTTTCATCTTCATTCAAAGATTTCGTATCCTCTTTGCCATGGTTTGTAATGGTTTCTAACATATTTTCAATCATATCATTGGAAAAGTCTGTTGGTGTAGTTATTTTAGTCGGCCCTAGTTCGTTGTCCAAGTCAGCTATTAATGCGTTTATGTTATCTATGACTGGATCCGAGACTATGTTATCAGAGAACATTTCTAAATCATCTATGCCGAAACTAGAGTCCATTTGATCCGCAGACTGGCTGTCGAGTGTATTGTCATCAACATTATTTGACAGGACATCTTTTTCTGTTAATGCTGAGGTGGTGATTTTCTTATAACTTTCTTGAGAATTTTCTTCGTCTGTATCAGAATCATAGATAATTGCCTTTTTAGGTTTTCTCTCTTTACCGATGGATTGTGAAACGGTTTCATTTTTTCTACTTAGCCTCGTAACACGTTTTTCTACAACTTCAGAACTATCGTTATTTTGAACTATGGGCGTCTCAATGGATTTTTTAGTCACTGTAGGCTTTGGTTCCTTTTGTTTTTTCGCGGGTATTTTTTCTGACTCCTTTTTATTTTTAGGTATTTTGGTACTGTCCTGGTTACTTTTACTTGCTACCGGTGTTTCTACAGTCACCTTAGTCTCAACTTCTTTCTTCTTCTGAGTAATGCCCTTTTTATCAACACCTTTACTTCCACCTTTTTTATCGGCTTCGGTTTTAGTAGCCCTTGTCCGAGCGTCTGTCTTGACGGCCTCTACTTTTTTCTCAGGTTCCTTAATTTCCACAATTTCCTCCTTTTCTGGCCTTTTAATTTTAGGAATTTTATAATTTTTAACGCCATACCCCGATCCCAAAATTGTTCCCTTAGTAATGTTATCATTGGAATAAACTATTCCACGATTACGTTCATCAGTCTTATTTCCATCGTTTTGTTCACGTCTCATTCTTGGGTCTCTGTTGTTCTTTCTAGGTGAATATGGTTTTTTCGAAGTACTTTCAGGTTTTTTGTTGTCAATTGTGTCTTTTCTGCTTTTTCTATTGCCTAAATCATTTTTAAATTTGTCTCCTTCTAATCCTTTTTTAGCAACTAATTTGGTTTCAGATTTCTTTGACCCCTCATTAATACGAGACTTAAAGAGCTCAAAATCAGCTTTAATGTCTTTAAAGCTTCTTTCTTCTTTGCCCACTATATCTCTACCTACACTACTTGCACGTCTGTACTCCGATGGTTTCCTCATCCGATTTGTTTCTAATGTTTCCTGAACGTCGGGCTGTAATGTTCTTCCCACGCTAGATTCGCGAGCTACTGATCTACCAACGCTCATAGCACGTTGTCGACGACTATCGAAGGTGTAGTCAAAGACTTGCATTTTTTTACCAGTATCTAGAAAACCTTGGAAGGTGCTGTTGACACTGGTATCAATAGTAAACGAACGCCCGGCGTCACGTTTAACCGATAACGTATTATCAATTTCTTCATTATGACAAGCTCTACCGACACTAGGACCTCGCGAAGAAGACCGATACGGTCTCTCATCCGAACGCCCTATACTGCGTTCACGGTAAAAACCTCTTCTCGGTGCGTAATCGTTACTGTTTCTAGAACTGTCATTTTGGTAGTAATAATCATTTCCAGATTTGTGACTATAGTTACGGTCTCTCGAATAATTATCATCATTATCAAATTCCCTTGACATCCCACGTCCTATACTAGGCTCACGACGAGACATGTGTTCACTATTATACTGACCACCTCTATCATGAGATGAGTATTTATATCTGTCATTACGATATTCATTCCGACCGGTACTCCTTTCTCTATGATGCCGATATGATTCTGGAGCGTCATAAGATTTATTATGAACATTACGATCTCTGTAATCTCTGTAATAGTGACCGCGCTCTCTGTCGTGCTTATTATATTTGTCATAGTCTGAGCTCCTATTCAGTCTTGGGTCTCTAGGAACATTGTCAGATCTCCCATATGGTTGATTTGGCATATCACCTCGCCCAAAAGGATGGCTTGGCGTCGATGGGCAGTCTGATCTTCCAAACGGGTGACTAGGCGTGGCAGGGCAGTCAGACCTGCCGAATGGATGACTAGGAGTCGTTGGGCATTCCGTTCTACCAAACGGGTGGATTGGTGTCGGGGGACATTCCGATCTGCCAAAGGGATGGCTGGGCGTAGGTGGACAATCGGACCTGCCGAACGGATGGCTTGGCGTCATTGGACAATCTGACCTGCCAAATGGATGTACAGGTGTCATTGGAGCATCAAGAAGACTGGGTATGCCGTACGGATTGGGTGTAGCAGGACAGTCTGTACGACCAAATGGATGGACAGGAGTTAGTGGACATTCCGATCTACTGATCGATTCCCTCCGATCAATTGAGTATCTTTGATTTTTATTGTATTTATTATATTTGTCACGAACATCTCTTTGTATCGAATTGGCCCTGGGGTCTCGTTCATCCCATTTTCGTGTATCCCTCGAGTCAGCCTCCCATCTGTTTCTCCTGGATTCAGTATCAACATCTGGTTTATAACTAGGTATGTGTTCTTTGGCCACAGAAGTCTCTCTATCACGTGAATCAAAAGATGTGAACATTGGTGTATAGACGTGTTTCCGGGCTGAATTCTCTTCTATTTCAAATGTCCTAGAATTAGGTGTCATTGATGGAGTCATGCTAGGATTTCTTAGTGGAGTCATCGGTTGCCTATTAGGTGTCATATTTGGGAAAAGAAGTGGTGATGGTACCGGCTGGGGACCTCTTTCTGGAGTTGGCAGAATACCTGTTGAATCCATGGCAGTTGGTTGATTAAAGTCTCTCCTTAAACGAGGGTCTGTTGGCATTTTAGTTTTATCTACGTTAATTTGCACAGGGTCTTTTTGATTTTTAATTTCATTACTTTCAGTCCCTTCTTTGTTCATAGATGGGCTAGTTAATGGCTTAGCTGCAACATTAGGCAATAATAATGGAAGCGTTCTCATGTCAACATCTTCTTTAGACGAAACTACTATTCCGGAAGTTTTAACCGGATCTACCGGTATTATAACAGGAGGCGTGCAGAGAATATCAGATGAATCTTCGAAATCGGGCGATTTTGGGGCGATGTCATCATAAATGTCGTCTGTGGACATTTTTTTATCTTCGTCATCATCATCGTTAACCTCTGATGAGTCATCATCATCCAGTGCTAGTTTAACAGGGAAATTGAACCGTTCACATTCCTTCATAGTAAGTTTAAGACTTTGTTTCTTAGAAAGATCTTCTTTAGAATTTATTGATGAATCATTGAGAAAAAGGGGCGTTTTTGTTTTGGAATTGAGTACAGTATTTTCTTTATACTTTTCTATTGATATACGTTTTTTTGGAGCGATTTCTTGAGCGCTGGCCACTTTTGTTAGTTTGGGTTGATGTAAAGCTGGTGTAACAGCATCAGAACCGGGAATCGATAAAGATTCGCTCAATATCTCATTTTTCAAAGCCTGTAGGATATCTATTTCAGACACTACACTATCTTTCGGCTTTTCTACTGTCGGAACTGTTTCATGTAATAATGGTATTTCGACTTCCTTACTTTCATTAATAACATTACCTAATTCCTGTGAATTAGATTCAATAGCAGTTTTACTTTTTTGAGGTGACAATAATCCTTCTTCGGTATTAACGTTCACATTTGTAGGTTGTTGGGCCTCGTCAGACGATTTTTCATCAGCCTTTTCAGATGTTTCAGACTCTTGTTCCTTCAAAGGCTTGTAGAAATTAGCTGGTTTTGTAGTAGTTTCCTTAGAGTCACATTTTTTGACCTCTTGGTCTTTATCTACAGACTTTCTTTCGTCACTATCATCTTCTAGAACCTTAAGTAGCATAGCTTCATCCGCTTTGCGGCATGACACCGATTTGTCATCCGGACTTTTACTTATTTCGTCATACATTTGAAAATCGGTAACGTCAGTTTCCAGAGGTTTTTTACTAGCTTCTTTGCTAACTTCATTCGATTTGCTATCTTCAGGATTTATCACGAGACAAATTTGTATCTTTCGAGGCTGCTCTTTATCATCAGATGTTTTACCTTTATTTAAAGTACTTTGAGTGCTATTAAGTCCACCGTAAATACTTTCGATCGCTTCACTTTCACTGTCCGATAGTTCACCTTCTTCTACTTCTACATTACTTTTAGCACCAGACGTTTTTTTGTTACCAGGCTTTTTATACGACTTCAAGAGCAAATCGGATATGTCATCGTATTTTGCTCCAGTTTGGTTTAGTTCGCTAAGGATTTGCCTTTTAGCTTCCCTAAGCGTTTCGATGTCCATGTCATTATCATTACAATTCATGATTCTAGACAATATATCTTTTGTATTTAACGAGTCCAAGCTGTCTTCTGGCACGTTCAAGGTTATATTTAAGCCTTTAGCTTTTTTAGTCTTTTCTGATTTTGAAGATTTTTTTCTTTCTTTTTTCCTCTCACGGGAAGGAGAATATCTTTTAGGTGATTTGCGATTTGGAGATCTACGACTGAATAAGGGTGAAGCGCTTTTTGCTTCCTCATCTACGTTCCATCGCCGAGAGTCTGGTTCTGGGGAAACTAACACACGCGTATAATTGCGTTTGGTAGATGATTGTGATCCAGACTTATTAGGACTCTGTGGCACACTACGTGTTGGGGATATTGATGATATATTCGGTCTTCTTTGAAATAAGGCGGGCTCTTTACTTCCAGGCGTGCAAATTTCCTCTCTCTCACTAGCTCTGGATATCTCGGGCAATGTTTCTTTGTTATCTGGCGTAGTAGTCGTGATAGCTTTAAGTTTTTTTCTAACTGTTTCTAAGTCTTTTTCATCAGGTTTGGTTTCTGGTTCCGTTTTGGATGGCAAAGAATCTCTCTGTAAATAATAAAAAAGTATAATTTAGTTGTTTATACAAATGTTTACATACATAATATTTCTTTGTATTTAGTAACTACTGAACTCACCTGTTCTACTTTTGCGTACAAATTTACCAGCACTTGTTCGCACTTAAGTAGATTCTCCATTTTCATTCTGAAAACGCATAAAGATTATGTCACTCACAAATAAAAAAATTAATAGGTACAACAATAAAATCGATATGAGGTATAGCAAAAGCAATGTTTTTTGTATAAAGCACAAGTAATATATACAAGGATAGGAAGAATATGTATAAATCTAGAAAAAAAGCTAAAATGTTGATGAATATTTACGTTAAACTGTACGAAATTAAATGCAATGGTATTTTTTTTGTTAGTATATAATAAAGTATGTTTAAAACTCTGCAAAAGTAACGCTAACATTGACGTTTTTTTAATTTGGATCGACAAAAATATTGAAACGGTATGGCTACGCGTTTTTTCATGGATTGAATAACATACACATATTTGAAAATGGAATTCATTAACAATCCGGCCACATTTGCGTATTTTAAATAAAAATCCCCCAATGTAGCCCCCATTTTGCTCTATACCCAAAGGTTGTCTGGAAGAGATCGCTTATAGCGATAAGACCGCCTAAACTGTACAAAAAAAAAAAAACAAAATATATTATTTATTATTAGTTTTTTGTCTACTGTAACCAATTCTATTTCAGTAGATAGCTCTCCTCGCCCCTTCTTTTAACTTTCGTCTACAAAGGTTGTCTGAAAGAGATCGCTTACGATAAGACCGCCCACATTTAAGTCAACTATTATGGTGTGCAATAAATATATCTATAAGAAGATTGCCTGGAAGATACCGCTGTACATAAGACCGCCTACTTGTACTTCAATTACATGTACCATAATTGAACTATTTGCAATATAGAATATCTATCTATTTACAAAGCACACAAGCGATTGCTTGCAGCGACAATAGTTGCCGGCCGCAAAGAATACAGAAATTAAAGAGAATATAAAAACCTCTTCTTCTTATCCAAGAGCAGGTCCCTCAGCGATCTAATCTTGTCCAGCTGCGCCTGGCGAGGGTTCGACGACGCCGTGCTGGTGCTCTCCAACCTCTTGATCATGCTCTCCAGGAACGGGATGTACTTCTTCATCTCCTCGAACTTGCAGTCGTACTCCAGATCCATGGTGGCGGCTGAAAGGGTTACGTCGTTTAGGTTTTTTTTATGCAAGAGACGAGCAAATGTGATGCCTAGCAAGCAGTCTACACCACCACCCGAAACAATCGAGTTCTGGAATCGCTGCCGGCGTTTTAAATAGCCTTTTGTTTCGTATGCTGGATTTGGTAAGAATGTAAAAATTATTGAACGGAAAGGCACTGAGCGCAGGCGCGGATCCAGCGCTCAAAAGGTTGTGGGCACGCCTGTTTTTTGCCGGGGAAAATGCATTTAGACATCACGGTCACCCCGGGGAAGTGACGTGGGACTCACCCTGCCTCAGGATGGAAGGGAGGCAGGGAATACCCACAAAAAACGTAGAATAATTCTTATAAGCACCCTTCAAGCACCTTTGCACAGGATCTACTTGTAAAGGTGCCTAATGCATTTCCCTCTAGAAAAAAAAGGTTTCTTTTGTTTCATAGTACAAACAAATTACTAAAATCACACGTCACAAGTCTATTCAGGTTGTGAGCATGCTCATCGAGCCCACAACGGTGGATCCGCACTAGAGTCTGAGTGATGGAAATAAAGTTCGCAAGTCATGTCTCCCTCCGCTCATCGGGGGTGGGGGGTATAACCCTATATCCCCCTCCGATAGCGTGTAACTGTGGCCTGGCCGTTACTTGCCGGGACGTTTGACAGTTCGCAACGATGAAAGCTCCGAGGCAGACGAAACCTGATTCGGATCGAATACTCGAACGAACAAAACTCTCGTTTCCGAGAGCGATCTATTCAAAGGCATTGCGAATAGCACTGCACATGATACTTGGATTATGAGCGTTTCCCGATTACCCAAATCCGAGGTAATAATATACCTACATATGCATACAATAAATTGACCGATACACTATGTAACATTTCAATATACAAGATGACACGCAATATTCTAGTGTGTCCCGGAACATTGCATGTGACACCATCACACGCCATTGTTCCGATCCCAAAGTAAGTAGCTTAAGCACTTGTGTTATGGATATCAGAAGAAGGGAAATACCACAAATAGGTACATCTTAACTAATATTATAAAGCTGAAGAGTTTGTTTGTTTGTTTGAACGCGCTAATCTCAGGAACTACTGGTCCGATTTGAAAAATTCTTTTTCGTGTTGAATAGACCATTTATCGAGGAAGGCTTTAGGCTATATGACATCACGTTGCAACTATTAGGAGCGAAGAAATAATGGAAAATGTAAAAAAAAAAAACGAAAAAAATAACTATTCCACGCGGAGGAAGTCGCGAGCACAGCTAGTAAATAAATAAAAATATAAACACACAGGCACGGAACAAACCCAAATGTTCATCACACGAATATTTGTCACGGGTGGGGATCGAACCCACGACCCTTGGTTCAATAGGCAGGGGAGTGACCCCTGCCTACCAATTGAGCCACTGAGCCAGTCACAAATGTTTGTGTTCTCTATGTGATTGTGAAAAAGCGCTCAAAAATTTTGTATGTAAACTAAGTAGAGCATTGTTTTGCGAATGTGATATATCTCTAGCATATTTTAACAATACATGTGTATTTCATTTAATCTTCCGTCCAATCTCCACCCAATTGAACGTTTCTCTACAGACACGATAAAGAAAAAAAAACCGGCCAAGTGCGAGTCGGACTCTCGCACGTAGGGTTCCGTACCACTACACAGCTAAATAAATGTTTTTCTTTACGTTTTATTATATTGGAGTTAATTAAATGAAAAAATTAAGTAATTTGATTTATGACGTTTAAAAAAAAACTACTGGCTAGATTTTATTCAAACCAAATTTCGTTAGTAGTTTTTATAGTAATACACATCATATATTTTTTTCAGTTTTATCATGCCCATATTTTAGAAGTTACGGGGGGGGGGACACTCATTTTACCACTTTGGAAGAGTCTCTCGCGCAAACTATTCAGTTTAGAAAAAAATGATGTTAGTAACCTCAACATCATTTTCAAATACCTATCCATAGATACCCCACACGTATAGGTTCGATGAAAAAAAAAATTTTCAGTTTCAGTTCTATGTATGGGGAACCCCAAAAATTTTGGATTTTTATCTGATTTTATTTTAAAATCTTAATGCGGTTCACAGAATACATCTACGTACCAAATTTCAATAATGTAGCTCTTATAGTTTCGGAATAAACTGGCTGTGACATACGGACGGACAGACAGACAGACAGACAGACAGACAGACAGACAGACAGACAGACAGACAGACAGACAGACAGACAGACAGACAGACAGACAGACAGACATGACGAATCTATAAGGGTCCCGTTTTTGCCATTTTGGCTACGGAACCCTAAAAACGACCAGACCGAAACGAGCAAATATTAACACGTGACTTCAAAAAAAAAGAATTGAAGCACTTTCGAAGAGAGGTAGGGCATAGCGAATCTTCGCTCAAATTGAGCCGCCCGTCCGGGGAAGGACCTCCACCCTATAGAATACCACAGTCAAATGACCTCTGGGTCGTGTTTCTGCCGGTGAGTAGGGTTTCCGGAGCTCGTGGGGGGTTAGGGTTGGGCCGGCATGGCGGTGGCAACTGACAAGTAACTGACCAGTTACTTGCCCGTTGTCACAGCGACTTGGGCTTCTCTTTCGCTTTCCATCAGGCGTAGGGAAGCCATTATGTCGAGGCACTATAAAAAAAAAAAAAACTTTCATATTGAAATGTGCGCTCAATCAATTAAATACGAAATATCGTTAATCATTTCGATACGCATTTGATTTTCCCGCGCGTTTGATAGTTCGACTTGACAACACGAATGACCTTCAATCTATTTTGGAACACTTCGCGGAGAAGTGACGTGCGAAATAAATAATAATAAATAGCCCAAGACATGCCACGCTGGGCCACACATCGCCATCTAGACCCAAACTAAGCCTAAGCTGTACTCGTACTATGAGTAACTAAACAACTTACATAAATACCTAGGGATGTAAGGGAGCGACCTATCATCTTTTCGTTCCAAGCCATCCTCACCTGCCCGTGGTGCATCCTGCCGAACAACAAACGAGGCTCTGGCAAACCGACTGGTGGCGGTTATACCATCACGATAGAAGGCGTAGCTAAATACCACAGGCCGATGACGGGCAGCAGCGTCACCGGAGCAAGAAGCTACGCCCTGCGATCGCCAACCCGCCTGCCCAGCGTGGCGATTATGGGTATATCCTCCAGAAGTTTGCCTAGGTGGTAAACAACTGGAGAGGCCTATGTCCAGCAGTGGACTGCAATAGGCTGATGATGATGATGATGAAATACCTATTTTATTTTTTTTGTAAATAAATACATACATAGGTAGCTTACATAAAAAAACACCCAAACCAACACAATCGAGACATGTTCATGCACACAAATGTTTGTACTGTGCGGGGATCGAACCCACAACCCTTGGCCACAGATTACTTGGCTCAGAAGGCAGAGGTTAGGTAGGTACTAAGCAAATGATCAATCGGGTCAGTGAATTTCAAAGAAGTTTAATTACTTGAAACATAAAGTTCTCCTACTGTTTTCTTTACAATACCTACTAAACATAATACTTAAGTAGGTATCTAGAGGTTTTAAAAAATTTTAGCGGACCGGCTGTGGTTCAGTGGTAGTGAACGCTGATTGACACAGCGGTCGCAGGTTAGATTCCCGCACGGTACAAACATTTGTGTGCATGAACATGTATCGTTTGTATTGGTCTGAGTTCGCGACGTATAAATGTAAGTATTTAAAAAATTATCTTAACAAGTTGATCGATTGTCTAGTACAAGCTTCGGCTTTCTTTGGGACTAAATGGCGATGTGTGGCATTTCATAAGTAATTTTTTTATTTATCGTAATTTATAAATAACCTCTGTGTAGCGCTTTCGTCCGTAGAATGTCCCTTTCGCAAAATGTCCCCTAGTCGCGAGCATTTAGACGTTCGCATAAAGCGCGCAAGGTCTCACTTTCGATTGCCGGCTGTGACAGCGGAGAATTAACTTATTATTAATTACTTTTATGCAATTAGGTACCCCGAATTTGGGAGACTCGGGAAAATAAAGGGAATACATACTTTGGGTCAGAGTGTAGGTTGTTCTTGTTCTAATTAGATGGGACTAAGGTAAAAGTACTGCAAGTATTCGGTACAGACGGCCGCGCATTAATATATGTTCTCGGAACACAAGATGATTGCCAAATGCTTTCGAGACTAACTCAAAACCTTTTCTAATTCTTCTTCTTATGAACCTTCTCCTGTCAGAAACATACAACAAAAAAAAAGAGTTGAAATCGGACCAGCCGTTCTCCCGTAATGCAGTGACCAAGGGAAATAAGGATCCATTTTTTCATATTACATAGGGTAGTTTAGCCGGTTTCCCGTCCAGCTCTGGTTTTCGTCCATTACCTACAACATTTACGTAGAATAGCATCATATTAATAGTCAACCGCGCAAGATTGGACTTGTTACGGCCTTTGACGTCATATTTGCACGTCTACCAAAATTTAAAAAGATTGACAATTCAGAACTCGAATAAAAGCTATGTCTGTCTGCGGCTTGCTTCCGAGCTATGAACACGCCATCTTGAATGTGAAAAAAATAGTGGCTCGAGGTAGCTGCACGGTAAGTTTTTTTGGTAATTTACGAATGTATTTATTTGTTTTGGTCATTTACAACTAAGTAAAGACATAAAGTTGGCATTAGGAGGTGTTTTTCGTACTTATTTAACGAATTACTTATAAAATCTAAGCGGACGGAAATGGAATTACCTATTTCGCAAAATATTCTGTTCTCGTCCACATGGACGAAAACACAAAAATATAAGTGAAATTTGATAAATCAGTTAAAGTTAGGAATGCGAAGAACTTCATTCAATTTTTTAATGGCTGGATCTTTGTTAGATATTCGATCTAGAATTTCATTTACGTCCATGAATTTATCAGTGTTACAAGCATAAATTTATATTTAAATACTTTGGACGGAAACCAAAAATATCGATAAAATTACTCTAGTTTTCGTCCAAGTACTTTAATATAACAGACGAAAACTAAGACTTGACTTTTACTTTCCGTCCATTACAAACAGCGATTATTATCTTAGTTAGGCATGACTTTTTATTTTGTTTTTCGATCACTGCTGGTATTACATATATTATCATTATTGCCTATATCATTTGCCGTTTAGTATGTCTGGTTATTAAATGCATTGTTTTAGATGACGTCATTGGAGCCGAAAAAAATAAGGAAATAAACAAATTCTTACACAGAAGATGCCGTCCCGGGCCTCTCGCATCCAGCACTTGCCAGCCGTCCTGCGCAAATCGTCAATCCACCCTGGCCTGAGGGCGTCCTACACTACGTTTGCCGAGACGTGGTCTCCACTCCAGAACTCGTTTACCCCAACGGTTATCGGTTCTGCGGATGATGTGGCCACTTCAGCTTACTGATCCGGTGAGCTATGTCGGTAACTTTGGTTCTCTGCCGGATCACCTCATTTCGGATCCGATCTCAGAGAGACGCCGAGCATAGCCCTTTCCATAGCTCGCTGAGCGACCTTCAACTTGTGGACTAGCCGTACCGTGAGTGTCCACGTTTCGGCTCCGTATGTCATAACCGGTAGAATGATCGAAGACTTTCGTCTTTAGGCACTGTGGGATCGACGATGTGAAGACTCGACGAAGTTTCCCAAACGCTGCCCAGCCTAGCTGAATTCTCCTATCTATCTCGTCCTCAAAGTTGTTTCCACCCAACTGCAATGTCTGCCCAAGGTATACATATTTTTGAATAGCTTCGAGTACGGCGCTGTGCACTGCATTCGGTTCCGGTAGAACATCTTCATTGAACATGACCTTGGTTTTATACAAGTTCATCAGTAGGCCGATGCGCACAGAGGAGTGAGCCAGTTCATTCAGCATCTGTTGTAGGTCCTGCAGCGATTCTGCCATTATGACGATGTCATCTGTAAATCGCAAATGTATTCGCCATTTACGTTGATGCCACGTCCTTTCCAGTTCAGCGTGTTGAACATATCCTCCATTGCATTAGTGAACAACTTTGGGGAAATGACATCCCCTTGTCTCACTCCTCGATGCAACGGTATAAGCCTTGTTTGCTGGTTTTGTACTTGGACGGACATGGTGGCGGCTTCATAGAGACATCTCATCACATGGATGTATCGCCATTCTACTTGGCATCGCTGCAGGGACTCCAGAACAGACCAGGTTTCAACCGAGTCAAAGGCCTTCTCATAGTCCACGAATGCTAGACACAGGGGCTGATTATACTCTTCGGTCTTCTGTATAATCTGCCGCACTGTGTGGATGTGGTCTGTGGTGCCGTATCCGCTCCGAAACCCAGCCTGTTCCGTCGGTTGGAATTCATCGAGTTTTCGCGCAATACGGTTCGTGACCACTCTTGAAAACAGCTTATAGACGTGGCTTAAAAGGGAAATGGGTCTATAGTTCTTCAATAGGGTTTTGTCTCACTTTTTGATGAACAGGACAACCACACCCCTAGTACACGCCTCCGGAGTTCTCCCTTCCAGGAGGACAGCGTTGAAAAGCTTTTGGAGCTCCCTCAATACGGCTCTACCTCCAGCCCTCATCAGCTCTGTTGTAATGCGGTCCTCTCCATGGGGCTTTTCTATATTTAAGCTGCCCAAGAGCGATCTCGATTTCGTCAGTACTAACTTCTGGCAAGTCTTCGGTGAAATGGCGTGTTAATGTGGCTCAAGTAACTTCATTTTCGTGATCAGGTCGAGATGCATGCGAAGCGTAAGCGTAAGGCCGTAGAAGTCTTCTATTTCCGAAAGAACAGCCGGCTTGGAGGCAACGACTTCTCGACTTGCTGCGGGCAGCTTAGTCAGGTCAGGTGGCTTTTTCCAAGAGATTGTACAAACACCTTAAAATTTTGTATACGTGTAAATTCCGTTTTGTTTTAATTTTTGATTGGATAGGAATGACATAAGACATATTAATTCTGATTTTGCAAACAAATCTTAACAGATTTTAATGATAATTAATGTTTTTATCAGCCAAATGCTGTTATAAAAATACATTTTGTATGTTATTATAAAAAATCATTATAGTTGCATTTTATTAAGTTGATTAAAAATACTATTATATCACTGATTTTTAATTCATTGCATTATAATCCTCTTTATTAACAACGGACGAAAAGTAACGTAACATAGGTCGAAAACTAATATTTTTGGACGAAAACTGACGAAATCGGTACTTTTCACTAAAATATTTTTTTTATAAAAAACGATGACTATAATTAATTGTCCCTTGTTGTAAACATAAAATAGACTATATTAGCGTTTAATAAAAATATAGTTTGTTAGATTTGGCCCAGTGGAACATATTTTTTTTTAATGTTTAACCTGGCAACTCCACTAATTGGACGAAAACCGGCTAAACTACCCTAGGTACACATATAAATGTATCTATAATTTACTAGTTCTTCCTTTAAAAGAAACACCACACACTGCTTTGGAGTTAGGGATGGGTCGAAAACTGAACTATTTACGAATCTATAGAAAAGAACTTCGTTTATTATTACGCGGTCATCTTGTAACAATTCGAGCGCCATAGCAGTCGTCACCGATGAACGACAAACAATACTTTTCTTTTTTATTCTGTTCGCCAGGCAAGGGTGGATATTCGGTTCTGTCCTATGAAACAAGATCCGACAAAAGGTCTAACGAAATCTTTTTATACGTTCATCAAGTTTTT
Organism: Conogethes punctiferalis; assembly: GCA_031163375.1. Taxonomy (NCBI): domain Eukaryota; kingdom Metazoa; phylum Arthropoda; class Insecta; order Lepidoptera; family Crambidae; genus Conogethes; species Conogethes punctiferalis. Next base: position 10,755,442 of record CM062097.1, on the reverse strand, counting down.
ATAGAACTACATTTGCCTACGTATCAACATCCTACGTATATTCAGATCTAAGCTATTTTACAGATAAATGCAAATCTAAATGTTAGCAATTACTTATGTAACCTAAATACCTACTTACAATAGTCGACAATACGCCAGTAACGACTTGCTACGCGTACAATAAATCGTGACGGAGCTATGTGAACTAATTATTTACTAGTGTCTTAAAATAATGTTCTCTGTATGTAAAAATTTTATATTCCGCTAAGTTGTGGACGTAGTATTTTTGTTTACAATATTGCTGAATGAGGGTTTTCTCCACCACATAAAAGGCAGGTCCAGCTATCATGTGATTGTTCAGTTGCTATGTAAATGTCAGTGCCATGTCAAAATGAACCAATCACATAACAGTTGGACCGTCCAACTGTTACGTGATTGGTTCATTTTGACCATTTGGTCCAACTTGGACCTGCCTTTTATGTGGTGCCATCTGGTGGATTGTCACCACATAGACCAGCAGGTCAATTGTAATGTAGGTAATTGGTTCATTTTGACATGGCACTGACATTTACATAAATTACATAGCAACTGACCAATCGCACGATAGCTGGACCGCAGGGCTACATAACGGCATCTATCGGATATTTTATTTTGAAACACCTTCATTGACACCCGTTGACCCTAGAAAGGGTCTGCAGAATTTCCATGTCTTTTTTAAAACTGCATCGTAAAAGTGGGTTCTGTGTGACGAATTTTCCCCCTATTCTAATTTTCCCCAATTTTTAAAAGTGGAAAAAATTCCACTTTCCACTCCTAGGTAGGATGGCGAGGTAGAATAAACGGAATAGGGGGAATTTTCTATATCCATTCCTAACGGCGCGTTTCATAACAGACAACTTGATTAACTCAATCGGAAGTACAGACATCAATATCACTCCTATGTTGATCTGATCTCAAATGCTCTTGCATATTCAATAGAACAATCGGAATGCTAGCTCGAATCAAGAAAAAGGCTTTGTATAAGGAGACGCGTCGCCTGACGCTATGTCGAACGCGACGTTGCGCTTATACGCTTCGTGTGACGAGTGGCGCGCTGTATCCCCTAAACGAGGCCTAAAATACAACTTTAGAATGACATGCAGAAAAGAAAGGAATGTGCCTAATTGTGCCCTATAAAACCAAAATATATCTGTCGCAGTCATATGGTTGAATCTCCTAATTAAGATTGAAACATAGCCCTTTGAACAGAGCGGACGTAAAAGCAGTCAGGTGATTGTAATTTAGTTCATTTCTTTCCTGCGCGGCTTTAGTAACCACCAAACCAAATATGACGTCAAACATGATCAAAAAGATATGAACAGTTCTGCTATTTTTTTTTTATTAGATTTACTTTAAACCGACCTTTTCGTAATAAAATAGTGTGACAGCATGGATGGAGCTATTGATACGCCGCCCACGGATACTTTTAAAGAAAAATTAAAAACTAAACATTACACAGTCGGCTTTTGCCCGTTCAACGACTAAGCTAAAATGACGTTCAGTCAAGACGTTGAACGTTTCATTAAATAACTTGACGAGTTCTCCTTCAAGCATTCAATGAACGCGCTAGCCATTCAATTGAATAGGAGATTCAACCAGATGACTGCGACATAATTATGTATCTTTGATGATACAAAAGCAATAAATTTTGGGTATAAGCAGCAACTTATTTGTGAACTCAGTAAGGTGCGAAAATGTGAAGACATCCTAAAATCAAAAATAGCTTGCAGTTTGTTTATCTATAGCAACAAAATTCCGTTCAATTGCACTTTGGGGATTCACAAAGCCTATTTCCTCCGGGATTTAGAAACTTTGAATGAATGTCATTTACATTTTCATTAGTTGTACTAAACACAAGTTGTACTAATATAAAATTTGAATGAACGTAACAAATAGCTAACCATAACCAAAGATACCTTAAAAAAACAGTGCCCAGATATAATTGTTTCATGTTATTATTTCTATTATACTCTCTGCACTTATTTACAGAACTACACTACCTAGGTATATTCTTACTCCTACAAAGATCGTTTCGCGCGTGGGAGAAATTGAAGAGTTTGTTATTGTGGAACAAATTGTCAAAAGTGACGTTTTGTTACTTTTGACGGTGTTACGTTTGGGCGGTTTTAGTTCCGATTTTGGCTATGCGACATAAGATTGCTTTATTAGTATAGGTCTGTCCTCATAACATCATCATCTTCAGGCCGTATCAGTCCACTGCTAGACATAGGCCTCTCCTAATGTTCGTCACTGTGATCGATCCTGGGCGGCTTTTCCCATCCAGCACTTGCCAGCCGTCCTGCGCAAATCGTCACTTCATCTGGCCTGAGGGCGTCCCTTCATTGTTGTCCACAGAACGGAGCGACAAAATTCCATCATTTAAATCATCGGTTAAAGAAGGCAAATGTCATCTCATCTTAAGTAATAAATAGCTGTTTCAACTACTAAAACCATCGCGTATATATTCAATTGAACGACTGATTCAAGTTGATAATTCAACTTCAGAAAAAGACATTACCTACTCGGAACAACGAATTAAATCGTAAAACAACTTTTCTATATCTGGGATATGGTTTTGAAGAGTTAAATAGTCCGCTTAGGCTGTACGCAATACCTATTTCCGTTTGGAATATGTATGTTTTCGGAAATGTTGAATTAACGTGTTTCAAATTTGACAACAGTACAAGACAAATGTCATAAGAATGAACGTGCGGCTTTCCGAATCCGAAAGGAAGTAGGCATGCTAAATAGCCCCCCCTATTCAAAACATTACGGAAGTAGTACGTAAATAGTAGTATTACTAATGCACCATTTAATGTCCATAGAAAATTCTGTTTTGTGTAAGGGATACGAATATATTCGCTTTACACAACCGTATCTAGTCAGTTTCTCAGTCAATTTTCATTTTGTTTTCACTGTTCATAGTTGAGTTCATATAGTTTTGTATGAATCACTACCGAAATTCATCGCGAAACAAAGGGCCATAATAGCACTACTATACTACTGTGGGTCCCGTGTTAATAGGTCAGCTAGGTCCAATACATATGACGCCGTTATCTACCACGACTATCATACAATACAAAAAAATGAGCGTTCGATTCACTAATGTCACAGCACTAATCCGTAGTACACACATTCACTTCGTTCATTCAATACCACACATCACTATTTCACTTCACACTCGCAAGGAACATTTTATCTGAAGATCGCGCCGATTCGCCGAACAGGAAGTTACCTATTATAGCTATAAAATACCAACATACAAAAAAGTAATTTACAAAAATATAAAAAAGGCCGATATAATGCAAGTAAATAGCTAGGTACTAAAGATTACGTAATTTTACAAAAAAAGCCTAGTCACAATATCGTTTTTGAAAAATTAATTTAAAAACGGCCAAAACCTACATACCTTCCTTTTAGTTCTAACTTTCACTAAATAACAAAACAGGTACGTGTTAAACGTCACCTAAACCTGAATATTTTAGTTATAAACAGAAACTCTTAAAAATAACACGGGCAATTCCACATTTTGAACAATCAAAATTCACTCCAATCTTCCGCACATTGACTCCTTGGACTCAACTCGCGCGCGCTCTGTGCCCTGGCGCGTTTGCGAATGAACAACAAAATGGCGACGAACATCCCACATTCTCGGCGCATCAATTGACTACCAAATTATTACGTAACTCTATAACCTGATGTAAAATTACCAAAATTATTGTTTAAATATTTTTTCTTTTCCTATTTTTCATATATATCTAAAAAGGGTTTCCTATTTAATATTATTTTAATAAATTAAAAGCATAGTCGCGCGCTTTGGTTGTCTGTCTTCTCTATATTTTGTCTTTGTCTATTTCTATTATGTACGTTGCGTGGCGGTGGCTGCATTTGCCATAATGATAAAATAGCTTAGCTGAACCATTTCCTTTTTTATTAGTTTCGTTGGTAATAATCGATGTGTTTATGTACTACTAATGGAAATAATATGATTTGTGCATAACCAAATTATGATAATCTACAAACGTACATACCTTATCCGATTCATTTTAAAGATTTAGGTAGGTAGGTATGTGCCGTAAGGAATTCTTCAAAATCCGCTTGAGCAGCTACCGAATTAAAAAGTAAAACTATTGTTAGATAACAAGAATTAACCTACTCTACGGACGTGGAAGCGATATAAAGGTAAGGGCCAGTATTTTCGTTCTTTTCATTATGTAGGTAATAGGTAGATATCAAAGCTTGGATCAGCGTAAGCGTGATGCGTAGGCAGACTTAAGACATTGACGCAATTATTACCACGCTGCATTTTATTCACAATCTCAGCTTCGTAACATGTCTACCCAGTTAAATTATCACAATCTATTTCGTTTCGAACGCGCTAAACGCTCCACACATCATTGCGCAGCGGGCACAAAATCCTTTCGACGAACGGACGCCATTGCATTTTATTATTTATATAGGTACGATCTTATCGTGATTGCCCGGTATAGCGTTCCCGGAGGTACAGAAAAGTTTCACTAACCTTTGCTATTATAAACGTAAAGAAAAAATATTCTAATCACGGACACACGGCGTACTGTCGCATTTTGCTTGGGCCAGCAAAATGCTCTTTGTAATATTCCTGTTCTCGTCTCTTGTGCACCTCTCGGGAGTGGCCGACGACTGTTCTGTTTGCAAGCTAGCTATACGGTTGGAACAAGGACGGCCTCCCCACCGCGAGGGGGCCGCGTTGCCAGCTCGCTCGCTCGGCCCGAGACTCATTCCACCGGCGGGCTCCGCTGTGCCCGGTCGGCGTCCACGCGAGTCGTCACTTGCCTTTATCAATACTCACTTGATGTGCACACGTCTACAAAATGGACGGAATTGTCGGCAGACAGCAGACTCGTTCGACATAATACGCCCAACCCCATTCGTTCGTGTTGATGTTCTAGAAGCGAATAGGCGCGTGTTGTTTTTTATGTGACTTCTTTTGTTCGGATCCCTTTCGGCCAGTTTCACGTTTGACGTAGGAAGCAGCGTAAATGTCAAATAGGTTAAACAGTTTCAGTGTCGTGTTCGTAGGTGCTGCAGGTTTTCCTAAAATACCAAAATTATGACGTTCCTGCTCGAATTGATTCCCGTTTAGCTACATAATTCGTTCGTAGATGTTTGGTACAAGCGACGAACAGCGGGCGTTAAAGGAATAAATAATTAAAAAGTGACTATTGACAAAAAATCAACATTCAAGGAATTCGTACGGTTTGATATTCAGTTTTTACTTACATACCTACCTATTTCTCAAGTGTTTTCTATAGGAAGTAGGTACATGCTAGCGGTTGATTAGGTAGGTACTCACCGTTTATCTTGGGCTAAAGTTATTTACATATCTGAGCTAGAAGGAAAGGCATAACTACTTGACGTTATTTAGTCACAACTAAAAGTTAGGTACTATATCCAATCCTATACATATAATCATCATAAATTATATATTTTCAGACAGGCAGTTGGTGTTTTGCTTCAGAAAATTACACAAAATCGAATTGAAATCCGCGTAAGCCAACTCATAGAATATTCAGAGAATTCAGTGGGTTTAATTTGTCTATTTTTGAATAGATATCCCACCTAAAGGCTCGACATGATTTATCTACCTACTTGGCTATACACTTCATATTTTATGAGAATGTTTCAATATCAACGTAGGTAGGTACACAATGTAAGAAATACCTAGGCAGGTATGTGATTCCATTTGTATTATGTACCTATGCAATACCTACCTACATAATGGTAAGCAGATAAAGGAGTAAGATAGCATTTTGAAGCGCGTAGCTTGGAAGACATGCATTCATTGAACCGTTTAAATCATCAACTCGTCTAATTGACTCTAAAACAATGCGTGATGATGGATTAGCAAATTAGATACCTATCGCACACATTTCGCTACAAATTAGTACCTAAATTGACCCTATCAGAAAGCGGAAACGGCAAGGAATAAGAAGCTAGAAACCAACTTTAACTTTAATAAATGCCTACCTAGTAGACTTTTTGGTGCTGTTATGGAACATAATACAAACCACCGCTCATTTCTTCTCGTAGGTGTCGTAAATATATTATAAAAAACCCAAGACGTGCCACGCTGCTGGGCCACACTTCGCCATCTAGCCCCAAACTAAGCCGAAGCATGTACTATGGGTACCTACCCAGTCCCTAAGTTTATTAGTTGTCAAGTAGGTAGGTACCTACACCTAGGACTTAGTGTAGACCTTTTTTTTGGAAATAAATAGGTTCATATTAAACACCCAGACCAATACAAACAGACATGTTCATGAACACAAATGTTTGTACTGTGCGGGAATCGAATCCGACCCCTGGCTCAGAACCATAGGTCACTGCCACATGAGCCATCCAGCCAGTCTTGGACTTCTTGAGGTTTTAGCTTCTTAACGTGTGTGTTTACCCGCCTGGCAGGCGATCAGGAGGCAGGTTTACACTCGACGAAACCCCCGTGTAGTGATTACGGTCGCGTTTCTGGTTTTAGAATCAGACGCTGTATAGGTATTTTATAGGCCGAGAGTTAATTTACAGGCTAGAATAATGGCGTGGCGGCAACTGAGAATTAATTGATTTGGTAACTTGTCCATTAGCGCAGCGACTTGGGCTTCTCTCTCTCTTCTCTTACTGTAACATTCTCTATTAACTAGGTTAGCTCTCAGCAAGTCTTTTATGAATGTGCTAGTTAAACGATAATGCCAGCTGCTGCCAGATTTATTTTTGGTAAGTCAGGATTGATCCTGACTACTTTGAACATGACGGTTTTCTTAGTTTTGTAAAAAAAACCGGCCAAGTGCGAGTCGGACTCGCGCACGTAGGGTTCCGTACCACTGAAAGAATGAAAAAAAAATTTTTTTTTCAGTTTTATCATGCCCATATTTTAGAAGTTACGGGGGGGAAGACACATACCTATCAATAGATACCCCACACACGAAAAATACGTGTCTTTTATTTTTAAACTAGCTGTGCCGGCGGCGTCGCACGATTTCAAAATATCGAATATCGGATTTCAAAAATAACGGACTACCATAAAATGATGTCTTAATTTTACGTTAGACCTCTAGCAATACATTGGTGAAAACCGCATTCAATTCCATGCAGTAGTTTTTGCGTGATGGGCGATCAAACAAACAAATAAAATTTTCTCCCGTTTTCCCAACACTTCTTATCACTCCTCTGCTCCTATTGCAGAGGAGCCTATTGTAGCGTGATGAAAAGTATAGGTACTATAACCTGCCCAGGGGTATGAAGAATAATTATTGTACCAAGTTTCGTCAAAATCCGTCCAGTAGTTTTTTTTTTCTATAACGAACATACAGACAGACAGACAAAAATTTTACTGATTGCATTTTTGGCATCAGTATCGATATCACTAATCAATCACCCCCTGATAGTTATTTTGCAAAAATATTTAATGTACAGAATTGACCTCCCTACAGATTTATTATAAGTTTAATTTTTAGCCATAATAGCCTATTTAGGCGGTCTTAATAGCGATCTCTTCCAGACAAACTTTACATAGAGGAAATTAACTTTACTAAACGGATAGGTCGCGCAAAACGTCGGAGATCGCATATAGGCCAAGCTGGCCATACACGCAAGGGTGTACCTGACAGGATTTGCCTGTGCAGATACGCATGTCAGGTAAAGTCATCAAAATCCTAGTTAGTTAGTATATTAATAAAAAAGTGTCTCACACGTTGTTATAGTTTTGTGACGATTATTTAAGATTGTCGGCCACCTTACATTGCACACATGCCCTCAAACAATATCTTAGAGGGTAGGGGAGAAGCTGAAAACCAGCGCTGCCCAGGTCTTGCTGAGCTAATTCCCATTGTCTCCAATGTAATCATTGTTACCTATGTTGATTTTTTTTATGTGTTGATGTTGTAAGAAGTCAATAAATCTTATTTTATTTTTTTATTTTTAAAGTTGAGTGAATACCTGCACAGTTCTGTGACATACACGCCCCAGTTTAGCCGAACAGTTGACCTGTCAGGCAAACTTGTCAGTTACACCCTAAAGCTGGCGACCGATCCTTGCTTCGCTTCGGGTATTTCAGATTTCATTGGGTTATTTCTGTTACATTATGGGGCGGCGCAGACGATAGACTATCCGTGACGCACTTTTTAGTTTGTGATGCAATTAGTTGCAGTAACTTACACGACGCGCAAAAAGCTGTCGCGGGTTTTTCAGACTCAACGCACATCTTCGATCATTCTGTCGGCAGAGCTGTAGGGACCTAGATGCTCTTTTTAAATGTCTCAGACGCAGACTCTATCGCACAAAAACTCTGTCGTCTGCGACCCACCGTTGCTTCGCTTCGGGCATTTCAGATTTCATTGGGTTATTTCAGTTACATTATAGGCGTTTTAGTAGGTAAGGATCCGTAATACTTTCTAGCAAATGTAGGTTTCCAATGGTCAAAGAATTTTTGAAATCGGCTCTGTAAAAGTAATTTTTGAGTTTATTCATTACAAACATACATATCCACAAATATTTCCCCTTTATAACATTAGCGTAGATGTAGATCAACCGATATTCACACGGTGAAATTGTACCTATATAGGTAAGTAAGCAACAAGCGGCGAGGTTTTGCTTACAACGCAAAAACTTTTCCTTAGCGTTCTAAACTTTGCCACAATACCTAGCCTACACTACAGTAAGACGTAGTTCCATAACACAGCCCGATGCATCTATGAGTACCTACTGCGATACTGCGAAGAATAACGTGTCCATGATAAGAATAATCCGTACTGTTGAAGTACAGCTATTGATCGCTGTGACGTATACAGCGCGCATGCTCCGAAGGTAAAAAACGCTATGCAATGGACGTTCACAAGCAGTAGTGGCTTAACATTGCCTTGAGGTGGTCGCTTGAACAGCCAGATAACAGATTCGAGTCGACTGTAGTTAACTTTCCCGTTATCTGTTTATTTGTGAAGAATGCTTTGAGGTTTTGCTTGAATATCGCGGTGTGCAAGCGATCTGAGTAACATTTTATAGGCGTAAATCATAAAGCATTTACTTTAACGAATAAATTATCGTAATACCAAGACTCGCGCTATATTTATCTTGGTAATGTTGTTTGTCATTACCAAGAAATGTTACTGGATCACATGACCACCGATGTTTTGAAAATTTTGAGCGTCTTTTATTAGAATTTCAGTCGTAATTAGGTCCGAGAAGAAAGCACAGCACATTCCCCGCTTTGTCGACACTTCCTTTGTAAAGGTTTATCAAAAACGTTTGCCTAATTTTCTGTTGCATAAATAGGTAAATTGTTGATCATCACGAAGACTAATTTCACTGTAGGTAGGCAACCTACAGTGAAAGTAGTCTTCGTCACATCTTTGAAGAAAACACCTGTTGAACCCTTCATACTTTTATGGACACAGTAAATAAATACCTATACACCCAATAGTCATATGTATCTTTCCTTCAAATTATTTATTGATAGCATATAGATATCGCACACCCACGCATAACAAATAGGTAACACACTTGTAACAAATAGGTGTAGATTTCAAGGTCATCAATATTTTTTCTGGAAAATTGATTTTACCACACAGTAAGAAGGAGACTTCTTTCCCTAGAAAGTTGGGAAAGTACAGTTATTAGACACAGCTCGGCTTTTGATAATATTAGTGCTGCCATCTAACTTCGATGTGAAGAATATTTCCAACCTAACGCACACCGAATATTCTCAAAAGGGAATATAATTCCAAAAGTATCCGCTAGATGGCAGGCTGCGGACCAGTAAGCAAGCAAAAGATCTCTCTACCTCCTCGGAGATCACCACACTTGTGTTGTTAATAATAATTTATCGTCTTAAATCTTTACGTTATCCTACTAATAAGAGGATTTCAGTAAATAGATAGCGAAGATTAAATCTATCAGGGAACACGGATTCTGGTAAATAGTTCCAAAGCTCAGCTGTTCGCAATATGAATGTAAAGTTTGTGCGAGTTTTTGGAACCTTCCATAAATCGGTGCCACCTGGTCTTTCCAATGGTAAAATGGAGTGTCGCTCATTTAAATTAACCAAATAAAACAGCAAGAACTTTTAAATTTTCTTTAATCAATAATTTAAAGCTTACAGGAGACATAATTCTCGTGTTGTTACGTCGTCGCGGCTCCCCTTTCGAACTGAAATAACCTCTATTGCGTCTACGTATGAACCGAAATGGGCATCTAATGCACCAGCCGAACAAACGCAAAGATACACTTGTCCGCATTATAGACATGGCCTGATACAAGTCACATGGTTACAACAAAATATGGACTTTGACATTGACATTTAAGTTTAAAGTAAATTTAAAATGGACTAGTAATACGACGCCTTAATAACTTTGTACATATTATAGGCATAATTATCTATAATGCGGAGATTTTAAAGAAAACCAACCAATTTTGTTTAGTCTTCCTCTCGAATCCGGTTCAAATCTTATCTTGTAGACCATTCGGGTCTCTTCATATTTTGTCGTTTTTTAACGCCCCTATTTTATACGTACAAATAATCTTTACTTTTGATTAAAACATGCTAAGGGTTTATGCTTGTTTGAAACTGTTTAAACTTTTTATTTGCTTACAAAAAATGTATTGCTTAGGGCACCAACTTATTTTAATCTGTCGTTTGCCTTTAATGGTTCATTGGACGGCAAAACTCTAACCAGACACCACTGTGCCTTACCGCCTGACTTTATTAGATCCAATGGTAAATCTTTTAAAAAAATATATCTAAGAAATTTCAAAACTCAAACGGGAAACGAACGCACCCCGAAAATTGTCGTCCAAAATAAATCGCGACAGATAATTGAAAGGGTCCTTCTAAAATTTCCATTCCCTAACGATAAATGTCGCATTCTTAACAAAATAACGACCAAACTCAAATTTTGGAAAAATTAGTTTATTTGAAAATACCGGGACCACTATAGAACGGACTGCTGTTTCACGTAAACTCATCTATCAAAGAAAAATCAATTAGGTCGTTATTTCATTAAGAGGTCGATTGTGTAGATACGAGAAAAGACATTAATTTTGACGTAAACCGTACTTCTCGCAAAAAGACGTAACAAAAACTGTTTACGCAACACAACCATAAAAACATCGCACATTCATTCAATCGCTATGTCAACCGAAAAATCTTGATACTCGAGTCTCAAGATCGTTGCGTTGACTAAAAATACATCACTTAATATTATCTCCCGTATTCTAGACGTCGAATAGAAATGTAAGAAGGGAGCTGACAAGAGGATCGACCAATAACATAACTTACACAGTGACTAGTGGAAACGCCAAAAACCTAGTCACTACACACTTTATTACTACAAAGGAATACACCAAAAGATCCTAACGTCAGCTGCTACCTGTGTATTAGTAAAGATTTATGTCTGTCTATTGGCAAGCGCGGGCGGGACATAGGACATTTGATTATGTTAAGTTTTGCATGTTACTTCAAAGTTACCAGAAAGGATCTACAGTACGACCTATTCGGTAAATCACAATTAAATTTTGTTGAAAATTAAACTGCAATAAGCAATGTTGATGCTGGAAGTCCATATCAAAAGTGAAAAATTTATTCAAAATCAAAAGCCAAGAAGCCAGATACAAAAACGTAATTTTTATTATATGTAGCTATCATACAAACTACTTAGTCGTAGCATACCAAAATGCATCGTAATACAGGCATGTGACGTCACTGCCGTTTTGTATGAAGCGTTTTTGAACTGTATATTGATTTGTTTTGAAACTTAAAAAATTGTGGGTTCGATTATTATGATAAATTTGACGTCAATCCGACAAAGATTTTCGCACATGATTCGACACACACAGAGTCGCCGTTTCAATCAGTTAATGACAGCACAATATTTCGTGGTAGTGCAATGGGTATTAAAATTACCCATTACAGGTCCTATGGCCCCGAAAGGTCTAAACGACAGTTACCGATCAATCGTGTGTATATTACGACCCGCCCACGCCCGCTGTTTGACGAGACCAGAACAACACTTATACGTCTGACAAACACACGCAGTGACGTAACTACAGGGCGACATGTCAGCAAAATGGCAGGTCCCCTAGTCGTAAGGACCCCAGGGGGCCCTAGACACGATATTAGATTTTGTTTTACGTCGTTTGTCGAGAAAACCTGTGAACGTTAAAAATGTGTCGAGCGTTCAGATTACGATAATTTTATCAGCAACGATAGAACAGTGTTAAAAATGTTAACGATTTCTTATACTGATGACCGGTTAAATATAAATAGTTGGCAATTTAAATATCTATGAAAAAACAATCCTAAAAGTGTACCGTATTCGAAATTGAATTTAAAACTAAAACATAATGGTGTTTTTATTATAGACCAATAAAAATTAAACAATTCATGACAAAAGTCAGCAAGTAATTTAAATTGCCAAGATATATTTTTTATTACCGAGAATAAAAAAAAAATGCAATTGTCATTTGTATGCGAGTATACTCTGTATTTCAAGCCATGAATAAATAAAGATTTTGTAATAATAATGTACCTATTTACAAATTGACCGCGTATCTACAACATTCAATGTTTCGAGGTATTGCAAATTTGTAATTTTCGTACGTTTTCTATCTAAAATTTATTTCCCCGACTCCTTTTAGAGTACAGTCAGCAGAAAAAGTAAATGATGTACCTATTTAAGTCGATGCATCGTAACGTCAAAATGGCAGGATCACACTTTTCGAACATCATATTGGGTTAACTTTTTTGCGTCGTTGTCACTAGTTCCATTGGATATTGTTCCATGGGAATACTGATTTTCGATAATTCCATGGAATGTGGAAATGCAAGTAGTGAAAAATTCAACTCTGTGATCATATACTTTTTCTGTTGACCATAAAATTGTATTTTAATATTGTTAGTGCCTTTTATACCAGTTTTTAAGTTTATACAGAGGATCGCTTTCAAAGGTATAAAAATAAAACATTATATGGGTCATGTGTATGTGTTTTTCTATAATTATGACTTTGCACGGAGTTTTTCTTAGCCAAACATGTATTCACTGCAATGTTCACTAACACCATGAAATCTAAACTAAAAATAATATTTAGGTACGTACGGAGTGGTTTCGGACGATTTTCATTGCTTTTTATACTTTGTTTAGATTTTTATTTTAAATAACATTTAAATCGCACAATTTTTATTCGTTTTCCACAACTATCGTATTTCGTGTCAAAGTTGTATGCCTCCGTTACTCGTTATCAATTTGCGAAGTCTAACGCATAAATACTAAATAACGTCATTAATTGTAGAGTAGATATTCGTTTGTCCAACAGGCTTAAGTCGCCATTAAACACTTTGTCGTAATCAGTGAGGAGAAACATCGTTTTAGCATAGCCCAACAGCGACTTTAACCGATCCAATAAGGAATCAGTTCCATAACCATCGTTTTCTTTTTTTTTTCTCTATCTTTGGGAAGCGAATCGATTTTGACGTTAACTTTGATGTCTCTATGAAATAATAACCAATGTCACTTTCTTTGTTTCATTGTTGTGTGACAATTAATTGTATCAATGTGTACAGTTACTATATTTTTCTTTCCAACTATACTTCTATATATGCGTTGCAACCAGAATTTGAGTTCTATTAGACGATTCACAATGCCAATACCGACTCTGCAGGACTATAACACGAAGTCTATTACCACTTGAATTTAAAAGCTCATTAAAATTTGAAATTAGTTCCGACACCAGAAAATTTTAATGACGCACATTCTTTTTTCCGACCCAGAGTCGAAATTGGCACGGAATAGCCCCGCTGTACTCCTTTCGAAAATCTCTTTTTCGACCTATAAACCGACAAATTTTCCAGAAACTCCAACTGATCTCAATGCGAGCGCCTATAATAACTTGACCTACAGGTTGACTGTTAGTATTATTGTTTCACTGGCAAAAGGCTCAAAACTTGTGGAGGGATTTCCGATTACTGTATGTGGAGACTATCAGCTATGACAAAGTCTCATGACTGAGACCTGAACTTTGTACCAAAATTGAAACATACGCCATTTTTGTCCTTATTTTACCCATTATACACTGGATTTTAATTGGGTATACGACGCTTAGGCTGGATATACTGAGACGATAGACCAATTATATGGCTTGAAGTCCATAATCACATGAATTTCAAGCACAGCTCATCTCCTCGTCACCACAGTGAAACCACAACCTTCGAGCCAGTCGCATTGGACCAACTGTTCGATATGCACTGCCGCTTAGACACAAAACTGAAATGTCAAACCGCACTGTATAGCGTAACAACGCAACGAGCCTACATCAGCATCAAGAAAACCCCTCCACAAGCTAAAGCCGAGTTAAAAAAAAGAAAACAAAATCATTCGAAAGTACTGGGTAATTTTTTTCAACAAAATCTTAACATCACAACGGGTCATCAACGGGTGCGCACATAGTGGCGGGGGCGGGGCGTTGCCGGTACCTCCCATTTGTAATACGGGATATGACGTCATTAGACCATAAACACACATTTTGCGTTTTTGCGTGCAATAAAATAGTAGCTCTTCGCTCGATTAACGCCATAGGACAAAAATCTTCCTTGCTAGATAAGATGACGTTTTTGCATCATATTGAGTATCCTATTCGTTTGTGTAAATAAATAATAATAAATACTCTACAAAAGTTTAAATCATGCATAGTCGTAACAAATAGTAGGAGTATTTATCATTTTAAAGAATTTTATCCACATTTTTTTAAAATATCTATAGTCAACCACGTTATAACTGTTCATGCAAAACATTTAGCTACGTCACACTTTAAAACTGTGTTTTGTCCTCAATAAAAGGAATAATAAAATATATTTTTCTAAGTTTGATAAAGGCATTATTTTTGGATCCTTTGAAATCGTCCTATTTTGTTGTCCAATGACGTCAAATTCAAAGAAAAAGTGTGAACTGTCGGTGCGGGCGCGTAATTTCTTTTTCTTTTCATCTTTCATCTGCAATCGGCTCCCGAGCCATAATCAGATGCGTCCCCATGGCGCGTAAAATAAATAAAAGTTTTGAGCAATCATTGTAAATTTAGTTAAAAATAAATAATTACATTTTCTTTCCAAACCAGCGGTAGTTCGGCGGTGTGTTAAAAAAAACCTACACGTATAAAATAATTTTGACTTTGACTTTCAAGGTAGACTCCCGAGTCTCTGATGTAGATAAAATCAAACTCTTTAACATTAAAATTCGACTTCAACTCGACTTTCAAAGTGGTCGACTGCGACAAAGAGCAAATAGCAAACCCTAACATAAAAATGGTTCCAATGACGTCATATTAAAGCCGCGACCACACATTGGACATATTTGCGCCAAAGTAACGTTCTGCGCCCAATACGCCAATGTGTGTATCGTTACTTTGACACAATTATGACATTGAGCGTGTTACTATTGGGAATTGCTGAATCCAATGTGTGGCCGCGGCATGAAAACAAACGGGAGCTACCGCAACAAGAGGGGCGGGGCCATCGCTGCGTCGAGTGGGCGTGGCCTGCGTCGCGCTGCGTCAAACAGGCGTGGCGTGCGTCGCGTGGGCGTGGCCAGCGGCGCTCCCGCCGAGACGCGTGGGCGGCATCACGTTCAGTTGCGCACGGGCGGCGCGGGCGAGTGGTGGTGCCGCTCCAGGTCCTCGAGCGAGAGCGCGTTGGGCACGTGCACGGAGGGCAGCTTGCCGGCGGACGCGCGCGCCAGCAGCTCGGGGCTGAACCACCGCGCGAGCTGGTTGTCGCCGCCGCCGACGCCGGCGCCGCCGCCGCCCATTTCTGCAACGGGGACAGTAGCTAATGGACTTTTTGAAGTAAATAAATAAACCCAAGACATGCCACGCTGAGCCACACAGCGCCATCTAGCCCCAAACTATGCCGAAACTTGTACTATGGGTACTAGACACTGATAAACTTACTTAGATACATTTTTTTGTAAATAAATACATATTATAGATAGAAAAACACCCAGACATGATACAAAGTTTCGAAGAAGAAAGAATTAGAGGATGTAAAGGTGGGTATCCATTATGCTCGCGAACCTTTTGCGCTCCGAGCTTGTGCAAGCGCTCACATGGAGACGTAATCAAGTTACCGCCACTGGATGGAACGCAGAGTGCGGAGCACGCAGTGTTGCACGCTCCGGGATCGCGAACATAATATCCACTATGTGAAGCGGTTGCAGGAGCGCGGAGCCCCAAAGGTTCGCGAACATAATAGATACCCACCTTTACATCCTCTAATTCCTTTAGGGAGCCTATTCCTATTATTTTTCCGCTCCTATCCGACCTGTCTGCCTATGGTGCATCCTGCCGGACAACAAACGCTGGCAACCGACTGGTGGCGGTATAACCATCACAATTCAAGGCGTAGCTAAATACCAATTTTTCCACTTTGGAAGTCTATCGCCCAGACTATTCATATATATTAGAAACCTCAATATAATTTTTAAAGACCTATCTATAGATTGGAAAAGGTTACACGTATGGGTTTGATAAAAACAAAAATTGAGTTTCAGTTCTAAGTATGGAGAACCCCAAAAACTTATTGCTTTTTTTTTCTATTTTTGTATGAAAATCTTAATGCGATTCACCGAATACATCTCCTTACCAATTTTTCACAGTAAAGTTTTTATAGTTACGGAAAAAAGTGGCTGTGACATACAGACGGACGACATGACGAAGACATGACGAATCTATAAGAGCAGTTACGCACTGTCGACTTGTCGCTGGCGACTCAGTCTCTCGGCGACCAAAACAGAGAAAGGCGACTGACGACTAAGTGCGCAAGCCCCTATTTAAAACATAGTAAGTCACAGTCACCGGCGACTAGTCGACAGTGCGTAATAAGGGTTACGTTTTTTGGACGAATGTTCGTTCCTGGTGGAAATCGAAACCCACGAACCTTGATTTAGGTGGCAGGGGTTTCTACACCACTATACTCTACCTACATACGACTGGCTCGGTGGCTCAATTGGTAGTGACCCCTGCCTTTTGAACCAAGGGTCGTGGGTTCGATTCCCGCCCGGAACAAACATTCGTGTGATGAACACTTGTGTTTGTTCCGTGTCTGGGTGTTTATATTTGTATTTAAGTATTTATTTGTGGTACCTTCGTTGTACTGATACCCATAACACAAGTGCTTAAGCTACTTACTTTGGGATCGGAGCAATGTATATGATGTTGTCTGATATTTAATTTATTTATTTATATTTATTTACATAATGTGAATAGGCCATACCATTGAGACGGCTCTGATGCGACTGGACTAGTAGTTGCTGCAGTGTGGTGCCGCCGACCATTCCTCGCGCCATATTGTTCATGTTGTTGTACTGGAAACGCAACAGTCAATAGTGAGTATGTATAAAAAAATACCTAAGAGAAGTAGGGCATAGCGAATCTTTGCTCGAATTGAGCCTCTCGTCCGGAGAAGGACCTCCACCCTATAAAATAACGCAGTCAAATGACCTCTGGGTCGTGTTTCTGCCGGTGAGTAGGGTTTGCGGAGCTCGTGGGGGTTAGGGTTGGGCCGGCATGGCGGTGGCAACTGACAGGTAACCGACCAGTTACTTGCCCGTTGTCATAGCAACTTGGGCTTCTCTTTCGCTTTCCATCAGGCGTAGGGAAGCGATTATGTCGAGCCACTATAAAAAAAAACCTATAAATTGAGAGTCGGACTCGTGCACAATTGGTGGTGATTTTAATGTCAAAAAAAAGCGCCATTATAATCACTTTTGCTGTATGAGAGTCCATTGACTAGATTTCAAGCGTTTACCTGATGCTGATTTAAATATCAAGCAAAAAGCGGCAAACATATCACTTTGGATGTATGTAATTTTATTATTAAAGTTAAATACAACTGAGTATTTTGTGAATTCAAGTGCCTGTCTGTGGCCATTGATATAGAAAAAAAAGGCAATCGTCCAATACGCGGCAATAGAAATGCATAATATGTGAAGATTTCAACTGTATAGCTGTCGCAGTTTTTCAGATATAGCCCGGTGACAGACAGACAGACGGGACAGTACTTACCGAATTTGGTACCTGCTGCCTTTGCTGTGGATGGGGAAAGGGCCGGACGCCGCCTGCCATTTGCTGAAACGAAATGGCATTATAATTTTACATTTACCATAATTTCGATTGTGTTGCGAGGATAATAATTACTCCCAAATTTTTCGTTATAGAAACAAAAACTACTGGACGGATTTTGATGAAACTTGGTACATTTGTTCTTCATACTCCTGGGCAGGTTATAGTATACTTTTCATCACGTTACAATCAATAGGAGCAGAGCATCGAGGGAATTGTTGGAAAAACTGGACAAGTTTTCATCTGTATGTTTGATCGCGCATCACGCGAAAGCTACTGCATGGAATCAAATGCGGTTTTCACCAATGTATTGCTAGAAGTCTTTTAAAATTTAGGTACCATTTTATGGAAGTCCATTATTTTTGAAATCCGATATCCACGCGTGCGACGCCGCCGGCACAGCTAGTTACCAAATAAGGACAGAGCGCCTTAACCTGTACGAGTGTACTGACCTGCTGTTGATTGAGATAGTGCTGGTATTCGTTCTGTGACGCGTAGCCCATGGGCGCTGCACCGCTTTGGTTACCCTGCACACCAATCATTAACAAATATTATACTATACTCCATTCTTTAGCATTAGATAATTAGATACGAGTAGGTATAATATCTATAGTGATATCAATATTGGGATGTAAGGGGCGGCCTTTCATCATTTCGCTAAAAGCTAACCTCACCTGCCCGTGGTGTATCGCAAAGTAAGTCGTTATTAGATAGATAGATAGATATTCTTTATTGCGCACCATACAATTGACTTAAATCTAGGTATAACAGACACTCGTTGCACAATTTAGGCGGCCTTATCGCTATAAGCGATCTCTTCCAGACAACCTTAGGGTAGAGGATACTTGAAATATAAAGGGGGTGAGGTGAGCTACATACAAAACCGGAATTGATGTATTAATGAGTCTCCTCGCACGTTTTTCAATTGACTCCAACGCCTCAAGCTGGTATTTAGCCGATCCATCCCAAAGATCCGAACAGTATAAAATACAGACTAATTATATTGTAATTATTTAGACACTGGAATCATCCCTATTGGCTATATACCTTTACTATCGGCCTCCCTTGCGGCATTTTGGGCGGCTGCGCCCACTGCTGCTGTTTGGGGCTCGGCGCGTCCGATTCCTTCTCAGCGGTCATTTTACGTAAAACCTGTGGACAAGAAGGCAAAGAATTTAGTACTTCGGTTGTTAACCACTTATGTATAATACCGTATGTACGTATACATTAAATATTTTTACAACAGGAGTAAACAATTGTAACAGAGCAAGAATCAAAAAAATCTCTAATCTCTGAAGCTACTGGATGAATTCGAATGAAACTCCTCTGTGATTTTAGAAACTCATAATCATCCTAGCCTTTTTCCCGATTGTCTCAGGGTCGGCTTCCCAAACTGAGAGATTTATTAGCCAGGGCTAAGCTTTTACACAGAGCGACTGCCGTCAGACCTCCGCAACACTTAGGGTAAGCTATACCCATTCCCAGTTTAGGCGTCAGAGTTATCATCATCTCTGATATGATGTAACGACTGCTATCTGAGTTGGTAAAGATAGCACCCGGGACCAACAGCTTAACGTGTCTTCCGAAGCACGGAGGAAATCGGTGTCAAATTTTGGTCACCCATCATCGGGTTGACCGCGCCAATGGTTGCACAACGTTGCGATCATTGTTAAGCGAACAAGACCGCGGCGCCACCGAGCTCCTCTGATTTTGGAAACTATTATTTTAATACAATTTTGTGCAGTTCTTCTGCCGCTGCTGCTCCAACTACTAGCTGTCTGTACCGTACAGTACCGTACCGTGGGCGTGGGCTTACCGAGGTGGGCGTGAACGAGATGGGCGTGGGCTGCTTCGGCTGCTGCATCTCGTGGCGGCGGCGGTAGTTCTCCCGCTGCTGTAGCGCACCGTACAGTACCGTACCGTACCGTGGGCGTGGCCTTAACGAGGTGGGCGTGAACGAGATGGGCGTGGGCTGCTTAGGCTGCTGCATCTCGTGGCGGCGGCGGTAGTTCTCTCGCTGTCTGTACCGTACCGTACAGTACAGTACCGTACCGTGGGCGTGGCCTTACCGAGGTGGGCGTGAACGAGATGGGCGTGGGCTGCTTCGGCTGCTGCATCTCGTGGCGGCGGCGGTAGTTCTCCCGTTGTTCTTCCAGTTTCTTCTTGATGAGCGCACCCTGCATTATGGACTGCGTGTGCGCGGCGAGTTCTCGCGGCGAGGGGATGCGCGCGGGCACTCCTGAGGGAAGAGACACGATTGTATACGGGATGCGTGTATTGATCCAATATGATGAGCTGGTCGATATGGTGAACAAGTGATAAAAAGTATTTTATTAAGCTTCCACTAACACTATCACCATTAGTCTGCAAACGACCACAGTTGGACATAGGCATCCTCAATGACAAATGTCATTTGAGGGCGATTTGCCTTAGTCACGCTTGGCAGGCGGGTTAGTGACCGCAGTAGGTTTTACCCAGGTAAGATAGGACATCATATTACAAAGTTTTTTAAAACCAGGGTTGAAAATGGTTGGCTGTAACAACAACTGAGTTTCCACTCAGTTGTTGTTACAGCCATTGCACAGAGATGCCCATATTAGAAATAGTGTATTGTTTATATGCTAAAAGTTGTAATTTTTGTTTTCTTTTGAATGGAATAAAAGACTTAGTGAGGATTTTAAAATTGTGAAATAAAGTATAGCTCAGAAAACCTTGTAGCGTCTATTTTTCATAGTGCCAATTATTGTTAATGGGGTACAATTTAGGGGTTTATAATGTACAACAGAAAATGATTGACCCACCTGGGTGATGCACCGCTAGCGTGTTGGGGCTAGTGGCCATGATCGGAGATACGCAAAACGCTGCGTCCGTAGTGCAAATAATAGTTAGCATTGGAAATAATTAGCAAGCATCGTGTACACACGGCCACACATCACTACGCCTGATATCTCAAAATGATTTAGTAGTATATTAGGGTCTCCCCACATTTATCGACGTGGAATCGGCTTAAGCCGAATGCGTATACAACACACGTTACTACGTTTACTTACATACGTGCGTATACGCAGGTTACTACGTTAAGAGAGGTAGGGCATAGTGAATCTTCGCTCGAATTGAGCTGCCCGTCCGGGGACGGACCTCCACCCTATAGAATACCGCAGCCAAATGACCTCCGGGTCGTGTTTCTGCTGGTGAGTAGGGTTTCCGGAACTCGTGGGGGGTTAGGGTTGGGCCGGCATGGCAGTGGCAAGTGACAGGTAACTGGCCAGTTACTTGCCAGTTGTCACAGTGACTTGGGCTTCTCTTTCACTTTCCATCAGGCGTAGGTAAACCATTATCTCAAGCTACTATTTAAAAAAAAAATACGTTTCGCCGTCGGACGGTCGCGACGCATCGTCCGAGCCGAGACGATGCGAATGGCATTAGTAACACCCTTATACTATAGACATAAAGACTTTATTGACCGGCGTTAACCGATTCCAAGTCGATAAATGTGGGAAGACCCTTAGACTAAATACAGGATACATATTTGAAAATTGTGTGAGAAAACATGACAGAAGGGCGTGTTAGTAGTGGTGTGGCCGTCAATAGATGAATGTATGTGTTAATAAGAACGAGCCGGTATGGATTGGCCACCGGCCACTAGTTATGTTCCCGTTAATAAAGATATATCGCACCCTCAGTGGAAAAAGCATAAGTAATCTTACTACGAATCGTCGATTATTTTAATAATTCCGTCATGCATTAATATATTCTTTATACTTTTTCGATTTTACAAAAATTATTCTAAACCTAGAGATAACGTAGTTGTGTCCATGAATTCGGTTTTTGGGCGTAGTGAAAAATGTTCATTTTTAACTTATGGCTTTTTCCACTGGGGGTGCGATATTTGTAGTATGTATGTTTTGGACCAAGTGATTAATACGGGCATTATTTATAATGCGCGGGCATTATGAATAATGTCGAGTTCTGTTGGGTAAACTGATAATTACTATCTAAACTTCATTATTTATCACATTGCCCGATCATTATTGTATTGTTACTTGACAATTAGGCAATTTGATAATAAAGCAAGGGGGAGGGAGGCACGCGTACTTTCTTACTAATCCTTACTTTGACTTTGGTTTCTTTTTCCACCAAAAAAAAAGGAGCAAGACATAAATATAGTGACGTAACACAAGTTTAGTTACCTTCATATTGTCCTGGGTGCGGCAGAGGCGACAGCCGCAGCGGCTGATGATGAGGCGGCACCACCAGGTGTGGGGGCTGGGGTACTCCCACTGCCGGGAGGGGGGACGGGATCTGCAAATATATAAGTAAGTAAAGCATAGGACCCAAAAAGATTAACAGACTACTGCCCCTATTAAAAGAAAAGAAAATTACGCCTCACTAACTAAAGGTTGTCTGGATGATAAGACTTAAATGTAGGCGACAATAAAATTTTTGTGCAATGAAGGATGTTTCACATTCAACACACCCAAATTACCTGCTTCCTATAAGAGGTAGGAGCCTGTTTCTGCTTTCCCCATTTTTAGGAATTCGTCTTTCGCTTTCGTCCACTCGACCGTCGTCCGGTGATGATGCTAAAGCCGCCTTGGCTGTAATCGTAGTCATGTATAAAAAAATATGCTGCCGAGCTGCTGCATCAGCTGCTGCACTGTCATCACCTGTCGCTGCCGGTGCTGCATCCGCAGTATCGTGAGCAGCACCTCCCTGTGGCGGCTCTGCAGGCCGGGGTCGCTGAGCTGCTGCATCAGCTGCTGCACTGTCATCACCTGTCGCTGCCGGTGCTGCATCCGCAGTATCGTGAGCAGCACCTCCCTGTGGCGGCTCTGCAGGCCGGGGTCGCTGAGCTGCTGCATCAGCTGCTGCACTGTCATCACCTGTCGCTGCCGGTGCTGCATCCGCAGTATCGTGAGCAGCACCTCCCTGTGGCGGCTCTGCAGGCCGGGGTCGCTGAGCTGCTGCATCAGCTGCTGCACTGTCATCACCTGTCGCTGCCGGTGCTGCATCCGCAGTATCGTGAGCAGCACCTCCCTGTGGCGGCTCTGCAGGCCGGGGTCGCTGAGCTGCTGCATCAGCTGCTGCACTGTCATCACCTGTCGCTGCCGGTGCTGCATCCGCAGTATCGTGAGCAGCACCTCCCTGTGGCGGCTCTGCAGGCCCGGGTTGCTGAGCTGCTGCATCAGGTGTTGCACTGTTATCTCGCCCGCTTTCAATCCTGAGGGAATACAATAAATAAACATCACATACATTGCTCTGATCCCAAAGTAATAGCTTATTATGTTACGGGTATGAGAACAACGAAGGTATCACATATGGATACTTAATTAAATACAAAATATAAACACTCGAATTCCTGGGTGAGGATCGAACTGGCAACCCTTAATTCCGAAGGCAGGGTCATTACAAATGAGGGTTTTCTGAAAAAAGAAATCCACTAGATGGCACCACATACGCGGTAGGTCCAACTAACTGTTACTAACTTTGTTAGATTGGTTCATTTTGACATGGCACTGATGTTTACATAGCAACTGACCAATCACATGATAGCTGGACCGCAGTCTACAGAACGCCATCTATCGGATATTCATTTCGAAAAATCCTCATTGTGCCACCCGGTCCGATTCCGTATTGAAAACCAAAGTTGTGAATAAATCTGCTCTCTGCATGACCTAAAGGTTAACTGGTAGAGAATGTTCCTAGCATTTAGTTCGCCTTTTGTACAATTTTGTGCAATAAAGTTTAAATAAATAAAGAAGCAAATATCAGAGGAGATGCGTTGTGATTGAACCCAAGACTCACCGTGCACCAGAGCCTGCGCCTCGGGCCTCTGCAACAATTCTCTGTCGGCGCTGTGCAGGTCGCCCGCTTGCTGTTGCTGCTGCTGCTGACGCTGAAACAACGCTTCGTTATCAATAACGATACCCGATGTCGACGCAAAACAGAGGCAACCGGTTGGTGCTGGTCGTAGTCCTTTCGCTCCGTCCTCGTCACTGTCGCACAGGACCTCGACCTGCCGCAACTCTTGCGGCAGATGACGGCGTCGAAGGAGACCTGGCGAGCGATGCTCGCATTCTGCGAGACAGTGATCTCGCAGAAGGAGGCGGCGGAAAGAGAGCGCTCGTTGCGGTAGACGGGCCTGCTCTACGTCGCCCCCGGCCCGGGCGTCGCCGGAGGGCATACAACGCATCGTATGCCCTCTGAGCCTCTCCTTCGTGCCCCGAGTGGTGAGTGCGGGGGCGCGATCCACTCATAGGGGCGTAACGGTGTGGTGGGTGCAGGCACACCGTTGCACGAGGTCCGCCCGGGGAGCACTCTATTGCTCCCCGGATCCGGGGGCAGGGGTATTTGCCCTCCCCGGACCAGGAGTGCCGGCCGCTTATCATCTGCGGCTGGCCAGGGCAGGCAGGGATATGGCCGTATGCTTCGGCGCTACCCGTGTCCCTGTAACTTGCTGCCCACTGGCGACACAGGGGGGTTTAGTGGCTATGCCCTCCCTTTTGGGAGGTGTGAGTCCCACACACCATGCCGCCTCCCCCCGGAGACGGCATGAAGGTGCCTAATGCATTCCTCTCTTTAAAAAAAAAATGGTCGTAGTCCTTTCTTGGCGTTTCACGTCGATTATTATAGGTCTTTGTGCACACTAAAAATAGACGGCACCTTGCCGGTAGCGTGCTTGTAAATTTTCTGTCATGGTAGTGTGACAGCTGTCACTTGACAGCTGCGTTGGCAATTGGTTGGGACCACGTCGGCGGCAGTGATTGGTTCGAGGCGTTTAATAAGGGCGCTTGCTTCGATTTGATTGGCTGCGACGAAGTTGGTGGCAGACGATTGGCTGTAAACGCTCAATAGTGGCGCGAACACCGGAAGTTACTAAAGTAACCGAATTCAATATGGATGTTAAAACACGCCCACGGATTTACGATTCATCATCATCATTTATGGGAGGTAGGGCAAGCGAATCTTCGCTAGAATTGAGCCGCCCGTCCGGGGAAGGACCTCCACCCTCCGGGTGATCTCCGGGTCGTGTTTCTGCCGGTGAGTGGGGTTTCCGGAGCTTATCGGGGATTAGGGTTGGGCCGGCATGGCGGGTGGCGACTGACCAGTTACTTGCCCTTTGTCATAGCGACTTGGGCTTCTCTTTCGCTTTCCATCAGGCGTAAGTCAGGTTTCCGTCAGGAAGTCATCATGTCGAGCAACTAGAAAAAAAAATATCAGCCTATTGCAGGCCATTGCTGGACATAGACCTCTCCAACTGTTTGCCACTTAAAAATGGGGGGGGGGGGGACTTCTCTTATCAATATAGGCAGATAATATTTAAGAAGCTCAGCAATTGTTAGTTGTTAAAAGACTTGCATATTCCATATTCAATACAACGCGTCGCGACTCCTTTTTTCGAGATTTAGAAATTGGTAGTGATGTACCTGGAGGGTCCATCGGATCTAGCAAAATTTTTCAAGTGGTTCATAGAACTAAAGTTTGGGAACCTCTGTATTAAAGCTATCCGTCATACCTGGACCTGCAGGAGCTTGTATAGGAGCTCCTGCGGGATGTGCGGCTGCTGCTGCTGCTGTTGCTGCTGCTGGGCTTTCTGCTGTTCCATGCTCTTGCTCAACATCTGAGGAAAGATTTTTTTTTTATATAAAAAGAGCGTTCAGGATGACCTTACTCCACTTGGGGCGCGTTTCACTAAGCGATCACAACGCTCAAACATTTAATTGTGCCGTTCCACATAACGACCACGGGCGTTGCGATCGCGGCGATGACGTCATAAATTTCGCTCACGCCGAGCTCACAACGACCCATCTAAAATGGTGGGTCGAAGTGGACATTGAGAAAATTTAGGCGCCACATTTGAAGATGAAGTATGGAAATTGCGATCATGGCGACGGAAAAAAAACATTTTGTACGATTCCGATAAAGATTTTGCTGTGGAAGCGAATGTTTCACCAGCTGATGCAAATCGTGCGAGGGCAGGTAAATATATTACATTAAATTTCAATTTTCCAAACTGTTGACATAAGAAGGCTCAAAACGCCCCATACCACATTCCACTTGAGTATGAGATACCAACGCCCAGAAACAAGTGGAACGAGAAAACCACGGTCGTGAGCGTGATCGTTGTGATCGCTTAATGGAACGCCCCCTTGACGGTAAGCGGTCGTGAGGTAAGGTAAGTAATTCAAATATTCAAATATTTTATTGCACACATGTGGTAATACAAGATGGTATAAAACTATATGAACAGCACATGCACCCTGCAAGGGCGTCGCAATTTGTACACTACAATTTTTATAATTTGCATAATTAAATTATTTATATATATCTACATTATATTTAAGTTACCTGCAAGTAGTATGTAAGTAGGTTACCTGCAATAGGCTCATGGGCTGCGGCTGCGCCTGAGGCGGCGCGTGGTGCGGCGCGGGCGCACGCGGCGCGTCGGCCGCCGCCGGCACCGCGTGCCCGCCGGACACCTGCGCCAGCTGCAACAGCCACTGAGTCACTACCAGCCTAACTGCCAATAGGCTTGTTGCCGTAAATGTAATTAGTCCGTCTTTTAGATTGTTCAAAAATAAAAGTATTTTTTCATTTGTAAATTAGACCAAAAATTACAAGTACATAGCCCGTTAAAATTACCTGTGACATCAAGGAATGGAAGTTTTTTCGCACATGGCTTGTTGAACTTTGTTATTTTTTGTTTAAATGAAAGAAGGAAAAAATACGTATTATCCAATATATTTTATAAAATACGGACTATTTAGTCCGTCAGTAATGTAATTGTTTTGACCCTGGAAACATCCTAGCCTATGTGGCATTAATTCCGCCTTTTGTACACTACTTTACTGTACAATAAAGATTGAACAAATAAACAAAAACATCCCTATGACACTAGCACGATGTGGATTTATTCCGTACTAGCTGGCCCGGCGTATGGAATGCGTAAGGAATGATATTCCTTAAATCCCTTTACATACGCCGGGCCGCTCGCTTATCTTTTCGCACCAAGTCAACCTCACCTGCCCGTGGTGCATCTTGCCGAACAACAAACGAGGTGCTGGCAACGGACTGGTGGCGGTATAACCATCACAATTGAAGGCGTAGCTAAATACTACATACTAATGACGACCAGCACATCGGCGCGTGGTGCGTGCCGAGGCCGCTGTACTGCGGCTATGTGACGCTACTCACGAGCCGCTTGAAGGCGGACAGGTCGTGGTCGGGCGGCGCGTGGTGCGCGGGCGCGTGGTGGCCGTGCTGCGGCTGTACTGCGGCTATGTGACGCTACTCACGAGCCGCTTGAAGGCGGACAGGTCGTGGTCGGGCGGCGCGTGGTGCGCGGGCGCGTGGTGGCCGTGCTGCGGCTGTACTGCGGCTATGTGACGCTACTCACGAGCCGCTTGAAGGCGGACAGGTCGTGGTCGGGCGGCGCGTGGTGCGCGGGCGCGTGGTGGCCGTGCTGCGGCTGTACTGCGGCTATGTGACGCTACTCACGAGCCGCTTGAAGGCGGACAGGTCGTGGTCGGGCGGCGCGTGGTGCGCGGGCGCGTGGTGGCCGTGCTGCGGCTGTACTGCGGCTATGTGACGCTACTCACGAGCCGCTTGAAGGCGGACAGGTCGTGGTCGGGCGGCGCGTGGTGCGCGGGCGCGTGGTGGCCGTGCTGCGGCTGTACTGCGGCTATGTGACGCTACTCACGAGCCGCTTGAAGGCGGACAGGTCGTGGTCGGGCGGCGCGTGGTGCGCGGGCGCGTGGTGGCCGTGCTGCGGCTGTACTGCGGCTATGTGACGCTACTCACGAGCCGCTTGAAGGCGGACAGGTCGTGGTCGGGCGGCGCGTGGTGCGCGGGCGCGTGGTGGCCGTGCTGCGGCTGTACTGCGGCTATGTGACGCTACTCACGAGCCGCTTGAAGGCGGACAGGTCGTGGTCGGGCGGCGCGTGGTGCGCGGGCGCGTGGTGGCCGTGCTGCGGCTGTACTGCGGCTATGTGACGCTACTCACGAGCCGCTTGAAGGCGGACAGGTCGTGGTCGGGCGGCGCGTGGTGCGCGGGCGCGTGGTGGCCGTGCTGCGGCTGTACTGCGGCTATGTGACGCTACTCACGAGCCGCTTGAAGGCGGACAGGTCGTGGTCGGGCGGCGCGTGGTGCGCGGGCGCGTGGTGGCCGTGCTGCGGCTGTACTGCGGCTATGTGACGCTACTCACGAGCCGCTTGAAGGCGGACAGGTCGTGGTCGGGCGGCGCGTGGTGCGCGGGCGCGTGGTGGCCGTGCTGCGGCTGTACTGCGGCTATGTGACGCTACTCACGAGCCGCTTGAAGGCGGACAGGTCGTGGTCGGGCGGCGCGTGGTGCGCGGGCGCGTGGTGGCCGTGCTGCGGCTGTACTGCGGCTATGTGACGCTACTCACGAGCCGCTTGAAGGCGGACAGGTCGTGGTCGGGCGGCGCGTGGTGCGCGGGCGCGTGGTGGCCGTGCTGCGGCTGTACTGCGGCTATGTGACGCTACTCACGAGCCGCTTGAAGGCGGACAGGTCGTGGTCGGGCGGCGCGTGGTGCGCGGGCGCGTGGTGGCCGTGCTGCGGCCTCAGTCGCGCCTCCAGCTCCTCGAGGCTCTGCATCTTGCCCCCCGCGCCGGAACCGGCTCCCGCCGCGCCCATACCTGCTGTAAACGAAATTTAGTTTCATTAGTCACGAACATGAATGAAAATGATATCAGATGCACAATATTGAATTTTTAATACAAATCTCTAATCATCCTCTTTTATCCATCAGACATACACCTTGAGAGTGTATGTCTGATTGCTCGCCCGCCACCTAGGGCAAATATCTGGAGGACATACCTACCCATAATCGCCACCGTAGGCAGGCGGATTGGCGATTTGCTTCTCGCTCCGGCGTGTGGTATTTAGCTACCCCTTCAAATATTGCGATGGTTATACCACCACCAGTCGGTTGCCAGCGTCTCGTTTGTCGTCGGGCCTGCTGCAGCGTACAGTTGTCACGATACTGACCGGGCCTGGGCTCCGCGTTGGCGTTGGCCTGCCGCAGCAGGTCCAGCAGCGAGGGCGCGCGGGCAGGTGCAGCGGGTGCGATGGGTGCGAACACGTGTCCCTCCGCGCCCGGCCCGGGCTGCTCCAGCGTAGAGTTGTCCAGCTCTGCGTGAATATTAACACCATTTTAGCAAAAGAAACAACTAGGAAGTACACACTTTCGAACAAAAAAACACACAATAGGCATGATGATAATATTTGTTTTGGGTTGATATTGGTGCATCACCCTATCATAGAAACATTGTTGAAACAATTACTCCGCTTGTATAAAAAAAACCGAGATATCACAATAGGGTATTCCACTATGATTGACTTTGCTTGTTACTCCATAGTTGCCAAAAAGAATCCGTAAAATTTGACTTATTTAAGAAATCACAACTAAAATTAGTTGCAAAACGAAACGACATTAGGCCAGCAAAATTGACAATAGGCTATTATGGCTAAAAATTGTAATTAGTCCGTCTTTTAGCTTATTGAAAAATAAAAGACACGTATTTTTGCTTTTTTCATTCAAATAAACAATAGCAAAGATAAAAGGCATCAAAAGATAGGAGTGGGAGTCTTTGACGTCACTCGCTTCCGTAAAAATGCCTCACCGAATGACGTCACGCGTAATTTCAACGGGCTAAAACTTTGTAATTTTTAGTCAAATTTAGAAATAAAAAAATACGTGTCTTTTATTTTTGAATAAGCTATAAGACGGAATAATTAAAATTTTTGACCATAATAGCCTATTGGTTCGGAGTCCGAACCAACCTCACCTGACCGCGGTGCATTTTGCCAAATAACAAACCCACTCACCATCGACCATATTGTGCAGCAGCCGCTCGTAATGGCGCGCGTCGTTGGTGGGGCTCTCGCGGCGGAACCAGCGGCTGAACCTGCTGCCGCCCTCCGCTTCGCCGCTGCCATTCTGCATCACAATTAAATAAATAATAATAAATAATCCAAGACATGCCACGCTGGGCCACACAGCGCCACCTAGCCCCAAACTAAGCCGAAGCTTGTACTATGGGTACTAGACAACTGATAAACTTACTTAGATACTTTTTTTTGTAAATAAATACATATTATACATAGAAAACACCCAGACCAATCATACATGTTCATGCACACAAATGTTTGTACTGTGCGGGGATCGAACCCACAACCCTTGGCTCAGAAGGCAGAGGGCACTACCAACTGAGCCACCGAGCTTGTCAATCAAAAATTATGTAAGTCATCATTTTTTTATAGCAGCACGACCTAATGGCTTCCTTCACACCTGATGAAAAGCCAAAGAGAAGCCCAAATAGCTGTAACAACAGGCAAGTAACTGGTCAGTTACCACCGCCATGCCGGCCTAACCCGAACCCCGGCTGCAGATGTAGCACTCTCCCCACGGAGACCCTACTCACTGGCAGAAATACGACATACGGACGGGCAGTTCGATTCGAGCGAAAATTCGCTATGCTAGGGCATGAGGTAGGCCTCATTAATTGTCATTATCATCCTGTGTAGTATATGCGGTCATTCATTCATTCACTCATTCTCAATCACAGACTCACTCTCGTTCACGTCACGTTGGTAATACGAGAGCTGTGTGGTGAGAGTAAACATGAAATGTTGGTAGTTTAGCCATAAATTATTATAGATACGAGTAGGTCTTCGCCAAATAGGACTACACTGCTGGACATAGGCCTCCCCCAATGGCAATAGGCTATTATGGCTAAAAATAGTAATTAGTCCGACTTTTAGCTTATTCATAAATAAAAGACACGTATTTTTCACTTTTTCATTCAAATGAACAATAGCAAAGATACAAGGCATCAAAAGTTATGAGTGGGAGTCTTTGACGTCACTCGCTCCCGTAAAAATGCCTCACCGAGTGACGTCACGCGTAATTTCAACGAGCTTTAGTTTTGTAATTTATAGTCTAATTTACAAATAAAAAAATACGTGTCTTTTATTTTTGAATAAGCTAGAAGACGGACTTATCACAATTTTTAGCCATAATAGCCTACTGTCATTTGGGGGCATTTGTCTGACTCACCATGTTCGCCATTACAGCAGCCTCAACCATACCGAAGCGGTATTTTTGTTATTACGACCACATATCACGGAAATTTCTACTTTATTGCCATTATGTTATAGTATATTGCTATTTGCCACCTAAAATCCTCAGTCGTTCCGATGTCAATAATGGGCGCCGGGCCTTACTCGTCTTCTACAACACCAACGTGCGGCATGTCGAACTCACCGTGAGTACGTCGGGTATCGCGTCGAACTTGAGAAACTCATCCAAATTGAAATCCGGCTGCTCTGTGCCCGACTGGGGCTCTTCTGGCTTACACTCCACGCCAGAGTCCTTATCCTGCAAACGATATCCAACTTTAACAATATGTTATCTTGAGGGAAACTCTTTTGATAAAGAGTTTTCCGAAGACTGGACTATTGGTCTGTACCCTTTCAAAGATGAAGGATCGGCGGCGTTGGGCTTAGGAATAAAATTGACGTAGGCGTGCTTCCAGGGCAGGACTTACAAACCTCGGTGAATAGGGATGTTTCCAGGGTCAAAATAATTACATTATATTTAGCCCGTATTTTAGATTATACGAATATATTGGACACGTATTTTCATTTAAACAAAAAATAACAAAGATACAAGGCATCAACATTTTGGAGTGGGGGGCAAAAAATCTCCCACTCTTTGAAGTCACGCGTAATTTTAACGGCCTATATCTTTGTAATTTTTGGTCTAATTTACAAATGAAAAAATACGTGTCTTTTATTTTTGAACAATCTTTTTGAACGTCTTTTAACGTACTAATAACATTTTTACGGCAACAGGTTTATTCTTAGTGTTTCCTTCCTCTTACAATCCTGGGTTCTTTAGGCGGGGCGTGAAACGGCATCTCAGTGGGCCTTCAGGGTGAGGGCGACAAGCGCAATGAGTTTGTTCTATTGTGCCTGTCGACCTAACTTTTGGACCTCCACGACCGCTTACCATCAGGTGGAGTGAGGTCATCCTGAAAGCTTTCTTATAAAAAAAAAGTCTTTGCTAAGATAGCTTTCTAGGGCTATTTCGATCACAGAACTCGAACTGTAAGTTGTTAGATGGATTTGTTTGCTTCAGCCAATCACAATGCAGCTCTCTCACGCATTTACACCAATCAATCACTTTGCGCTTCGGTGTCCACGCACGGTAAAATTTTAATGCCGATCTGAACATGGTAACAATCTCGGTCACAACCGAGAATCGAGACAAGATTCTCGGTCGAATTTGTAGCCGAGAATGCCGAGACTGAGATCTCGGTCGAGCCTTAATTGAGGGTAATCTGTGCTATAAGTATATGACTCACGTTGCTGGAGTTGGCCGAGTCGCTGGCGGGGTGCGGCGAGGAGGCGTTGTCGCGCCAGCGCTCGGTGGCCGGCGACCGCGACCCGCTGTTGTTCCATTTCTATACAACAAATTCCCTTGTTTACTACTTCACTTTGTGTTGTATTAAAGTACAAAGTAAGTTAAAGAAAAAAACTGGGAAACTGTTAATCCATTTACATGATAAGTATCTTGATAGATACCACAAGTTTAAGTGACAAATGTGAAAGTGCACAAATTTTTTCATACAAAATAGCGCCAAGAATGCCTCGCGTAATTAGTTCCTTCTATAGACTATACTAAATATCAATATATAACAAACGTAGACAGACAAGATGTTTTGACACATGGATGAAACTGATCATATATGTATAAAATGTCAAAAATGACATTTGTCTGTCAAAAATGACAATGTCAAAAATGACATTTTATATGTTGGGCGGCGTTAGTTCCGAATTCGACCACCAGCCAAAAAATCCTTGTCCGTTTGTACTGCACTATTCTCAGTTGATGAAAAGGCGCAATAACGGCGACCAACCTCAGTCTCTTTGTTGTTCGTTGCACCATTCTTCTTCGCAGGCTCGTCGAATCCACGCAGCTCGATAGTTTCCAATTGAGATGTCGGCCCTCCACTAAACCTGAGAGGCAACAAGATAGAATTACATAAGCATTTACTTGTGTAAGGGATGTAAAAGCCATCATCTCTTCGTTCCAAACCACCCTCACCTGCCTGTGGTTTATCCAGCTGAATAACAATCGAAACCCTAGCAACCAACTGGTGGCGGTATACCTATCTGTCGCAGGCAAATTCTATAATTCGCGCGTATACAAACCCTGGTGGATTAAAAGCCCTGTTTCGTTTCTATTATCATGGTCACCCTAATACACAAACCAACCGTTTATGCGATGACAATTTGCCTTCGGCATTTTATAATACGTATTTATCTTTGTAAATTGACGAAGCCGTTTGTATACGCGCGAATTATAGGATTTGCCTGCGATATATCCATCAAGTTGAAGGCGTACGGCCTAAAGAGTACGGCGTACCGTGCCATCGCCAACCCGCCCATAGTGGCAATTATAAGTAAAGCCACCAGATGTTTGGCCAAAGTGGCGAACAACTGGAAAGGCCGATGTCCAGCAGTACACTGACACAGACTGGTGATTATGATTACAAAACCTGCTGCATAAATTGAAATTTTGACTCACCATTCGGGTTCATCTTCCTTCTCAAATCGGCGTTGAGAGAAGCGACCACCAGATCTACGGTTGTCCTCTCTGAAACAAATTTAATGAAGTTGAAAAAAAAAACAAGAAAGAAAATCAGTTTATTTGGCGCACACAAAGACAAGACAAGACGATGTCATCACGCTGGGCGACACAACGTCATCTAGTGCCAAACTAAGAAACTAAGCCGAAGCTTCAACTTTGGGTACGAGACAACTGATAAACTTATTTAGATGCCTTTTTTTACAGATAAGGTTTAGGTTTAAAGACATTTATTCTCATAAAGACATACGTCACTTACATGAGAACTTAAGCTTAAGTTTATACAGATACACGTTCGTTGACATACTGGCTAACACATTTAACAACACTTCACAAAGACAAGAACGAAACAAAACTTGCAAACACTTCCGTAGTACCTATATTAGTACTACCTTAATTACAGTTCACACTTATTATAAGCTCTAAACGACTTGTTTATGATATTAATTTAGGACTTTTGTTTCTATTAAGTGCTGTGCTAGCTTTCTCTTGAATAAGTTGAAGGAGTCAATATGTTTTATTTGTTTGAACATCGAACGTCAACCGAAGGTATTTAAACTTCGGTTGACGTCGATTAGATCACAGATGGCGTTGCCTGTCTGATACATCGCGGGGGCGTTGTGATTTTCTTCTAGTATAAGGCCCCCGCCGACATTGGCAACGTCGTCCTGCCTCCAGTATAGCAAAGTGATTATTATAGTGAAGTAAATATATACAGTGAGAGAAGTGTCTTCCGAGTGTCTCATTTCTACATGGTCCTTAAAGAGTCGGGACCCGGTCGCTATAGGACGCGACTGCTCTGGGTAGCCTTGCTGCCCCGCCGTACTGGCCCTGCTCCGCTCGGCCTCGCCGTGTTGGCCCTGCCCAGCTTGGCCCCACCTTGCAGGCCCTGCCCTGCTCGGCCTCGCCCTTCTGGCCCCGCTCGGCTCTGCCCTGCTCGGCCTCGCCCTGCTGGCTCTGCTCTGCCTGCGAGTCACGGCTCGGCCCTGCCCTGCCCTGCGCTGCGTGGTCAGCGCTGCAGCGGGGTCTTCGGCTGCTCTGCGCGGCCCTGCTCTGCACTCAGGGTTGCAGCGGCGTTGCATCTGCCCTGCGCAGCGCTGCCCTGCGTAGCACCGCGTCTACTGCGTCGCAACGGGTCAACGCCTGCCCTGCTAAGCTCTGCGCGGTCTTGCCCCTGCGCTGCGCTACGCCGCGTCAGCATAGCAGCATACATACGGTTAGCCAAAGTGAAGTGTGTGACGTGAGTACTTTGCGATTTTGAACTTCAACTTTGAAATTTATTAGGTACTGATATTTAACTTGGCAAAAGTTGTATTTGTAGTTTGGACTTAGAAAATTTTTCCTAAGTCAGGTGTTGTCAAAGACTTTGAAAATTTTCTCGGAAATTTGTATGAAACTCAGACTTTGAAAAATTTTCATCAAAATTTTTTGGTAGTGTTACTTAGCGTGATTATTGTTGATTTTGATTGTCATTTCTATAGTGCTATTCTCGGTTCGTTAAAATGGATATCTTTAGTGCAAAACAAGAAGATTCCTATAATAAAATTAAAAAGGCTCAAATAAATTATGGTAAATCTCCAAGGTCTAGACTTACTAAAGCATATTTGCAAACTCGCTTAGACACCTTGGAGCAGTATTGGTTCGCGTTCAATGAAACGCACGAACGTATAATATGTGAAATCGCGACTGATACGTATAAGGAATCGAGTTATTACAAAGATAATTTATTTGAGGTTGTGGAGGAATTGTTCACTGATTATAAATCAGAATTAAGGCATGGTCTCGATGTATTTGAATCTGAGAATACCTATCAGGATGCACGGGCAGAGTGTGTATCAAAAGTTGATCGTGCTTGTGTTAAGCTGCCAAAAATAGTCATACCAACGTTTTCAGGAAAATACACAGAGTGGACGACCTTTCACGATCTATTCGTCTCTTTGGTAGATAAGAACGCGGCTTTGGACGAGGTCCAAAAACTGCACTATCTTAAAGGTCACCTTAGTGGTGAAGCCGAGCAGCTTTTGAGACATATCCCTATAACTAGCGATAATTATGTATCATGTTGGCAACAACTTATAAAACGCTATAGTAACAAACGCTACATTACAAATTGCATTTTAAATAGGTTCATGAATTTAAGACCAATTCATTCCGAAACGTCTAGTGCCTTGAAGGATTTCTTAGATGTAACTAACGAAACTCTAAATAGTTTGACGAACGTTGGGGTCAATACGGACAACTGGGATGTACTTGTCATTTACATCCTCAGTCATAAGCTAGATGTCGAATCCCGTAAGCAGTGGGAAGCTAAAATTAGCGAATCTACTAATGATTTACCAACCCTAACTCAGTTCAAAGAATTCTTAGAACATAGATTTAGGTCATTAGAGTTTTTGGATAATAGAGCTAGCAAATTGCCGTTTCGGAATAATGTTATAATTCAACCTATCAGTAATAATAAGCCCATGAATGTCAACGTCACTACATGTATCTACTGCAAAGATAACCACCGATTAGCAAATTGTAAAAAGTTTGCCAAGCAGGATTGCCAGGCAAGGCGTAGTTTTGTCCAAACCAGGAGCCTCTGCTTTAATTGCTTAGGTTCCAATCACTCAGTTTATCAATGTCGTAGTTCTAATGTGTGCCGGATTTGTAACAAGCGGCATCATACTTTATTGCATATAAAAAGATACAGTCCACCATCAACTGACAATTCGGAAGACAATGTTGCTGTTGCAACAGCAACATCGCAGGACCAATCTAGTACACTTGTGACCACTTGCTTCACAAATAACTATCAATCACAGGTGTTATTGGCAACAGCACTGGTTAAGGCTCAATCGGTATCAGGCCGTGATATTACTCTTCGTTCTTGCATAGACATAGGTTCACAGGCTTCCTTAATAACGGAGTCTGCAGTCCAACTTCTTGGACTGAAGAAATATCCATACAAGAGTTCAATATCAGGCTTAGGAAATAAAAAGTCATTGAGTTCCAAATATATAGTTTATTTGCGAATCCAATCTATGTATGATTCAAGCTTTGTACATAATGTCAAGGCTCATGTTGTCGATAATTTAACAGCCTTTTTACCAGAATGCAAAATTGATTATCAACTGTTGTCACATTTACCAGATTTGAAGTTAGCAGACCCATCATACAACGTACCGAATAAAATAAATATTTTATTGGGGGCGGAAGTCTATGGCCACATAATAATGAAGGGTCTGATCAAGGGTCCAGTTGGGACTCCTGTAGCCCAAAACACAAGGTTAGGCTGGATTCTTTCTGGTAAAATTAAAGTAAACAATTCTATTCCAAATTATGTAAATTCAACTTCAAATTATGGTAAGGAAGACTTCATCAATACCACCAAGAGACCTTCTTCTAGTCCATTTATAGCCAAGGTTCTCTCTCAGCTCAGTACATCTTCATCTGTAAGAAAGAAAAAGAAAATAAAATTAGAAAGCTTTCAACATTATGTCATATCATAGGAAACAATTCAAACATTTTCAAATGGTTTTAGATAATGTTATACACTTACCCAATCTCTTCTTCCATGATCTCACCCAGGCCCATACTTACTAATCCAGACGCTCTTCACTATTTCACCTTACAAATCAACACTTATAGCCAATTCTACATCTCCGTTTCTATTCACTCATAGTCACCTTCTGACTGATGAGTCTACAGTGCTGTTGCCAATGGCAAAATTGGTTATCATCGTTTGTTGTGGTGGCAGCTTACTCAACGGATGGTGTGGAAATATTGCGCAAGTGGTCACAATGGTAGTAGATGCAAGTTCTAGCCAGGTCCAAGCCATTAAACTTCATTCCTTAGTTATTAGGAATTATAAGCAGAAGCTTCCTGGTTTGGACAAGATTACGTGCGTGGATAGTTTAAGGTTCAACGGATGTAGGTACATATTATAACAAGGCCTGTTAATAAATTTATTTATACCTATTATTAGTCATGGAGTAGAGTGTTTATGTATCTTTTATAAATTGGGAAGTATTTGTTTGTTGTTTTTTTATGTTTTTAATGATATTGTTATGCCTATTGTATCCATTTATGTTTTCTTCAAGATAGTTTATGGACATTCAGCATGTCTGTCCATAGTGGCCGGCATGTTTGAACATCGAACGTCAACCGAAGGTATTTAAACTTCGGTTGACGTCGATTAGATCACAGATGGCGTTGCCTGTCTGATACATCGCGGGGGCGTTGTGATTTTCTTCTAGTATAAGGCCCCCGCCGACATTGGCAACGTCGTCCTGCCTCCAGTATAGCAAAGTGATTATTATAGTGAAGTAAATATATACAGTGAGAGAAGTGTCTTCCGAGTGTCTCATTTCTACATTATTTCTGAGGGTATTTTGTTATAAAACCGCGCGCCTTCGCATGTTACTGTGGTAAATTACTTTAAACCCATACCAATACAAACAGACATGTTCATGCACACAAATGTTTGTACTGTGCGGAGGCCGGACCCGTCTGAGAATATGGACTAATGACTTAGCCAAAATCTAGTGATGACAATATTCCAATAAAACATACCTGTCGCGTGTCTTCTCGTTGTTAAATCGATCGTCCCTTTCCCTCTTGATGTCAGAGGAGTAGGAGTCTCGGTTGAACGAGCGTCTGTCGTACCTATGACAAACACACATGTTAACACAAACTCGACTGTTTACGTGCATGTGAAATAAAACATAATGGTCTAAGATCCCGCCATACAAAGACCTTAACCGAGACGTTTATTGGATAAAACTTATTTTATATGTAATTAAATATGTCAATAAATATAATGTACTAGCAAACCCGGCGAACTCCGTTTCGCCACCAGATGTCTGTAAAATTTTTTCCTTTATTTTCTTTGCTATAAACTTCACGGAGCCCGAGACCTTTCTAACGAATGCAAAACCGTGGAAATCGGTTCGTGCGTTCTGGAGTTATAGCGTTAGGGAGGAAAACCCGACTTATTTTTATATAGTAGATATGGGTTGCCGATCAAATTTTGGTTCATATTATAGGTAGTGTTTAGGCAAGTTAAAAATTTTAGACAATAAGAAATACTTTTCGTTGAAATCTCACACAGCGACATCTAGCGGTGTTTTACGGAACAAAAGTTAACAATAATGTGCAAATAATGATGTTTACCGAACAGTTATAGTCCAGATATATAAACATAATTTAGCTTTATAAATACCAATATCCTTTCTATTATACGAGTTACAACGCTTTAAAATTATTGCTTATAAACATAGATACGTGGTTACCGATGACGTCATAATGTTACATTGGCGACTCTCAAAAGTCTGTTTTGTGAGAGAGATGAATATACCCGGAGCTACGAAAAGGGACATTGTCAACCAATAAGCTTTTGGGTAGGTACGGAACAAACGAAAAATATCCTTATATTACCTCTATTAAATAAATAAAATAAACAACCCAAGACATGCCACGCTGGGCCACACAGCGCCATCTAGCCCCAAACTAAGCCGAAGCTTGTACTTGACAACTGATAAACTTACTTAGATACATTTTTTTTTGTAAATAAATACATATTATACATAGAAAATACCCAGACCAATACAAACAGACATGTTCATGCACACAATTGTTTGTAATGTGTGGGTATCGAACCCACGACCCTTGGCTCAGAAGGCAGAGGTCACTACCAATTGAACCACCGAGCCAGTCGCCAGTCTATTGCCTAGAACACACACAAAAGGGTCCAAATTTCGAATCAATCAGCAGATTGGTGTGCACTGTCTGGCTGATATTTTCATTTAGTATTCTATGTAATGTTTCCACTGGCAGAGAATGCCTACGCGGCATCAAGTTCGCCTTTTGTACACTTTTT
This sequence comes from Conogethes punctiferalis, assembly GCA_031163375.1. NCBI lineage: Eukaryota > Metazoa > Arthropoda > Insecta > Lepidoptera > Crambidae > Conogethes > Conogethes punctiferalis. Next base: position 10,715,754 of record CM062097.1, on the reverse strand, counting down.
TTTGCCAATAAGTTTTTTTTTTAACATTGCCTATACATATAACACTCACCTGTCCCCGCCGTTGGCCCGGGCCTCGCGCTCCCTCGGCGGCCGGTAGGGCTCGGCGCGGCTCGGAAACTGGTCCCTCTCCCTCTCGCCCTCCTCCCAGCCGCTGTTGGGCATGTCGCGGACCATGATGCGGCCGGAGCCGATGCGGCGACCGGCTGCTGATAGAACGATAAAGAAGATTAAAAAGAAGTCATTGTCTTCATCATCGGGCTCCCTTGCGCTCCAGCTAGCGGCCTCCAGGAGAACGCACGTGCTTTCGAGCAGCATCCAATGGGGTTACTATGCGACGCGTGTGACAATCCTATAGAATTTTGGGTACCTGTGCGTTTGCACGACGCATGGTAACGTCTGTGAACACGGCCGTAAGTAAATGTAGCAGCAACTATACAATGAAATGTTAACGTCTTAACACATTCATCACCTTTTATCTGCCATATAAATAATGTAGGCCCTTCCAGTACGAATGTACCAATTCATAATACAGAATAAATTGTTAATCCGTATATGCCATGAATTAGGGCCATCAAAATAGACAAGTAGATAGGTATTAAAATAAACATTATGATAAATAAGTGCTTAAAAGTTAGATAATTAAAAAATCCGTTCCGCGTACCGTCTCATGGATGCAAAGTTTTGTTTTATTCGAAACCCCGCAACGCACATAGGATGATACGCACATCAGCCTGTGGTATTAGCTATGCCTTCTTTCTATAGTGATGGTTATACCGCCACCAGTCTGTTGCTAGAGCTTCGTTAGTTATTCGGCATTGGCAGGCTGCACCACGGGGCAGGTGAGGTAATAGGTCACTTCCGTACAGGTTTGTACATGAGGGCTTTTCTAGTAATAGTAGTAGTTATAAGTTGTTGATAGCTGCACGGTCGCTACGTGAAGTAATTTAAGAGAGGTAGGCCGTAGCGAATCTTCGCTCGTATTGAGCTGCCCGTTTGGGGAAGGACCTCCACCTTATAGAATACCGCAGCCAAATGATCTCCGGGTCGTGTTTCTGCTGGTGAGTAGGGTTTCCGGAGCGCGTGGGGGGTTAGGGTTGGGCCAGCATGGCAGTGGCAACTGACAGGTAACTGACCAGTTACTAGCCAGTTGTCACAGCGACTTGGGCTTCTCTTTCGCTTTCTATCAGGCGTAGGGGAGCCATTATGTCGAGCTACTATAAAAAAATTGTGCTGGTCCGACTAGGGCGGCGCGGCGTGCGCACTCTCCTGGGTCCCGTTTGGGCGGCTCGTGCGCACTCACCTGGGTCGGGCTTGGGCGGCGCGTGCGGCGCGTGCGGCGCGGCGGGCGCGGCGGACAGCGGCGAGTCGGGCCGCGTGCGCGCGAGGTGCGGCGGCGCGTGCGCGGGCGCCGCGGCGGGCGCGCCGCAGCCGGACACGAAGGAGCGGCGCTGCGGCGACAACACGATGTGACCCCCGCCCGGCGAGCCCTCCTTGCGGACCCGCTCGCGAGGGTCCGCGGACCGCCGCTCCCTCTCCCGTCCGTACACGCCCTGCGGTTGTTTTTTCTTTACACTTTTTTATAAGCCAACGCTCTCCACACGTAATTATTTGAAAAGTATATCTCTACAAGTACAAAAACGAAAGTGTACAATTTCCCGAATAATTTAGATAAGACGTATTGGAATATCGACATTTCCACTCAAACTAGGTTCCATCAATAGGGATACCCCATTTTCAGTCTATTGAGATCTATTGGCACGACATTACTTGCGAGTTAAGTCTATACCGAACCAAAAATTCCTTCGTTGATACTAACTAAGCCACCATAAGCATTTAATGAAATAGTGTGTGTTATTTCAAGTGACATAATAATCACCTTATGGTTTTCAGTTGGCGCATCACCCCTGCCTCCCTTGTCCTCCTCGTTGGGCGAGTCGGACCGTCTCTTCAGCACACTGAAACAAAGTAATGGATAAACTTAATTAATAATTGAAGTGCTCATCATCATCAGCCTATTGCAGTCCACTACTGGATATAGGCCTCTCCAGTTGTTCGCCACCTAGGGCAAACTTCTGGAGGATATACCCATAATCGCCACGCTGGGCAGGCGGGTTGGCGATCGCAGGGCGTAGCTTTTTGCTCCGGTGATGCTGCTGCCCGTCATCGGCCTGTGGTATTTAGCTACGCCTTCTATCGTGATGGTTTTACCGCCACCAGTCGGTTTGCCAGAGCCTCGTTTGTTGTTCAGCAGGATGCACCACGGGCAGGTGAGGATGGCTTGGAGCGAAAAGGTAATAGGTCGCTCCCTTACATCCCATTGAAGTCCCATTGTAGTGCTCAAGTTGATACAAAACTACGAACGACGTAGCCGGTTGTACAGTGTCCCAAAAATATAGCGAGGATTCATAAATAAAACAAAAGGTTCCTGCTATATGAGAGAGCGTTTATTAAAAAATGTACGAGCCTTATACTTGTTTCCGAAATCGTAACGATACCGCGATGTAACTGTGCACAGCGACATCTATTGATGATAGCGGGAACTAAAACTGTTTGCACACTCACATCTTATGAATTACGTTATTAAAATAGTTATAATATTAAACATACCGCCCACCATGGACAGCATGTCCATTATACAGTAGGTACATGAATTAAACAAAAAGTGCTCATTAAAGATTATTATGACAATGACAGTAACTGAGTACGTACATAAGTAGTATGAGAATGAGAAAAAATCAAAACTGTGGTTTATAAAATTTGCCTTAAAATTAAATACACGATGTGTACATTTCGAAACCAGGAACGACAATATTTAAAGAAGTTCACAAACTAAACCGATACATAAGATAGTAGGATTACGACAACGACACTTAGACTTAAAATTTTACTCATAAAAAATACAAAAATTTGCTTAAACAAAAATTGTTATCAACTGGCCACAGGTAAAACACATAATTTTGATACAGGCCTTTTAATATTAGTGCCTTTGCATCTGAGACTAACGACACGCGCAATGTTGTCCATACCTGGGTGCTTGTCCGTGATAACGCCGTAAAGCCAACGTGCCGGGGGAAGATCATCCTCTTTTACCAAGACTATATCGCCGATATTTGGCTCAGGTACTTGAGAAGACCACTTGTGTCTTTGAAAGAATTGAACTAAATATTCACGAGACCACCTTCGCCAAAAGTCCTGAACCATCTTTTGTGAGTAATTCCAACGACGAAGACTACCTATGTTAGAGGCCTCATAATTTGCGTCTGGGGGGAGTACAAGTGGGCCACCCACCAAGAAATGGCCAGGCGTAAGAGGGTAAGGATCCTCAGAGTTGTCACTAACGTATGACATTGGTCTCGAATTGAGACACGCCTCAATTTGAGCCAAAACCGTTGTGATTTCCTCAAAGGTGAGCGTTGAAGATCCGATTACTCGCCGTAAATGATGTTTTGTGGATCTCACGCCAGCTTCCCATAGTCCGCCAAAGTTCGGAGCACGGGGTGGAATGAAGTGCCACTCTGTGCCATTGGTCGAAAGCCAGTCCGTAATGTCTTTACTAACTAAAGACCTCTCTTTGACTAGTAGAGACGACAATTCACGCGAAGCTCCTACTAAATTCGTCCCATTGTCGCTCCACAAGTCGGAGCATTGTCCTCGCCTACCTACAAATCGCTTGAAAGCGGCGATGAAGCCTTCAGACGTTAAGTCGCTCACCGCCTCCAAGTGTATAGCCCTTGTTGCCATACAGACAAACAAGCAAATATAGCCCTTAGTAGAGCGATGCCCACGCCCTTTGCTCATTCTGATGGCAATAGGACCAGCAAAATCGACGCCACTTTGCTCAAAGGGTCGACCTGGGTTGACTCTTGCCGATGGAAGCTGCCCCATCAGTTGACTGACCGGTTTTGAAGCGTAACGAGTGCAAGTTACACACTTGTGCAGGCAGGCTTTAATAGCTCTTCGTGCATTAACTATCCAATATTTCGACCGAAGATAGCCGAGCATTAACTGAGGACCTCCATGCATAGTACGCTCGTGAGCATCGGCCACAAGAAGTTCAGTCAAATGTGACTTATATGGCATCACTATGGGGTTTTTCATGCTCGATGGAAGTTCGGCCCTTTGAAGTCTACCGCCCACCCTGAGGATACCGGTGTCGTCCAAAAATGGATTGAGGCTACGAATTTTGCTCTTTCTATCAATAGGAACGTTTTTGAGGCATTGTTTAATTTCATCCTCAAAATGTTCCAACTGGCATCGCTTGACTAATAACTCAGTCGTTTGATCAAGTTCCTTTCTTGTGAGCCATTTAGGGAACTCTACTAGCGGCTGATGTTTGGCTTTGGCTGATGCGGCAACTATAAACCTACGACAGTACGTAATTACTCTAGTCAACCGTCGGAATGAAGAAAACCTACAAATAAATTCCGGTTCAACTAGAGTGGTAGTGCACGTCACCTCCTTGACTGTTCTTTCCTCTAGATTGGTGTCTTGGTTGCAGCTAAGTGGACTGTAGTTAATTTTTTCTTCTGCCAACCAAGATGGACCATTTCTCCACAACCATAATTCTCCATCCTTATATGGCTGCACTCCACGGGATGCGCAATCAGCGGGATTTTCATGAGAGCGAACGTAAGACCATTGCTTACGTTCGTTGAATACTACCCGTACCTTCAATGTGGTCTTGTCTTCTCGTACTACGGCATGATGGGGAAGATAAACTGCATCAGGATTTCGCTTTGCTTCACCTTTAACCTGTCCCATGTGCTCCAAAGCAAGATACTCTACCATAACCTGTGAGTACTGAACTTTTAAGTCTGGAGATTTTAACAATCTCCTCTCTAAATACTCTAGTCTTTTGGCAGCAATATCAAGAGACTTGCCTTTCCTACACTGCGGATCAGGGGACCGAAAAGGGAGTCTAACTATATAGCGACCTTCGCTGTCTTTGGCCGTGGTGGTGGCTGCATAGAAATCCTGACAGTCTCGTTCTTCCTGAGTAAGAATCTTTTTACAAAGAGTAGCTGGTTCAGATTCCAACTCCCAAAATTTCTTCAGTAAGCTGTCTTCATCTATAGAAGCGTGCATACTGATGATACTGCTACTGTGACACAACTCAGAGCTGCCTACAGGTTCTAATTGAACCTGGCCAGATAGGACCCACCCGAGGACAGTGTTCTGTGCTATCGGTGTACCAGGAGGGCCCTTGAACAAACCTTCAACTAAAATCTGGCTGAATACTTCAGCTCCAAGTAGCAAATCAATTTTGTTGGGAATATGGAATTTGGGATCAGCTAACTCTAAATGTATTAAATTTTGACACATCTCAACATTTATCTTCCTTGATGGAACAACTGATGTCAATTTATTTAATACATGAGCATTAACAACAATATTGACATTGGGATCACTGATTGATTGAATGCTAAATGTCACCATTGATTTAGATACAATGGGATCAACCTGATCACCAACACCAGATATTAAAACCTTAGTTGGCTTTCGCTGTAGACCAAGGGATAGAACAGCTGACTCCGTGATAAATGAGCCTTGGGAACCTTGGTCTAGCAAAGACCTAAACGTTACTTTCTGTCCAGAGTGAGACGCGACCTTGACTAGTGCTGTAGGTAAAAGCACTTCTCTGGACACATTAGAAAACGCTACGACCTTTTTTACATCGTCGCTACAAGATACAGTCGCGACTGTGGCGATGACACTCTCATCAACTGTGGGACTTACAACACTATTTACAGCTGATTTGGGAACACTGACATGTAAAAGAGAATGATGTTTCTTTTTACACACTCGGCACCTGGAAGTCTGACGGCATGTAAAAACGGAGTGGCCTGGACACATACAATTATAGCACAAACCATTGGATTGGACAAAACTACGACGTGTTTCACAAGCCTCGTTAGCAAAGTTTTTGCAATTAAACAATCTATGAGCCTCAGAGCAAAACGGGCACGATACATTTGAATTTGTTGCGGCATGATGAACGGTGATGCTGTTGTTGCGGGTGACGTTAGTTCTAACTGTTTTAGTCATGGGAAGGAATTCCAAGGAGCGGAACCTATGTTCCAAAAAGTTTTTAAATTGTGTCATCGTAGGATGATCCTCAGATGAACTTATTTCGGATTCCCACAACTTACGCGACTCGGTGTCTAATTTAGAGCTTATAATATAAATTACAATTACGTCCCAAGAGTCCGTATTTAAACCCAAATTTTTTAACCCATTTAGACAATCGCTTGTTGTATCTAACAAATCTTTAATAGCTTTAGATGACTCAACTGAGATACCGGACTGACTAATTAAGCGCTTGAGTAAACAGTTTGCCAAATATTTTTTATTACTGAACCTCTTTTTTAGTAATAACCAAGCCTCATCATAATTTGCTTCAGTAACGGGTATATGCCGCAACAGCTGCTCAGCCTCACCTGCCAAATACGCTTTAAGGTAGTGCATCTTTTGGACATTTTCAAGACTATCATTCCTATGCACCAATGACTCGAATAGATCTTGGAAAGTAGTCCATTCGGTGTACTTTCCGCTGAACATGGGTATAGTAATTTTAGGTAATTTTACCTGCGGCACAGTGGCAAAAGAAGTGTTACTAGCATGCGAGGTTGACGACTTAACATTACTACTAGCTGCCGTTACAATTTTACATAAGCTTTCTTTGAGTTCGGTTTTATACTCGCAATACAGTTCCTGCGTAGCCTCATAAACGTCATTACAATAATATTTAGAACTGCGATACTCATCAGTTTCCACATCCGTAATGATAGTACGATGAGTATCTACAAAAGATTTCCACTGATCCTGCAATGTTTCCAGCCGAGTTTCAATATAAGATTGCGTAATCCTATCCTTTGGGGACTTTTTGAAATTTGTTCTACCTTTACTGATAACGTTTTTGACGTCATCTTGCAAATTAGATAAAGCCTCCATACTTACTTCGCTAGGATTATCAAAAGACTGGAAAGATTTATTTGAATCTTTCGGCATCAGAACAGAGGTAAACAATTGTATTAGTTAAAATAGTCGCAACAACACAACTGACAAAAATAAAAAAAACAATCATTTAAATGTCTATACAAATTCTACTCAATACACTACACAACACTAAAGTCCAAAATCACGGTGAATTTTTTAAGTCCAGCAAAAACACGTTCAAATTATTCTAAGTGTTTAAAGAAATTGACACTTAGTAAAAATCGGGCATGGATTCCCCGTCGGTTCACTTTTCCGCAAATTATTCTAAGTCGAAATTAACTACAAATTTTACTAAGTCTCTGATTATCTAATGTTAAATTTTCTAAGTTCAAACTTCACTTTAAAATGTCAAATTTACTCACGAATACCGATCACTACCGTTTCCGCAATGCTTTTAGCGCCACCTGGTGATGTTAGGACGACTCGAACTCCAGCTGCTTTTAGCGCCCTCTGGTGTGATCCTGATGACTCAAAGCTCCAACTGCTTTTAGCGCCCTCTGGTGTGGTTATGGTGACTCGAACTCCAACTACTTTTAGCGCCCTCTGGTGTAGTTATGACGAAATGCGAACGATGACGAAACCGTAGGTACACCATCAGCAACAACCCGTTGCCCAATCGGCGTACTTTAGAATGGTCAGCTGAACAAACTCCCAGGTATCCAAAATCCGGCGTACCGTAGGACCACTATTGTACAGTGTCCCAAAAATATAGCGAGGATTCATAAATAAAACAAAAGGTTCCTGCTATATGAGAGAGCGTTTATTAAAAAATGTACGAGCCTTATACTTGTTTCCGAAATCGTAACGATACCGCGATGTAACTGTGCACAGCGACATCTATTGATGATAGCGGGAACTAAAACTGTTTGCACACTCACATCTTATGAATTACGTTATTAAAATAGTTATAATATTAAACACCGGTTAAGGCAAACTAAAGAAACACCAAAAACTTACATCCGTATTCACAAACAATACTTATCTAAGAAATCTAACAACACTATGCCAAGTAAGCATTTACAATGGCGACCGGCACTCAAGTGTTGTCTATGAATAGGTTTTTGGATACTGTGCGTCCGGGTGTCGCATAGTAACGTTTGTGAATATGGGTGTTAGGCCGTTTAGTTAAGTACGAGGTCGGTGACGGATTGTGAGAAAAGTACCTGGGGCGCATAGAAGCGTAAGAAGACGAAAACAGAATTTCTGTCTTCATGAAATCTAACTGGCTCAATGGCTCATTTGGTAGTGACCTCTGCCTTTTGAGCGAAGGGTCGTGGGTTCGAATCCCGCACAGTACAAACATTTGCGTTCATGATCGGTCGTGTACTCACAGCGCCAGCGCCTCGCAGGCCACAAACGCCAGGCCGATCTTGACTATCATCTCGTTGTTGTCATCGACACAAGAAGAAGACAACATTACATAGATGCCGAGCCGAAACATGGTCACTCACCGTAGTGTCTGGTTGCGCAATCGGCGTTGGAGCGCGCTGGAGGTTTCTTTGGTTGATAGAATAATAAAAATGGGTAAGGCAACTGATATTGCCCGCCGAATTTGAACAAGGTCGGGATGTTTGAAGTTCTGAAGCCTACGTTCAGCAGTGGACGGCGATGGCCTAATTGATTGATTGAGTGCAGTCGTGTACTCACAGCGCCAGCGCCTCGCAGCCAACGAACGCGTGCTCCAGGCCGATTTTGACCAGCGGCGAGTTGCGCAGACGCATCAGCTCGTGCCATCGACACAACATGACACAGATGTCGCTAAGGTCGTGTACTCACAGCGCCAGCGCCTCGCAGCCCACGAACGCGTGCTCCAGGCCGATCTTGACCAGCGGCGAGTTGCGCAGACGCATCAGCTCGTCGCGCGTGTAGGTGAGCTGCCGCCGCGCCGGGCCCACCGCCAGCACCGCCGGGTCGCCCCCGCCGGTGGATGCAACGCACTCCTCGTCCCCTGCAACAAGTTACGTATTGATATAGAACTTGTCGTGTCATTGTCTATTTACAATAACAAATACAATATACTTTCTTTGTCCCCTTATGTAACAACAATGTGTCCTCCCATAACCCGATTCACAGGATGTGTCGGGAATACAACACCCTCCTTCAGAAACACGTCGAAGTGCCTGACATCTGCAATTGTAAATTAAACAAATGGAGATCTGTACTTGACAGACTCATAATATAAATGCTAAATCATGTTTTCCTTGTAAATGTAATTATTTCTTTCCATATGTACATATATTATATATATTTATTAGTATTTATGTTTATTAATATATTATAAGAATATTTGTCATATTTTTTTACGATGTGCTGCTTATGACACTGTGTACACATCAACGTGGATTTATGGCCTTCTTGTATGTTAGTGTTTGTTTAAGTTAGAAATGTATTACTGTAAATCTGTATTGTGTACCTAATAAATAAAAATAAAATAAAATAAAATTTAGTTCCTATGTCTGGCGGACGCTGTGTTCGTGCAATGAGCTTCCTGCCGAGGTTTTCTATGTGAAATACAGTATGCAGCTCTAAGTCTAAAGTAAGTTGAGCCTTGTCAGTCTTGGAGTCTTTTCGGTCGTCGTATGAATCTTGATATATAGGATTGGGTACGAATCATTTTATTTAATAGTGCACATTTATCTTTTTAATTCGAGCAAAGCTCTTAAAATAATGTTGATTAAATTCAGTGAACAACATAGTGAAAGACTGAACTTGCAGTTAACTTGTTTATGTTACGAGTAGAACATACAAAATCAATAGTATGAACAATTTTAAAATAGCCATCAATTTCACGTTCATAGGCAATGGGGCAACATGATGTACTGGACTATTGTAGTTCAACATCTTATAAACATTCACGAAAGCAATAAACTATGTATTTGACTTTAACTATAGTATTTCGAGTGTCATTCTAATATTCTCTTTACTCTAATATTCCCTATAGAATACCGCCGTCAAATGACCTCTGGGTCGTGTTTCTGCCGGTGAGTAGGGTTTCCGGAGCTCGTGGGGGGTTAGGGTTGGGCCGGCATGGCGGTGGCAACTGACAAGTAACTGACCAGTTACTTGCCCGTTGTCACAGCGACTTGGGCTTCTCTTTCGCTTTCCATCAGGCGTAGGGAAGCCATTATGTCGAGCCACTATAAAAAAAAAAAAAAAACAAAATATATTAAGTATCTAACTTGTATATGTATATTGTATAGACTCAACTTTTATTTTGCATTGTTTAACTTTAAAATATTTAAAAATGTTGTAATACCAAAACATGTAACAATTGGCGATTTAAAAGAGTTTCTTGCCGTTTCTTCTCGGTAGAAATCTACTTTCCGAACACGGCGGTAGCTTCTTTTAAATTGCTTTTATTCACATTCTTACATTACTTTTTATATTACTTATTTTAGGTCTATGTGAATAAAGGTATTTTGATTTGATTTAATTTGATTTGAACTTTGTTTACTGCCTAGATACTAATGTTAAATCATTTATTTATCAACATTAACCGATATATCTTCCTACGGAACACAATTCACACTTAACGTGATTGCATATAGTCATAAACCATTGCCAACAATTACAATAGCGAGGCGAAGGCGGGGTCGACGACCGCTCGCATCAGCTGATAGCCGCCATTCGCAATAGCTACACGACAAACTGGTTTTTTAATACTTTTTTTTTGTTTTGCGCAGTTGAATCGAAGCTAGATGCCGTTAGTGTAGAGTGTAGACTCACTTGTGATGTCTAAACTGTTGAGTGGGCTCTCCATCGTAGGCTGTAACTTCGCCTAATATCAGGCGAGTTGTACCTAATCAAGCGGTACCCATTGAATATTGTAAATGGGAAAGTGTGTCTGTATGTTTGTCTTTCTTTCACGGCAAAACGGAGCGACGAATTGACGTGATTTTTTAATTGGAGATAGTTGAAGGGATGGAGAGTAACATAAGCTACTTTTTGCCCCTTTCTAACCCCCCTCTTCCCTAAAATGGGGGGTGGAAATTTGTATGGAACATTCACCCCAAATTTAACACAAACGAAGCCGCGGGCAAAAGTTAGTTAATTTATAAAAAAAAAACTACGCAGTGACGCGATAATAGACTACAGACTAAAAGAAGACAAAGATACTTTTGCTTGATTTTTTTTTCAGCCATCTCGTTCGGTGAAATGTGGGTAGGTACGATCTTTATTACACACCAAACGGTTGACTTAAAACTAGACTCGAAGATGTATTAAAGTACAATTTAGGCGGTCTTATCTCTTTAAGCGATCTCTTTCAGGCTTTCGATTGAGGACTAATATTATATGTATACCTTGTTTATGTGGATGGATGGGTGTTTGTATGGGATCAGTCTGTGTAACCAAAATTATCCTACAGGCCAGCAATGGCGGTGGCATTTGACATTATTTTGGTTACTTGTCCGTTACCGTAGCGACTTGGGCGTCTTCTGATGTAAAGCTACCACCTTGTTGTTGTGCTACAATAAAAGAAAGCCTGTACAACCGAAAATGTGACACAAAGCAAACATTTTTCGCACAATCAACAGCTAAGTGATTACATCGTTTCTATGTCAATGTAGTAAGGCATATTTTTGTCTACACCCATTATCAATTTTCGCTAGGTACAATGTAACAATCGCAAACATAGTAAACACTTGGCATTCCTACATAGTACGGAATCGCGCGGCGAGACAGAAATAAACTGCACTGCTGCGACAAAATATACCAGTGAAGAAGCTCCAAGTATTTTTTTAATAATAAATAAATAATAAATAACCAAGACATGCCACGCTCATCGCCATCTAGTCCCAAACTAAGCCAAAGCTTGCACTACGGGTACTAGACAACGGTTAAAATAAATAAATACATATTATACACAATGGCTCAGCTTAGTCGCTTCCATCCAGCTTATGGAAAGCTAAAAAGGAACCCAGATAGCTTTGTCAACGAGCGGGGAACCATTGTTTCCAATTAGACATCACAGCCATTCTGTCCCGCAAGAATAGAATAGAATAGAATAATTTTTATTTGGTACTTAAAACATGGAAAGTAGGTACAAATGAACACTTAAAACTAGCAAAAATATAGAAAAATAAAATTAAAAATAACGCATGTTAATAAACAGTAGTACCAAAATGGTCTCCGCTCAGCATACGATGGTGACGGCGAAAAGCAACGTCACCACCACTGGTATTCTGCTTCTGTATGCTTCGTAAAGGACGTTATTTTGCTTTATTCGAACACAGTGATGCCAAACTATAAACTGATTATTAAATATAAACCTATATTAAGTAATAAACAAATCAATATGAGACTACATCACATACATTCATTTAAAGGAAAATAAAGACTTAATAATTTTAAACGGCAAGTTTTATAAATTCTAGAAAAAAAATTAAAAATGTACAAGTAAAAGGGACAGGATTTGGATGAGAGAAAAAAAGCCTTCCGCTCGCCAACAGCGACGGATTGGACGACAGGTACCAGGAACACATAGATGCGTGAAAAGTCGAAGATCAAATTGCAGTATTTTAGAAAACTTTGTATTTTATTATAGGTTGCGTTGATTTATCTAATGTGGGATAATTCCTTAGTATTTATGCACTCCTGGTACTTTTCACTCAATCGGTCACTGCTCAGTGCTCGTGTGATAACAATTGTACATATTTTTGCAACCTGGACGTTCATTCTGCGACTAAACGGTTACGTCTCTGCCTGCACTGTGGCTCCGTGCAAGTACCCCCAAGGTCGCGGGTGGACGGCAGTCTCGGCACACTTTTACCACATCGCGGGGTACCGCTAAAGCCAAGTCTACACTAGTAGTTATGAATGATAGATATAAAAAAATCTAATAAGCCGGCCAAGTGCGAGTTAAGTGTCACCATAATTGATATCAAGCAAAAAAGGGCAAAGACATCGCCTCATGAGTATTGGATCCCCTTCAAATATTTATTGTATTTTAAACGGCTTTATTTAGCTCACCCCGTTTGTTTTTATTATTCTTTTGTTTTTAATACGTGTTTGTAATACGTAATCAAGTGTATAAATAATGATTGTCACGATACAGGCCTTATAGTGTGGCAGTCATAGTTGGTGATTGTGCATTTTCTTTGAAAGTAAACTATTTTATTTATTTATTTGGTAGGCATTTGATGTTATAGAGGCTACAGAAATATAATGTGATACAACCTGGTGACTAAGACTTTAGTAATAGGGTGCTGTTTTTACCCTCTAAAAAGGAAGGCATAAATAAGTGCATTGCAATTTGCATGCAAGTAAATACATATTTACCCAATTTTAACAAAATTGTAAGATACTAAAAAATCAATAATGTTTAAATGAAAAATAAAATACGAAAATAGAAGGTATAAAATAGGTGTTAAACTCCATGTCAGTGTTTTGCAATTTACATGTAATTTACTAGAATTAGCGAAAACTATTTCAATATGGGGTAACATACATACAACAACATTGAGCTAAATAAATCCGTTTAAAAAAAGTCAGTCGATTTAAGAACGTTTTCTTTTAAGTCTGTTAAAAATAAGTTTAAATAACTAGGTATAGTATAGTAACTGGGTACCTTATTACCAAATTCTGAACTAAATGATAAAAGATTTCATGCATTTCAAAGTTTCCGCAGTTGTACAAACGGCGTAACATCACAGGCCAGTGTTAATTGACTCCTTTCCAATAACCGTCGACAAATTGCAAAGACGCATCGTCGCGTATTCGACACACAATACTTTCTGAACTTTTTAGTCATTTTTAGTCAGTCGAGAATATGGAAATTGACTTTATTATGTAGATTAGGACCACCCTATCTCATCCCGTAGGTGTCTAAGAAGACGAATATGGGAATTTCAGGAAACGGGTAGCAGCGTTTACCTGGGTAGAAATAAAATCTACTGCGGTTGCCAACCCGCCTTCCAAGTATTGTGACTGACAAAGGCAAACACCCAATTTACAATTGTCATTCGGGGAGGACTATGTCCAGCAGTGGACCTTGCAGGCTCATGATGATGGTGAAGAAGTTCCGATATTAATCGGCGCGTCCTTTTGTCTATCCCTACAAGCTATCCCTACCTTACGAGTTTAATCTCACTAAAACTGAAGAACGCGAACGTTTAAACTGATAATGATTGGCTAATCTTGGCTGTGACATTCATATTTGTGGATGTTCAGGCAAAGTTTAACCCGACACTATTTTCTATACTGCCTGTAATGAATGAGGGTTCAAAAGGTGAGAAAATGTGAAGAAACGGCAAGGAAATTTGTAGTAAACAACAAAATTTCGCACCTGTCAAACAGGGTGCGTTCAGGAATTAATATTGCCTACCGAACTTTGACACATTTATTAAATTCCGAGGCGGGCGCAGCGCGGTCAACATGTTTTCAATCACTACATAGCGGCTGCGCAATTTTAAAACACAGTAAGGGACATTTTTTGAAAAAATCGGGTTTTTGCTGAGTGCTGTTTATAATGTGATTACGCACGAATTTGCATATTCAGATTCTTAATTTTAGGTCTAGAAACGAAAATACCTACCTAGCATGTCCACTGATCTGGTTTTCAGTGACCAAAACCGGCTGTAAAAACCATTTCAAAACCTAGCAAGGCACAACGACAACTTTAAAACCTAGTAAGGGACTGTCCCTTACTAGGTTTTGAAATTGTCATTGTGCCTTACTATGTTTTGAAATTGTCAATTCAAACTGAATTAGGCGCCTACGTTTTAGTAACTCATAGATAGCGAGCGTGTGCGCTGCATTGTGTGGTTCAACTTAAATTACTGCTGATTATAATGTCTCGAAGACAATTTTATAGATCGAGATTAATTTTTAGTGCCCTAAAGAACAATAATATGCTTCGATAAGTACAAAAATGCTTTGATCTAACATTGTGTTGATGAAATCAAATTTTTCCTTACCAGAAAACATGAAACGTTTGACTTACCTAATACCTTTATTAGATAACTAGCTGTGCCGGCGGCGTCCCACGCGTGGATATTGGGTTTCAAATTTTAAATTAGACCTCTAGCAACACATTGATGAAAACCGCATTTAGTTCCATGCATTAGTTTTCGCGTGATGCGCGATCAAACATGCAGATAAAAAATTTCCCGTTTCCCACACACTTCTCGTCACTGCTCGGCTCCTATTGATTGTAGCGTAATGAAAAGTATACTATAACCTGCCCAGGAGTATGAAGAATATTCGTACCAATTTTCGTTAAAATCCGTCCAGTAGTTTTTTTTTCTATAACGAACATACAGACAGACAAAAATTTTACTGATTGCATTTTTGGCTTCAGTATCGATCACTGATCACCCCCTGTTAGTTATTTTGAAAAAATATTTCATGTACAGAATTGACCTCTCTACAGATTTATTATAAGTATAGATTTAAATGTTTCATGTTTGTTGAGATTTCCTATATACGAGTATCTCATTTAAATTATGTTTTTCCGTTAATTAACTTGTATTTTAAATCTTTTTGCTGTCTTACTAGGTTTATAACTTGTCATATTGAAAATTTGTAGCTCATCAAAACCAGAACAAAACCTAGTAAGTGCCTTTACTAGGTTTTAAAATGGTTTTTTGGTCATCATTTACTCGTAAAAAACAAATTAATCATTAGTAAGTGCTTTCTAACGTGTACTATTAAGTATTAATGCTGGATATTATATTTATTTGAAAGCCAAGGATATGCCACACATTTCAAGCTAACTATCGTCAACGTAAGTTGCATAGTTTAGTTACGGCACGCTCTCAAAGTAGCGGAGACGTTTTTTCGCTCTCCTGAACATTTTGTGTCATGTCCCTTACTAGGTTTTAAAATTGTGCAGCCGATAGTATAAAGTCGCTTTTGTTTCTGTCTGTCCATCCATAAGTATGCTTATCTTTTTAAAACTACGCAACGGATTTAGATGCGGTTTTGTTTTAATTTTTTTAATGAAAGAGGGTTTCAAGATAAAGATTTATGTGTATAATATACTAGCTACTGCCCGCGGCTCTGACTGCGTGAATATTCGTAAAAAACATAGCCTATGTGTTAGTCCAAAGTATAAGCTATATTAATGTAAAGTTTCATTAAAATCCGTTCAGTAATTAATGCGTGAAAGAGGAACAAACATCTATCCAAACAAACTTTCGCATAATTATAATATTAGTAGGATGCATTAGTATTGCCAAGTATTGCACCCGTGGGTGACCGAAACAAAATATTCCGCTCATATTTGCAACAGACGCCGTGCAACGTAAACTTTGACTGGACAAAAGGTCGGAACGGGACACCTGGCGAATCACATAGGTGCTTGTTAAAATATACCCTTTAGCGAATTATTCGCCGGACTGGCTCCCCTATTCAAAGGACCCTGCATAGAAGCCAAAATAAAGACTACCTATAGACATGACTAATGTAGATAAATATAGTAATAGGGCCCCGTTTGTGCCCTTTGGGTAAGGGGAACCCTAATAGGGATGTTTCCGGGGTCAAAATAATAACATTATATTTAGTCCGTATTTTAGATCATATATCATAGAAATATAATATTGGATACGTATTTTTCCTTTTTCATTTAAACATAAAAATAACAAAGATACAAGGCATTAAAATATAGGAGTGGGGGTCTTTGACGTCACTCAGTGGCGAAAAAACTCGCACTTTTTGAAGTCACGCGTAACTTGAATTTTTGGTCTAATTTACCAATCAAATTTGGTCTAATCACATTTTTACGGCAACAGGCCTATTATATGATTGACGCACTAGGTCGTTCGTTAATTTTTGCAATAAATTACACTATCTGATTACATTATAAAGGACTTGAAAAATTGCATACTTTAACCCTAAAGGCATAACCCTGTCGCCTGCTTCAGATTTAACCGTGCTATTAGCCCATAATAAGAGTTGTTTGACGAAAACATTGAATAAAAGAATAAGATGCAAGCAACTACCAAGTCAGAATTAATTTGAAATATGATCCCTATTGCGTTATCGCAAACTGACAGGTAAAACGTGAGTTTGTACAAATACCAATGATCCGTTGCACACAAAAATGAACCTTACTGCATCGACATACAAATCAAATGCACCATCACTTTTCCCGATGACAGTACAGTCAGCACCAGATATATGTGATCACTTAAGCTACTCAAACAGATCTATACCGATAAACAGCTACAGCAAAAGGGATGAAAAGGAGCAACCTTCAAGCCACCTCTCACCTGCCCGTGGTGCAACCTGCCGAAAAACAAACGAGGCTCTAGCAAGCGACTGGTGACGCTTTACCTATCATGATTGAAGGCGTAGCTAAATAGCTGTATGCTATGCGATCGCCGACCGGCCTGCCCAGCCAGGTAAAGCCCCCACATGTTTGAAAGTGGCGAACAGTTAGGGAGGCCTATGTCCAGCAGTGGACTGCGATAGGCTGAAATATACGTATACAAATAAAAAGTCGGTAAAGAATCGAGGGTCCCTTGCGCTTGAAGGCCCCGAGACACTGCGCCGCATAGCCCCTAGGTAACACCGCCATCTTGCGCAAATCGTTGCAGCTTATGTGCTCATCACTACATACATAGTATAAATAAAGTCACTTTCTGTCCCTCCCTATATCCCAATGTGCGCTTAAATCTTTAAACTACGCAATGGATTTTGATGTGTTTTTTTAATAAATAGAGTGATTCAAGAGGAAGGTTTATGTAAAATGAAATAATTGAAAGTGAAACTAATAAATATTTTTCTTTCTTTCTTTCAATTGACAGGCTCGGTGGCTCAATTGGTAGTGACCCCTGCCTTCTGAACCAAGAGTCGTGGGTTTGATTCCCACCCGGGACAAACATTCGTGTGATGAACACTTGTGTTTGTTCCGTGTCTGGGTGTTAATATTTGTATTTAAGTATATATTTGTGGTACCTTCGTTGTTCTGATACCCATAACACAAGTGCTTAAAAGCTACTTACTTTGGGATCGGAGCAATGTATGTGATGTTGTCTGATATTTTAATTACCCAAAGCGTAGCGAAGGCGGGTCGCTAGTATAAAATAATATCTGATGCCGACTGTACCAACCCAAAGCTCTATTGAGGTCACTGTTTCGCACTGCGGAAACGTTTGCCAAACGCTGTACAGGTACTTCAATTTCCGTATTGTACGTAGGCTTAATGTTGTTGATTGTAATTTAATATTTAATACCAGCTTTTACACGCGGCTTCGCGTGGACTCCGTTTGTCACGCAGACAGAATAATTTTTTAAATATGTAGTTCCTTACATAGACAAGTACCGTTAAAATCTATATTCTAACAGCAGTTATATTATTGTTTTGTATTATTTTTTCATGGCAAAGAATTCGCTTTTTCTGCCTAGAATCATAATACTAATTTAATATTTTGGATTGGCATCTACAAAAAATAATGTTAATATGTAGTTGCCTTGCGAGGATTTCCATGAATCACGACTACTTACATAAAAACTGCTGTATTCTGCAGATAGCTTATTCCGATTGTCTATTGCACACCATACATTTGACTTTAATAGATATTCGATGTACGTTGTAATTCTACTTCTTCAAGAGATAACGTACGTAGGTACATAGGGACGAGGATCCTGTACATGATCATTTTTACGATTTTGTTGGATAACCAAAACCCTAAGAACATATCCAAAATACGATAAAAAAAACACAAAATGACGTCACTTACTCCACGACACTCTCTTGAATCTCTTCGAGGGCGGGCCGGCGCGTACCCTCGGCGGGAGCTGCGTAGGCACCTTCCTCAATGCGCTCTGGTAGCGAAGCAGGAAAGCATGCACGGCACACTTCATGGGGGACACGAATTTGTCCGGCAGCGTCGGCCCCCCGATGGGAGTGGAGGACGACAAGCCTTTATTACGAGCCGCGCGCTTCTTCGCAGCCCTACTGGGCCCCTTCCGACGCCTCCTCCTAACCTTCTTCACCACATTGCCGGCCGGCGGCGCAACCTCAACCTCCTTGCTTACCATCGCGGCGACGCGTCACAACAAAATGGCGGATCGAAGCTTTTTTACAAAAAACTAAAAACTAACCTAACCTTACAACCTACGCGTAAATAAAAAAAATTATAATAAAATACAATAAAAACACAATTAAATTAAGTTAAACCTAAAACTAGAGTTCGTCAAGAGACGCAATTCGAAACTACGTAATATTAAAATAATTTCCGTCAATATTTTACGTAGCGCGGCGTTATTCGCGACGTGAAGGTGGTATAAAAATGGTGGGAATGGGGGGAAAACTGACAGTTTCCTCCGGTTATGTCACGGGGGTTCGCAGCGTACGAACACGTCTCAAAGACTGGCCGTATACCGGGGACCGTTGGAACTTTACACGTATCTACCCGCATATATTTTTTATTTTTCGCAGCGAACATTTTCGAACATACCCTATACTTGTGTTATTATTGGAATCAACAACGCAAATAAGCATGCGTTTAGTTCGATACTTATAATATCTATTGGTGTGTAGTTATAGCTATTGAGCAATGGTTTCTATTCTTTTAAGTAAGATCAGAACAATATGCTTCACTTATTTTTTATAGTGTGACTGTAGCTTCTGTTCGAATAGATTAACGTGTCTTGAAAGGCTTACGTCTAGGGTTGCCATCTGTCCGGGTTTCCCTGAATTTGTCCTAGTTTGATGGGCGTCCGGGGTACGTCCGGCCGGACTTTTAAAACTGTCAGGGTAAAATCCGGACACTTTTGAAATCGAAACTCAAATTCTCATAGACAAGCAATAAATCCACAATCTAGAAGGTAAGGCAAAATAATAAAAAAAAATATGAAAAAATTATGAAGTGTCCGGAGAAAGACTAATATTTCGCCCAAATGTCCGGAATTTTTGCCGTGTTATACAGCGCCGGCAATAGGCTTGTTTCCTTAAAAAATGTAATTAGTCCGTCTTCTAGATTATTCAAAAAAAAGATACGTATTTTTTCATTTATAAATTAGACCAAAGATTACAAAGATATACCCCGTTAAAGTTTCGCGTGACGTCACGCCGTGCAGCATTTTGTCGCACGGCGTGACATCAAACACCCCCACTCCTAAATTTTGATGCTTTGTATCTTTGTTATTTTTCGTGTAAATGAAAAAAGAAAAAATACGTGTCCAATATATTTTTATAATCGAAAATACGGACTAAATATAATGTAAGTATTTTGACCCTGGAAACATCCCTATTTAGGTGATGGCAACCCTAGTTACGTCCAGCAGTGGACTGCCGTAGGCTGCTGCGATGATAATGCTGAATAAATAGATACATGTTTCCCAATACAAATGCCACTTCACACGCGAACAAATTTAATGTTATTGGTTCGTGTTCGTTCAGATTTTTTATGAACTTACAAACAGTTTTACGGCGACCTTCAAACGCAAAAATAATGCTCAGTGAAGGGTACCTACAGCGAATAGTAAACAAATTCGTCTAATTATATTGCGATGTTCAAGTGTCACCTGCATTTTCTATAAATAAGCAGATACTACGACTAAAGCGATATCAGGAAACGGGCAGCGGCGTTTACCTGGGTGAAACCTACTGCGGTCACCAACCCACCTGCCAAAGGTGGTGACTAAGGCAAATCTTTTAAGAGAGGTAGGGCATAGCGAATCTTCGCTCGAATTGAGCCGCCCGTCCGGGGAAGGACCTCCACCCTATAGAATACCGCAATCAAATGACCTCTGAGTCGTGTTTCCGCCGGTGAGTAGGGTTTCCGGAGCTCGTGGGGGTTAGGGTTGGGCCGGCATGGCGGTGGCAACTGACAGGTAACTGACCAGTTACTTGCCCGTTGTCACGGCGACTTGGGCTTCTCTTTCGCTTTCCATCAGGCGTAGGGAAGCCATTATGTCGAGCCACAAAAAAAAAATCTCCCAATTGACAATAAAATTGTCATTGGGGAGGCCTATGTCCAGCAATGGGCGTTTTCAGGATGAATGATGAAGCATGAATACTTGAGAGAAACATTGTGATGGACAATAGAGTAGAAAAGACCTAGATTGGATACCTCTTGAAGACAAACAATACAATAAATAGGTAAAACGAAAGTGTGTGATTCCTTACAGCATCATGATGCTATAGGACCGAATCACGGTTCTTGTGCCGGTGACGAAAAAGAAAACAAATCACCGCTCGAGAGTGTCGTAAAAGTCGACTAAGCAACCTCTTAATATTTCATCTTCTCTTCTTTCTTCTAATTTATCCTCTATTCTAGTTGTCTGGAAGAGCTTGCATAAAGCGATAAGACCGCCTAAATCGCCACCTTTAATATACCTTGATCTGATTGGTGTGCAATGAAAAATATCCAGTCTTTTTAAACAGCTACGATTTGGGAGCTTACAAGAAACGAGCGTAGGTCCTCCTATTTAAAAGGCCGGCAGCGACCCTAGGACTCGATATGAGTTGCGGTGTATGTCGTATGCAGCTTACCATCAGGCATCACATTTGCTCGTCTGCCGCCTCTTGCATAAAAATAATCAATCTATCATGCGTCAACATTTCGTGAGAGCCTTCCGCTCCGCCAACAGTCCGGTGATGATGACAAGGTCGACCTGGCCGTCATCGTAGTCATTTAAAAAATAAAATGAGAGGTAGGGCATAGCGAATCTTCGCTCGAATTGAGCCGGAGCCGCCCGTCCGGGGAAGGACCTCCACCCTATAGAATACCGCAGTCAAATGACCTCTGGGTCGAGTTTCTGCCGGTGAGAAGGGTTTCCTGACCAGTTACTTGCCCGTTGTCACAGCGACTTGGGCTTCTCTTTCGCTTTCCATCAGGCGTAGGGAAGCCATTATGTCGAGACACTATAAAAAAAAAGTGTAGTCTCTTCTCTACACACTCGATACATCAGATACAAACAAAAACACCGGTCAGTACCAACGATACGCGACAGCTAAACGTGTGCACTACATAGGTACATGCAACAAGGGGTGCACGAGGGGAGCATTACACCCTTGACCTTCAATCCCAGAGGGACGAAACCCCTGGCCGAATGTACGCTAGCGAATACGTCAGTGCATTTACGCAACGCGATTCGCATTGGATAATCTGATGAAATGATTCACGAATGTGCGATGTTTTTTTTTTCTAGGATCCTGCTGATGGTGGGCAGATGAAGTCCAAGAAAAGTATGGAGGCGAAGCATATAACGCCGGAACATGGTATTAATTAAAATAGTAATAATCTATAAGTAAATTTTCAAAAACAGTTTGTCTGAAGCACAAATCGTGTTTATTTAAAAAAAAATCATTTAAAAAAATTTTAGGTCAAAATCGGTTCAATGGCGCCTCTGCCTACATTATAATAATACCTAAAGGTTGTCTGGAATAGTTCGCTTATATCGATAAGGCCGCCTAAATTGAACTTAGGTTTAAATCAACTGTGGTGTGCCATAAAGATTATCTATAGATCTACCTATAAATAAGTACTTCATAAATAAGCGAAAGTAGAATTAATACCACGTCCAGCCAGGCTTTTGTCCAGCAGTGGGCTGCGGTAGGTTGATGATAATGATGAAATGTACAACAACCTATTAGGTATGTACAACGGTGACATATAAACTTACCCATTATTGTCAAAATAACTTGATGAATAGTGGAGTGGATTGAAAATCGATTGGGGATATTTGAAGATAAGGGTATATAACAACATCAATGTTCAGGATCAATCCTGAATAAATACTGGAATTAAACTAGCAATCTTATTATGCACAATACTATGTCATATCCGCTATGCCATTGGCTGTCCATTGTCTACTATTATATTGACTGTCCATTGTAGACTATTGCTGTTTGACCGTAACTGTGATAATTATAGAATTTTTATAAGTACAACTAGGTACCATATGAATTTTGGTTTTGCATAATATTTATTGTGAGCCAGTTCATTCCTTATTTCATAACCATAGGGATCAATTACCAAAACATTCAAAGATTCAAAACATAATGATGTAATAGATAAAATGATACCAATCATTTGAAATAAAAAATAATTAGGTATGATGAATAAGTGTTCATACATTGATAAATACAATGAATTCATAAAGATTGAATTAAGATAACATATAATTTAGCCATTTACCTATTTGGAAACCTAAAATTAGTTGTGTACAAGGTAATAACCAATGTACCTAGTGAGTCAAAAACGAACATTACATAGGTATTATTTCCTATTGGACTTTCTTTGCCGGCTTGCACACCATATTGATTATAGATTACAGGACTATCGAGCCCATTTTCAAACAAACTCCTTAGCTATTTAAGCTCTTTATGCAACATTAAGGCGGTGATTTGGTGTAAAAACAATGTATGTGCGAAAGTGATAGATAGATGGATGTTTGTTACTTTTTATTATATGTGGACTCTATCACACGTGTAGAGTAAACTCCGATAACTCGCCAATGTCAAGTGTTTAAGAGTCAAAACGCAGTTGGCCGGTAAACTGAGGCTTTAAGAAAACATTATATAAATATCATTACATTACTTGTTACTCTTACTCATGAAGTTTACTGAAATGATTTTTACATTAACATAGGTCATAATAATGTATATTGACATATAGGCTATGATTTATTATGATATATCACAATATCATTATTATTCACTTGGGCAAAGCCATGGGCTGCAGCTAGTCTCTAATACTTTTAGTAAAAAATCTATAGTTTTCCCAATCAATCAGCCATCAACTGCTGAACGTAGGCCTCCCCCAAAGATCGCCAACCATCCCGATCCTGGACACAGATTGCCCAGTTTTTCCAAACTCAGACAAATATGGGAGTGACAAGTTCATTTTTTTTTTGGTAATGGACTCTATCACGTGTGTAGAGTTTACGCGGATTCGCCAATGTCAAGAGAGACACGTCAAAACGCAGTTGGCCGGTAAACTGAGGTTATACTTTTCTGCTTTGAATCATTCATTTAACAATGAAGTTCAGGTTGTATATTTATGTTGTCATAATGATAGATTGGTTGGCTGCAGCAGCCAGGAAGCCAAGTGCACCGAGAAGTATGTTTGTGTATTTTTCTTGCCTAGAGCACAGTATTAGTACTTGAAATGTTTAACCCATAGAATGATTCATGCATAGCCCCACGTGTAGTGCATAATAATATGTATTTGGTTTCTACACACAATTCTGGACACCTTACATATATATACCTGTGTACAACCAATAAATTTTATGTACACCCAGGTGAACGAGAATCATCCACAGGTTAATAAATTTGACATGTGGGTTACTTGTTTACTTGCCTTAATCCTAATAGGATTCTTGTGAGTGTGAGTCACATAGACTTTTTACAATCAGCATGTAGCTAGGAACTTTTTATTTTTCTAAAATAAACTGTATCAAAATCATCTTAAGCCACATTTTAGCTTTCATATTTATACCTCTGATAATCATCCCAGATTAAAAAATATATGTAACATTCACTTTAGTTCAATTTACTTAATATAATAAAAATTGTTATATTTGACCAGAAGTTAGTAATCATGCAATCCGGAACAATAAAACATGCAACAAATGTGTTTAATCTTAAATTGCATACATATTTCATAAGAATTCCTTTTCTGAATCAAATAATAGATCTAGAAGCGATTTCATTTTAGAATTTTAATCAATTTGGGGCATATATCAATTACCTTTAAGAATTTAAAATCTAAATAGATACTGAAAAACATTTTCTTTCCTATAACTAGGGTACACAAGGATTACCTAGCAATAAAATGATTGTTGTGAACAAAATGAAATCTAGGTATATTAGACCCCAAACAAGACCTTGTCTATGACAAAATAAATACTGCAATCTTGCAGGTCAAACTGACTGCATTATTTGTGACCTACATATACCAGACAAACATTCATGACCATCCACTGCAACGCAACGAAGGGGTATAACAGTAAATATTAGAGGTTCATTGATATTTTGTAAACAATCCATGTCAATGGCAATCTCTCTGCAAAATCCAAGCTGTACGATTCAATGAAAATTTAATAGGAGGGTAAAATGAAATATGCTATAGGTACCACTTACCTTCGTATTTAGAGCCATCCTTCGGGCTATCGTCGTGTGGTTTCTCTTTCAAAGACGACAATAAGTTCACAGCTGACATAGCTCGAAAGTCTCAGATCAAACACTCAATTTTTCAGTCTTCGCTCAATATATTAACTTTGTTAAAATTCTAAAATAACTTTACAATATTTACAAAAGTGTTCAGGAAATTATTCTATCACCTAAAGGTATTGTTTATTATCACAGACTTTTCGTTTTTCAATACGGATAAAAACGTCCACGCATGAAAATACTATCAATATTTACAAGACTCTAGGTATAATAGACTTATTTACACATTTAAAAACTAACGTTTATCAGCTAATTTTAACAAATAGGCTCTAGCGGTCACAAGATACTCATAACTAAAAGAATTTATCAGTTTTCGATGCAAAAATATATAAAACGTCCGCCATATGCCTTTTGAAAACGTATAATAACCAGGGAAATTCTATAAGCATGTTGTCTCTGCAAATAATCAAAGCTTCGCACAACAAACTCGTGTCTCACGTGATTTAGTCGGATAGCATCCAGTTGCCATTTCTTATTTTTGTTTTAAAACAGCATTCTTTGAGATTTTTAAAAATAGTTTTATTTCATGTGATGTAAAACCTACTTGTAAATTAATTAGGAAATTGTTCTATTAAATAGTATTTATCGTATTTAATATAGATAAGACTCTACGATTTAATAGAAAAAACATTTGATCTAGTATTTAGGTAGCGTTGCTTAATTTGTTCGAAGATAAAAATGTTATTTATAATAGTTTGACTGAAATACCTTTACATAGCTTATTGTGTAAATAAATATTTTATGCATTATTATTTATAAGCTTTTGTATAATAAAAGTAGTACCTAGAGCAAAAAGCAAGGTGTTCTAAAAAAAGTCAATCTACTAGCCGTTCAGAAACATTTAATGGGTGCAAGTTTGTAGAGCAACGTAAGCACCTCCTTACATAACTTTGATTTCCGAACTGACAGCAAGCTAAATGTCAATCTGCGGCAGTGCGGAATGATGTGATTTTTCCGTGTGATTTTCGTAAATCGTCAAAAATGTCTGTGAAATGGACTGGAAATCGTAGTGAGTCTGGTATATTGCGTAAAAGTGAGTTTAAAGAGAAGAAAGAAGAGCTATTCGTGTTCGGCTACTCGTGCAAATTGTTCAGGGACAATGAGAAAGCTCTGCACATTGATCAAGGCAAGCACCTCATTCCGTGGATGGGGGATGAAACGTTGAAAATCGACAGGTTCGATCCGTTTTTTACTATAAGACTGTAACTGTGGCGCTAAAAATTATAAAGCGACTGTCAATATTTTGACAAAACTAAATTTTTGGAAGAGCTTAAAGATTTTCGCAGAGGATGTTGTCTGAAGCTGTGGTGCGGAGCCGGTGCGGCGGGCGCGGAGCCCGGCGCGCAGTAACGTTACGGTGACGTCCCTCGGTGGTATGTATGCCTTGGAACGGTATCATTGCGTATGTATTAACAGCAGTTTGTCTCGGACATGAGCACTTACTTTGACCGAGCAGGGGTGCTTAGGTAGTGTGTATGCCCACAGAGATTATGAATAAAATTTAATGTAAACAGTGGTTCCCTATCGTTTAATGTTTTGTCAAAATGTTTCAAGAGATATTTCATTAGTATAGTTATCTAAGTTCAGTTAAATGAGTAACTTTATTCTAAGCGTAGAAAGCTAAGAATTCTAGACTTGTAGATAAGCAACATCAATCGATATTATTATGGTGATGTTAGGCTGTCTCTATCCACTTTCTTCTTAGGCATTAGACTACCAACGAAAGTTAAAAGCGCTTAAAAATTTTGAATTTGTCAAGAAAAATGTAAACTTGATATTTAGGCTGCGATTATTTTGGACAGGTATGATGCAAGAGGAGCCCTGCACGACCTGTCGTCGCTGGAGGCCCCGCCCGGGGGGTACGACTGGCGCGTTGAGCTGACACGCACCGAACAGGATGTGGAACAGCTTTGCGATGAAGAGAGATATCGAGCGCTGCATACTGACGAAGATGAAGAAGAGATGTATAAGGGTTAGTACATAAAAAGGATATGCTTTAAACGATGTCACATACACAAGTTAGGTGCACAGGCATTGAGTTGCAGGAAACCAGCCTGGTCTATCTAACATGTAGCACAATACCATGACCCATTTTATTTACGTTACCTTTTCATCAAATCATATTTAACTTTTTCTGTACAGAGGAGGAGTTGAAGCGTTTGCATGCAGCTGGCTACGGACAAGTTGGGTTCAACTACGACACACCGCAGGAGCCTGAGCAGCCGAGTCAGCCTACGGAAGTAGATGAACCGTTTGAACCGACACCAACATACAAAGCGTTATTTCCACCTGATATGCTTATGGTAAATTTTATAAACATTCATATAAGTCCAGAGTATGTTCAGATCCCTTTAACTAGTTTACTTTGTCATGAAGATATCTCTTGTGTCACATTTCCTGTGGAAACCAAGACAAAGCCACTACACCCCAAACTGATTATAGTCGACTCGACTAATGGCACTGTTACAAAGAAAAAATAAATTCCTGTGGAAATCACCCATCACTTACAAAAAGTGAGTGGTGAGACTGTTGGATTTGATTAGGTATTTCTATGTGTACTAACTAGTAGGAGCATTTCACACACAAAATGAAAGTCCAGCTAAAATTGTAATGTGTCTTATTGTTACAGCCTGAAAGCTTAAAACAGAACGCCATCATAGAGAAGACGGCCAAGTTCATAGCAGCCCAAGGTGCCCAAATGGAGATCCTGATCAAAGCGAAGCAGAGGGACAACTCACAGTTTCAGTTCTTGAACAAGGACTGTCCCCTAAATGCTTACTATAGTGCCTTAATAGGCCTTATTAAAGCTGGGAAGTGGCCGGAGAAAGTGCCTGAAGTTGTTGAAGGTAATAGGGATGTTTCCAGGGTCAAAATATTCACATTTTATTTAGTCCATATTTTAGATTATAAAAATATATTGGACACATATTTTTCCTTTTTTCAATTAAACACAAAATAACAAAGATACAAGGCATCAAATTGTAGGAGTGGGGATCTTTGACGACACTCAGTGGCGAAATAACTCCCACTCTTTGACGTCACGCGTAATTTTAACGGGATATATCTTTCGTCATTTTTGGTCTCATTTACAAATGAAAAAATACGTGTCTTTTATTTTTGAACAATCTAAAAGGCGGTCTAATTACATTTTTTATGGCAACAGGCCTATTATCCATAACAATATTTGCCTTTGACAATATTATTTTTGAACATTCATCTCATCATAACAGCAATTCTAACATGACTTCACAAGACATGACTCCACTAGACATGAATGATAATTCTCCATGTCTTTGAGCTTGACCACAATAGGCAGTAGTAGTTGTTAATTCAACATTATATTCCGAATCTTGCAGATTAATCCTACTAAATTCTTATTTCCAGAAAAACCACCAGAGAATGAAGAATATCTACATCCAAGTTTGGCATCTACAATTATTGAGTCTGTGAGTTTGGTATAGTTTATATTTACTTAAAGGTTCCATATCACTTTCATTGATCAAAATTTACCGAAAAGTTAAAATTAAGCATTATAGTACAGTTTACAATCTTTCGATAGTTAACAATTCTTGCGAGATGATAGATCATAAATATCATAATCATAGGACATAGCGAATCTTCGCTCGAATTGAGCTGCCCGTCCGGGGAAAGACCTCCACCCATAGAATACCGCAGTCAAATGACGTCCGGGTCGTGTTTCTGCCGGTGAGTAGGGTTTCCGGAGCTCATGGGGGGTTGGGATTGGGCCGGCATGGCTGTGGCAACTGACAGGTAACTGGCCCGTTACTTGCCCGTTCTCACAGCGACTTGGGCTTCTCTTTCGCTTTCCATCAGGCGTAGGGAAGCCATTATGTCGAGCTACTATAAAAAAAATAATAATAATCTAACGTATTTACAATTGTACGGTGACACATATACCATCTCCATACTGTTCGCAGGCCCCGTCCATCCCCAGCATACACTACAAACCGTCCGCCGACTGCGACTACACGATGCTGATATCCAAGATGCGCGGCGAGGCGACCATAGACGAGGCGTATGCCCCAGAACTTGCTCCGGGGGAGGTGGCCCCGCCGGGGACCGAGCCTCTGCCGCCGCGGGCCACTGCAGAGATATCGCGCGCGCCCGTTATGTACAACAGAGGGCAGGCTGACCCTGGTAAGCTTTTAATTATATTCTAAACTAACTGTGCTCGCGACTTCGTCCGCGTGTATTAGTTATTTTTTCCCCGTTTTTTTTTTACATTTTCCATTATTTCTTCGCTCCTAATAGTTGCAGCGTGATGTTATATAGTCTAAAGCCTTCCTCGATAAATGGTCTATTCAACACAAAAAGAATTTTTCAATTCGGACCAATGGTTCCTGAGATTAGCGCGTTCAAACAAACAAACTCTTCAGCTTTATAATATTAGTTAAGATTAAGATGACTATGTTGATGGCCGCTCTGGCCTTGTCATCATCACCGAGCTTTTGGGGGAGCGGATGGCTCTCACCCCTAGAATCCTGGTAAGCATGAACAACATATTGCCATCCTATCCTTTCCTCTCCCGAACAACATGTGCTGGACAGCGTTGTCATCCGCATACCATCCAGACGATAGTGACGCGCTCCAAGAAAAAGTTTACTTCCCCCGTGCCATTAAGTCATGGAAAGCACTTCCAGCTGATGTGTTACACTCCTGGTTTCATTATGCGGGGCGTAAAACGTCATTACAGTGAGCCTTCAAGGTGAGGGCGAGAGGCGCGATTCGCGAGACCTCACGATTGCTTACCATCAGGTGGAGTGAGGTAAAAAAAACATTGTAATACTTTCCACCCATCCGGTACAAGCATCATCATCCAAAATTTTTTTTATCTCCAGTAGATCCCACGGCAGCTGCGCAGGCGGCGGACTACCAGCAGTACGCCGCCTACTACCAGCGCGTGCCGCCGCCGCGCGCCGCCACGCCGCCGCGCGCCTCCACCGGCCTCAGCCTCATGAGCAACTACATCTCCGACGACCAGACCGACGACTCAGGTACCGTATCATCATCATCATCAACATCTCTAGTAGAGCACACAGCTGCGCAGGCGGCGGCCAGCGCGTGCCGCCGCGCGCCTCCACCGGCCTCAGCCTCATGAGCAACTACATCTCCGACGACCAGACCGACGACTCAGGTACCGTATCATCATCATCATCAACATCTCTAGTAGAGCACACAGCTGCGCAGGCGGCGGCCAGCGCGTGCCGCCGCGCGCCTCCACCGGCCTCAGCCTCATGAGCAACTACATCTCCGACGACCAGACCGACGACTCAGGTACCGTATCATCATCATCATCAACATCTCTAGTAGAGCACACAGCTGCGCAGGCGGCGGCCAGCGCGTGCCGCCGCGCGCCTCCACCGGCCTCAGCCTCATGAGCAACTACATCTCCGACGACCAGACTGACGACTCAGGTACCGTATCATCATCATCATCAACATCTCTAGTAGAGCACACAGCTGCGCAGGCGGCGGCCAGCGCGTGCCGCCGCGCGCCTCCACCGGCCTCAGCCTCATGAGCAACTACATCTCCGACGACCAGACCGACGACTCAGGTACCGTATCATCATCATCATCAACATCTCTAGTAGAGCACACAGCTGCGCAGGCGGCGGCCAGCGCGTGCCGCCGCGCGCCTCCACCGGCCTCAGCCTCATGAGCAACTACATCTCCGACGACCAGACAGACGACTCAGGTACCGTATCATCATCATCATCAACATCTCTAGTAGAGCACACAGCTGCGCAGGCGGCGGCCAGCGCGTGCCGCCGCGCGCCTCCACCGGCCTCAGCCTCATGAGCAACTACATCTCCGACGACCAGACCGACGACTCAGGTACCGTATCATCATCATCATCAACATCTCTAGTAGAGCACACAGCTGCGCAGGCGGCGGCCAGCGCGTGCCGCCGCGCGCCTCCACCGGCCTCAGCCTCATGAGCAACTACATCTCCGACGACCAGACTGACGACTCAGGTACCGTATCATCATCATCATCAACATCTCTAGTAGAGCACACAGCTGCGCAGGCGGCGGCCAGCGCGTGCCGCCGCGCGCCTCCACCGGCCTCAGCCTCATGAGCAACTACATCTCCGACGACCAGACCGACGACTCAGGTACCGTATCATCATCATCATCAACATCTCTAGTAGAGCACACAGCTGCGCAGGCGGCGGCCAGCGCGTGCCGCCGCGCGCCTCCACCGGCCTCAGCCTCATGAGCAACTACATCTCCGACGACCAGACTGACGACTCAGGTACCGTATCATCATCATCATCATCATCAACATCTCTAGTAGAGCACACAGCTGCGCAGGCGGCGGCCAGCGCGTGCCGCCGCGCGCCTCCACCGGCCTCAGCCTCATGAGCAACTACATCTCCGACGACCAGACTGACGACTCAGGTACCGTATCATCATCATCATCATCATCAACATCTCTAGTAGAGCACACAGCTGCGCAGGCGGCGGCCAGCGCGTGCCGCCGCGCGCCTCCACCGGCCTCAGCCTCATGAGCAACTACATCTCCGACGACCAGACTGACGACTCAGGTACCGTATCATCATCATCATCATCATCAACATCTCTAGTAGAGCACACAGCTGCGCAGGCGGCGGCCAGCGCGTGCCGCCGCGCGCCTCCACCGGCCTCAGCCTCATGAGCAACTACATCTCCGACGACCAGACTGACGACTCAGGTACCGTATCATCATCATCATCATCATCAACATCTCTAGTAGAGCACACAGCTGCGCAGGCGGCGGCCAGCGCGTGCCGCCGCGCGCCTCCACCGGCCTCAGCCTCATGAGCAACTACATCTCCGACGACCAGACTGACGACTCAGGTACCGTATCATCATCATCATCATCAACATGCAAACGTCCTCGGTTGGAAATAGGCCTCACACGCGCTTTTTAGGGTTCCGTAGCCAAATGGCAAAAACGGGACCCTTATAGATTTGTCATGATGTCTATCTGTCTGTCCGTCCGTATGTCACAGCCAGTTTATTCCGAGACTATAAGAGCTACATTATTAAAATTTGGTGCCTAGATGTATTCTGTAAACCGCATTAAGATTTTAAAATAAAATCAGAAAAAATCCAAATATTTTGGGGTTCCCCATGTATGGAACTGAAACTCAAAAAATTTTTTTTCATTAGACCTTTAGGTCTGGGGTATCTTTAGATAGGTATTTTAAAATGATGTTGAGGTTTCTAACATTCTTCTAAACTGAATAGTTTGCGCGAGAGACTCTTCCAAAGTAGTGAATTTTTTTTCTTTCAATCTACTCCAATATGATAAAAATGTGTCTCTGTCTCTGAGTGTCTGCAATGCCACAAGCATTGATAAATCGTTTATCAAATGTTGGGAGACGCTTAAAATATATAGTTTTACCAAAAATCAATAACCTTTACCTTTACAGACTTCGACGACAGCTCATCAACGGACAGCAAGGAGCCAATCGCTACGCCCCCCGAAGACGTTCAAGTAGTGATCGACAAGATGGCGGAGTACGTCGCGCGTAATGGCGACGAGTTCGCGGAGATCGTGCGCGCGAAGAACGACCCTCGGTTCACGTTCTTAGAGCCCAGTAACGTGTACCACGCGTACTATAAGCGATTGATGCAGCAGAAGAGGGGGGTCGATGTGAATGGCAAAGGGAGGGATGCGAAGAAGTCGGCTGGTGAGTTTCCTTCTCTATAAGAAAGAAAGATAATGAGTTCTTTTTTTATAGTGGCTCGACATAATGGCTTCCCTACGCCTGATGGAAAGCGAAAGAGAAGCCCAAGTTGCTGTGACAATGGGCAAGTAACCGGTCAGTTACCTGTCAGCTGCCACCGCCATGCCGGCCCAACCTTAACCCCCCAGCAGCTCCGGAAACCCTACTCACCGGCAGAAACACGACTCGGAGGTCATTTGACTGCGGTATTCTATAGGGTGGAGCCCTCCCCGGACGGGCAGCTCAATTCGAGCGAAGATTCTATGCCCTACCTCTCTTATATGTCCCAGTTTATTACGTATACGTACCTCGTTTATTTGGCGCAAAACAATTTTAATAATACGTGTTGTTACATTATAAATTCTTTCCAATGCTGTGTACACCTGTAATGGGTATATGTTCTAGTACTTTTTCTATTCTAACTTTTAATCCTTTAAATGTTCTGTTCATAATACTGTTGGTGTGCCTTGTTTAGGTAAATAAAGCACACACATTACATCGAATCAGCATTAAATTGTATTTATTACATGGTAATTAATCCAAATACAAAGATTAACTATATCTGCCTATATTTCCCTGCGCGTGTAGCCGCCGAACACACTACAGCTTTGGCCACCTTAAAAGTGTGTATTAATTGTATTAATATACATAATTTGTGTAATAGATACATAGGCATAGTTCAATATGTAGTATATTAGAAAGAAATTGTATTTAAAAAAATACTTTGTACTTGGAATAAATTCTCATTATGTTTATATTTACTAAATGAAACACTTCCTTTCAGCGCCCGTCTCATTCTCAATCAAGAAGCTCAAAGAGCCAGACCCAATCTTGCCCAAACCTGCCCTCCCCTACGAGTCCAGTTCGGACGAGGAATCCGAGAAGACAGACAAGGCAGACGAACCCAAAGAGACCAGGCCGGCGCCGCCCCTCCTCACCGCCATACCGCCCGTCGTCGTCTACAAGATTGAAAACCCGGTCACAGAAATACCGATCCAGAAACCGGTGGAACCGGTAAAACCGATGCCGAAACCGGTCGTGGTTGAAGTGAAAGAAACGCCTGTTGTACAAAGCTATGTTGTTGAGAGTGTTAAGATTGCACCTGTAGTAGAAGCGGTGAAGGAAAAATCAGTAACTCCTGATAGGAAACCGTTAGAGAAAGTGAAAGAAAGAGAGAGGGATAGCCCGAAGAGGGAGAAGAGAAAGCATAGGGAACGGAAGAAGGAGTATAGATCTAAGTCTGAGAATAAGGAGGCCAAGAGGGTGGAGCGGAGTGTGGGGGAGAAGAGGAGGGAAAAGGACGGCGTTAGGGAGAGAAAGAGACGGCGATATAGCAGGGACGAGTTGGAGAGCGAGATTATATCGCTGGTCGATACTACGGACGATCTCATTGATTTGACTGGTGACCAGTCGGATTCTAAAGGTAGGTTTTTCTTTTATGACAAACAACGCAATATTTGTTCGTAACCCAATCCAATTTAATTCAAATACTTTATTGCATACATGTGGTAAAATACAAGATGGTATAAAAACTATGTGTACAGCACATGCACCCTGCAAGGGCGTCGCAATTTATACAATACAATTTTTATAATTTGCATAATTAAATTATTAATATTAATATAAGTACAAGCTTCGACTTAGTTCAGGGCTAGATAGCGATGTGTGGCCCAGCGTGGCATGGTGGCGGCATGTCTTGGGTTATTTACTTATTTACATGTTCTGTATAGGCGAAGTGGAGTCCGAAGCAGACAAGGCGAAGCAGCAAGAGCGCAGGAGGCGGGCTGCTGAGTTCCTCAAGAAGGTCGGAGTGGATCCTGCCGCGGCTGCCCTGCCCACTTCTTCCCTTGCAAGTGCCATGGTACGTAATGGAATCATCATCAGTCTCTCGCAGTCCACTGCTGGACATTGTTCGCCACTTTGGACAAACATTTGGAGATTATACCTATAATCGCCACGCCGGGCTGGCGAGTTGGCGATCGCAGGGCGTAGCTCCTCGCTCCGGTGACGCTGCTGCCCGTCATCGGTCTCAGGTATTAAGTTACGCCTTCAAATGAAGTGCATAAATGGGCTAAATTGTATAATTATACTACCTGACGGAACCAGCTATGGTATTAAGTAGTGATATTGTTATGAATCGCAGAATAGTATTACAGTGATAATTTTGTTCCAGGTGGATACCTTAGAGTCTCTCAGGAAAAAGAAGGCTGAAGAAGAAGAGAAACGCAGAAAACGCGAGAAGAGGCGGCACCGGGAGAGATACGGTAAGCTCCTTACTATCCGGAGCATAAAGTCCATAGATGTTTACTTTTTAAGTTTTTAACCGGCCTCAATAAAAGGAGGAGGTTCTCAATTCGACTGATGTTTTTATTTTTCTTTGTTACCACATTGTGAAGAGAATTGTGCAACCGATTTGGAAAATTTGGAGTGTAGAGAGGTAGGGCATAGCGAATCTTCGCTCGAATTGAGCCGCCCGTCCGGGGAAGGACCTCCACCCTATAGAATACCGCAGTCAAATGACCTCTGGGTCGTGTTTCTGCCGGTGAGTAGGGTTTCCGGAGCTCGTGGGGGGTTAGGGTTGGGCCGGCATGGCGGTGGCAACTGACAGGTAACTGACCAGTTACTTGCCCGTTGTCACAGCGACTTGGGCTTCTCTTTTCGCTTTCCATCAGGCGTAGGGAAACCATTATGTCGAGCCACTAAAAAAATAATAATAATAATTTGGTTCGAAAGGGTCTACTTCCTAGTTGGTCCCATTATCACCATATTGAAATCGGTTTTTTTGTTTTGCTAAAAAAAGCTGTTATTTATTTTAATAGTCTTGGATAGATGCTTTTTATTACACACCAAAAATTTACTGACACCTTGGAAAAGTATACAAATCTTGTATAATTTAAGCGGTGTTATCGCTATGACAATCGTAGCATCTAATGACGATAAATCAAGATGGCGTCATTTAAAGAAAAACTGATGGCACTTGACTTTTATTGGCATTGTAGATATTGAAGATATTTTTTTATAAACGAAATCTTAAATAAATATTATTGTAATTCCCTTTATTTATTTTTTCAGAATACGAAGACGGCTCTGAGAGGTCACACAACTCACACAGAAAAAGTAAACGCAGAAAGTACAAGTAGGTGTACCTAATATTATGTTATCATTATACTAGCGACCCGCCCTGGCTTCGCCCGGGTGCAATACTATATGCATGTATTATACATACAAAACAACCGCAACAAAATCCGTTGCGTAGTTACCAAAGATTTAAGCATTATATAGGGAGCGAAAAGATACGAAAATCGACTTTGTTTTATCTTACTATCCTATTTAAACAACTTTTATTGAGTATGATTGTAGATAGATTTAACAAAAACAGAATCTTTATGTACTATGATTGTTATAAATCATTATGAATCTTTATAATACAATCTATTGAAGCTTATAAAAAGCATTTACAAATGTTTGCAATTCAATGAAGGTTTTCATTTCAGTTACTATATGAGAGTTTATTTTTTTGTAGATCATCTGACGACAATGAAGAATCAGATTATGATGGGTGAGTTATATATTATTTTGTTTTATTGAATTTACACAGCCTAGGGTGGTGGGCAACGCGCGTGTGATACCCCTGGTGTCGCAGGCGTCCAAAGGCTGCGGTAACCGCTTATCATTAGGCGGGCCGTAGGCTTGTTTGCCATCTTAGTGGTATAAAAAATTAAAAAACTGGTAACTAAACTTTTGAACAACGAGATACTAGAGTTACCGGCATAAAAATGATGTAGGTAATAAAATAATACTTTATCATGAAATAATAGTGAATTAAACTTGTTCTTCATTACATTTATTTTGAACCAGAAGCGTAGCGTGTCTTGGCGGGGGCCCGTATACAAATTTGCTTGGGCCCTAAGGAAGGGTAAAAACCGACTTCAAAAAAACCAAACTTTAATTTGACAAAAACTGTAACTGCATAACTAAAGAGCGATAAATAACGTAGGTAATTATTTCCTTAATACATATATTATCATTTAATTTTGGAGTCGGTGCCGGCCTCTAGGTATCTAACGTTGACTGTAGTTGTTTGACGCGCGGCCGACAAAATACAGTTATTTGTTTGGCTGGCACCGACTTCAAAAATAAGTGATAATATAATATGTATTAGGAGATAATTACTTACGGATACGGCGGTAGCTCCGCCTCCGTTTTGAACAATATTTTAATTAATTTTATTGTTTGTTGTAATTTGTGAAAAAAAGTTTCGATTCTAATAATATTATCAACTTTCTGTCATAATGTTACGAATGTATTTTACACCACAAAATTTTTATGTAGATACCAATTTGCTATGATAGGCACATTGCAGTCATTTATGTCTCTTACTCTTCTCTCAGAACCAAAAAGAAGAAGAAAAAGAAGGACAAGAAACACAGTTCAAAGAGCAAAAAGAAGAGAAGACGCGAGATGGAGGTGGAAGAAGTTGAAGATATGCCCCTGAACATGGATCTGACCAGCACGCTCAAGGAGCTTCGGACGGCCTCCCCCACCCGGGAGCTGGTGCAGGAGATCGACGACAGCCAGCACAGCTGCGCGAGGCAGGAGTCCTCTGATGAGGAGAGGCCAAGGTGAGTAGTAGGGTCCCCTTTTTTTTTATGCCGGGGAAAATGCTTTTACTCATCCCCGTCACCCGGGGGGAGTGACGGGGTATGTGGGACTCACACCGTCCTCTGGAGCGGGAGGACGGCACCCTATCCAGGATGGAAGAGAGGCAGGGAATACCCACTAAAAACCCCGGCCCCTCCGTCATGCGCCTATAGGGACGGTGCCAAGGGACCTTGGCTTTACCTATACTACCTTGGCACCGCCAGCGCTGTCTGTCTTTAAGGCAGACCCACCAAGCTCCCACCCTGGGGGGGAGCGACGGGAGAGGCTAGGAGGGCCAGCCAACTCCCGTCCGACGGAGACGAGGACCCGTGCAAGGCAGGTGCAGGTGCCCCCGCACCAACCACTTGCCGGGCCCCGTAGTAGGGTCCCCTACGTAGCTTCAAAGGCCGCTCTTGCGACTAAATGAACATTATTTTACAACTAGCTGTGCCGGCGGCATCGCACGCGTGGATATCAGGTTTCAAAAATAACGGACTTCCATAAAATGGTGCCTAAATGTTAAGTTAGACCTCTAGCAATACATTTGTGAAAACCGCATTCAAATCCATGCAGTAGTTTTCGCTTGATGCGCGTTCAAACATACAGATAAAAATTTCTTCCGTTTTCCGCACACTTCCGTTCACTGCTCTGCTCCTATTGGTTATAGCGTAATCAAATGTATACTATAACCTGCCCAGGAGTATGACGAATAATTGTACCAAGTTTAGTTAAAATCCGTTCAGTAGTTTTTGTTTCTATAACGAACATACAGACAGACAGACAAAAATTTTACTGATAGCATTTTTGGCATCAGTATCGATCACTAATCATCCCCTTATAGTTATTTTGAAAAAAATATTTAATGTACAGAAGTGACCACTACAGATTTGTTATAAGTATATAAGATTACTAAATGAATATTATTTTTACACACATTAGGACCCGGGGGTGGGTGGAGGTTCTTCCCCGGACGGGCGGCTCAAACCGATCTTTATCCGTTACCTATCACCTTTTCGATGACGGGCAGCAGCGTCATCGGAGCAAGAAGCTACGCCCTGCGATCGCCAACCCCTGCCCGCCTGCCCAGCGTGGCGATTATGGGTATATCCTCAAGAAGTTTGCCCTAGGGGGCGAACGGCTGGAGAGGCCTATGTCCAGAAGTGGACTGCAATAGGCTGATGATGATCCGTTACCGCACGTGCAAAAGCAAATGTGTGATGTATTTGTATCTTACAGGAGGGAGGGAGGGAGGAGTAGGAAGAAGAAAGAGGAAAGGGAGTACAGTGAGGGAGAGTGGTCGAGCGACAGCGAGCTGGACTCTGGGTCCTCTCTCAGTGGCAAAGACGGATAGGTATGTTGTAACCACAGACAGATAGACTCTTTATTGAACTATAAAATGTAAGGGGTGATGGGACGTAAGGGAGCGACCTATCTTTTCGCTCCAATTCACCATCATCAGCGAATAACAAACGAGGCACTGGCAACCGACTGGTGGCGGTATAACCATCACGATTGAAGGCGTAGTTCAATACCACAGGCCGATGACTGGCAGAATCGTCACCGGAGGGAAGAGCTGCGCCCTGCAAAAGCCAACCCGTCTGCCCAGCGTGGCGATTATGGATAAAGCCTCCATGAGGATGTTTGACCAAAGTGGCGAATAAATAGAGAGAGAGATCTATGTCCAGCAGTGGACTGCGATAGGCTGATGATGACTGACTCGTCCTGCTACAAGTAAATGCTCAAGTGTATCGGCACCTTTAAGGCATGGCATGAGATTAATAGCGCCTTTCTTTTGTTTCAGGGTAATCGGCGAACTCTACAGATAGTTATTATTGTCCCTCGTTTAAAAAGACTTTGTAATTTAGATAATAGTTTCTTAATGCATTTTAATATAGGAATATTATTACGTATAATGTATGTAATTGTGTATAAAATTAGACTTTTATATTCTAAAATGTGTTTCATTTAATTTGATGCGCTTTTTTAAATAGATAGATAGAGATGGGGGTAATCTGTGTGTAGGAGGTTTAATCTGTTGGTCTGATGACCTTAGAAGAACTACAGGCAATGTTTCCAAGGCCATAAATGATTACATTATAATATTTAGTCCGTATTTTAGATTATTAAAAATATATTGGACACGTATTTTCCTTTTTTGATTTAAACACAAAATAACAGTGATACAAAGCATCAAAATTTGGGAGTCTTGACGTCACTCAGTGCTCCCACTCGCATACCAACTCCCACTCTTTGACGTCACACGTAATTTTAACGTACTATATCGTTGTAATTTTTGGTCTAATTTACAAAAGAAAAAATACGTGTCTTTTATTTTTGAACAATCTAAAAGACGGACTAATTACATTTTTTACGATAACAAGGCTATTGGTTTGATGGGGGAAGCCTGGGATAGAGAAATGTGGAGCGAATTCAAGGAGGCTTACGACCAACAGTGGAAAGACCAAGGCTGTTAACTATTTAAATTTGAGATTCCCTATCCCTATTAGGCTTTTATGCCTACGGCATGGAAGTATTAAGTACTACGGTCTACGGTCAATGAACATAATTCGTTCTAAAATCCAGAACGTTCCATCGATGGCGCATGTTATGTGTTGTTTTTAATAAATTCGTTAGGTTATCGTTTATCAAAAGTTTATAGCATTATTTATTACGGTGAACTCTTGCTATAAGTACACACACACTTAACTTTGTTTACTTAAACTTTTGTGATAAAATAAATCACGATAATTAGAAAAATTTAATGTGATTGAGTCCATAAGTGGCATTTTCTCAGTCGTAAAAGATAAACATCGTGGATAACCCAAAAGCATGTCTTTGTTCGAACAGGACAATAAATCCTGTATAATTTTGCTTCCCGTGTTCATTATCGCGACGATTGCGGTCACATCACTGCTTGTTTTGAAGCAGTTTGGCGTAGTGTTGCCGAAACCTCGATAGTTTAACAATCGAGGTAGGGCAAAGCGAATCT
This sequence comes from Conogethes punctiferalis, assembly GCA_031163375.1. NCBI lineage: Eukaryota > Metazoa > Arthropoda > Insecta > Lepidoptera > Crambidae > Conogethes > Conogethes punctiferalis. The sequence continues at coordinate 10,675,264 of CM062097.1, read as the reverse complement.
TCGCTCGAATTGAGCCGCCCGTCCGGGGAAGGACCTCCACCCTATAGAACACCGCAGCCAAATGACCTCCGGGTCGTGTTTCTGCCGGTGAATAGGGTTTCTGTAGCTCGTGGGGGGTTAGAGTTGGGCCGGCACATGGCGGTGGCAACTGACAGGTAACTGACCAGTTAATTGGCCACTGTCACAGTAGCTTGGGCTTCTCTTTCGCTTTCTAAGGCGTAGAGAAGCCATTTGTCGATCAACTATAAAAAAATAGTTAGTTTTCATCTGGACGAGATGATATTGATAGTTCAGAACCATACAATATCGCATGAAAGCAATAGGTACTGTCGATTGGTCACGATGATTATGAGAATAATAAACTATAGTAGGTATCAATTATTTTAGACTATCGATACATTTTTATTTATGAGCTATCATAGTATCGATATTTTACTTTTCCTGACGAAAAACACTAATATCGCTTGGTTCCTTTTTATTTCTAAACGACTGCGATGATAGCCAGCGCGGCCTTATCATCATCACCGGACTGTTGGGGGAGCGGAAGGCTCTCACCCCTAGGCCCATTCTCACTATCGATACTATATCGATAATCGATATTGGACTATCGCGCGACAGCACTAGTTTGGCGAATAGATAATGGTCTCAATGACTGCGTTGTGTTGTTTATCGCATTGGTAACTTTGGCGAACAGCCTGTGACGTGCCCTTGTTGGTACAAGGTCACGTGATTGCGTGTAAACGAAGATTTTTCATAACATCAACGTCATTTAATGGTCGTTTTATTGGTCGAGGGGAGTCTTGGCCACTGTGAAGAACCTTTAGCTACGGAGATCTAATTTACTTAAGTGGGGGCTATGCTGTGATTTGCCGATGACACGAACAGGCAGCAGCGTCACCTGCGATCGTCAACCCCCCTGCCCAGCGTGGCGATTATGGGTAAATACTCGAAGCGTTTGCCCAAAGTGGAGAGGCCCATGTCCAGCAGTGGAGCGGGATAGGCTGATGATGATACGGCAATTTGCATGCTGCTGTAGGGGATGTAAGGGAAGCGGCCTATCATCTTTTCGCTCCAAGCCAACCTCACTTGCCCGTGGTGCATCCTGCCGAATAGCAAACGAGGCGCTAGCAACCGACTGGTGGCGGTATAGCCATCACAATTGAAGGCGTAGCTACGAGTAAATCCACAGACCGATTACGGGCAGCAGCGTCACCGAAGCGAGAGGCTACGCCCTGCGATCGCCAACCCGTCCGCCCAGCGTGGCGATTATGGGTACCTATAACCTCTAGATGTTTGCCCAAGTGGCGAATAACTGGAGAGGCCTATGTCCAGCAGTGGACTGACACGGGCTGATGATGATGATAAAACCTCCCTTACCTAGGTACTACGTAGAATGAGATTTTGGAATTTATTCGGAGTGGTGTTTTGAAAAATTTTCTAAGGAATAGGTAGATCGGTATTATGTTGTTTTTGTATAATTATTGCTTGTTAAAGAACGTAATGGGTAGGTACTCATCTACTTATCTAAAGCCATGCCAAGGGGTCGAGTGGGTTAAAACGTAAACAAGATTTCTTTGGGGTTCGGTCGCCATGTACCTAAACCTACTTATTTATTCTTATTCGTCTCTCATATTAATATGGAATGTAAGGGAGCGACCTATCATCTATTCGCTCCAAGCCACCATCATCTATCCGTGGTGCATCCTACTGAATAACGAACGACGCTCTGGCAACCGACTGGTGGCGGTATAACCATCACAATTGAAGGCGTAGCTAAATACCACAGACCGATGACGGTCATTTATGCTAGGTATTGTACAACGGTACACGTCGATTTTTTAATCGACTTCAAAAAAGGGGGAGGTGCTCAATTCGACGGGATTTTGTTTGTTGTTGCATGTAACTAAGTAAGTGTGTTACAATACCTACGATATCTCCGAGATTTGTGAACGGATTTGGATAATTATGTTTTGGTTTGAAAGGATGTACCTACTTCCTAGTCCATTGTCATCATTGAAGTCGGTTTATTATCACTCGTTTTCAAATTCGTTAAGCCACGGGTGGTACTTACATAATAATCAGTTTCCATCAGTAATCCTTTTATCACAAGCAATGGAAGAGTGTCAAACAGCCATAACACTAAAATCCTCTTGTCAATCAACAAGATTGAAAAATTCCAGCAAAATTGTAATGCGCGTGAAATGTCGCAAAGTATTTATTTTATTAAATACTTATCAGCCTCTTATCTTAATACCTAATGTTTACACCCATTGTTATCAGTAATCAGATTACCGAGATATAATCTGATTATTGTGAGGAGTGACGTTTTGTCCGTGTGGTAGGTAGGATAGGTAGGTATACGATGAATAAATACATATGATGAGAGAATAAGACCACCCCACCTCATCCTGTAAATGTCGAGACGACTAAGGGAATATCGGGCAGTAGCGTTTACTTGGGTACAAATAAATCTACTGCGGTCACCAACCCGCCTGCCAAACGTGTTGACTTAGCCCCTCCGCACATGGAGCTACTCAAAAGGAACTAATCACAAACTCAAATTACTAACGAGTTTTTTGAGCGTCACCGCCCATACATTGCCATACAGGTTCGCACACGACGAGACTAGTCACTAACCAGTAAGTAACGCGTTGGCAACTGATCGCGCGCGACTCGTCGTGCCGGTCGCCGAGCTACTAGGTTACCGAGTTTACTGTGTTTTGATGTGAAAAATGAATGATCAAGCCTTAAATATTAAATTTGTGCAAAAATGCTGCAACTGACAATCTGCAGTCCACATTATTTTGGATATATGGGTGAATCCAAAATCTGCGTCGATTCCTTCGGCTTCTGTTATGATAATATTATAATAGTATAATGACATCGTCATCGCGAAGATGATCGATCCACTCGACATTTTTATTGCTTCCAATATTTCCCCTTGCTAGGTATTTCGCAAGTGTTTATTTGGTAGTAGAAATAACAGGAGTGACTGAAACCTTGCAATGTGAGTAGCGTCGTGTGCGAAATACAGTTTATAACTAGTTTGTAATTCTAATTACTGATTAATTCCGTCATGTTTGAGTAGCTCCATGTGCGGACGGGCTAAGGCAAATCCCCCAAATGACAATATAGTCACTGGAGGACATAGGCCATGTCCAGCAGTGAACGTTTCCAGGCTGCGTTATCACGTCTCTTGTGATGTCAAGGTAAGATTCCAAAATATTTATTTATTTATTTATTTAATCTTTATTGCACAGTAAAGTAGTGTACAAAAGGCGGACTTAATGCCACATAGGCATTCTCTACCAGTCAACCATTGGGCTAAGCAGAAACTAGCAATAGGGTAGTGTGCCAAAAAAGTTTGTTTGAAAAACAAAATTTGAAAATTAATATAATAGAACAACAATAAATATTAAAGTAATACAATATAATAATACGTACATAATAAAAAAAAATACATGTATAGATATTCATTTATATAGAAATAAATATAATATAGTTTTATAATAACATACATATTTTATAATCCATAATTGTGAATAAAATAGACTAATAAATAAATATTTATACATTATACTATAGACATACTTATAAAAAATAATATACATTAGAACGACGACTGATAGAAGGAACTATTGCACCGAATGTTGGAGCCAATAATATTTTTGGAGCCTTATTTTGAATGATGCCCTGCTCGGAGCACTACGGATGCTTTCGGGTAGTCCGTTCCAGAGTCTGACCGCCTGCACGCAAAAGGAGTTGGAGACGAAGCTCGAGTGGTGTAAAGGAATGGCTAGGAGAGAGTTGCTTGAAGAGCGAAGTTCCCGAGTGTGTGTCGAGCTAAGAAATTGAAACATAGTCTTAAGATAAGTGGGAAAGTTTGGATTGTGAAGAACCGAATAAAGCGTAGAGAGAATATGAATATTACGACGTAAAGAAATAGGCAACCAGTGAAGCTGTATACGGAAAGAAGAAATATGATCAAATTTACGAAGGCCAAATATGAAACGTATACAGTTGTTTTGGATACGATCTAGCTTGTTGATAAAACATTGATTGAGGTCAGGACAACACACATCAGCATAGTCGATTATAGGAAGTATCAAGGACTGAATGAGTGACACTTTGGTATTAATAGGCAAGAAATGTTTAAACCGATAGAGAGAGCACAACGCAGCGGTGACCTTTCGGCTGACCTCGTCGATATGCTTAGACCAGCTAAGGGTGGAATCGATGTGTAGGCCGAGATCCTTCACAGTAGCGCAATACGGAATAGTAGCACCACGGTACAGGATTGGAAAAACAGTAGCAGTGTCCAAATTTCGTAATTGGTGTGCACTACCCACGATAATCGCCTGACACTTGTCAGGGTTCACAGCCACTCCATACCGATCCGACCAGTCAGCAATGAGGCGGAGATCATTATTTATACTCTCGATGGTCACGTTGATATCACACACCGTGCTCTGCTGATACAGCTGCAGATCGTCTGCATACAAATGGTGAGAAGAGACAAGACATGAAGTAATTGAATTTATGAAAAAAGAAAATAGAAGAGGCGATAGTATGCCCCCCTGAGGGACACCAGTAGCAAGGTTACACCATCGAGAAAGTGCCTGATCGATCTTGACAGCCTGTTGGCGGCCACCGAGGTACGACGAGAACCAATCGATGGTTGTGGAAGATGAGTTAAGACGAGTGAGCAAGGACAGAAAAATAGCATGATCAACCGTATTGAATGCGTTGGAAAAATCAATTAAAATTAGTACGGTAATCAAGCCACCCTCCATACCCTGCCTGATGTCCTCGGTGACTTTCAACAAGGCCGTACTGGTGCTGTGTCCGGGGCGGAAGCCAGATTGGAATTTACTCAACAAATTATTTTTAAATATGAATTTTGAAAGTTGGGAATGTACTGCTAACTCAAGGATCTTCGACAAGAAAGGAAGTATGGAAATAGGTCTGAAGTTATTAAGGGTAGCAGGAGAAGGGATTTTTGGGAGCGGGATGACGTAGGCCTTTCGCCATAGTGAGGGAAATTCCCCCGTACGTAAAGAAAAGTTAAGGATATGCGTGATGACAGGGAGAAGGATATCGAGAAGAATAAGCACCATGGCTCGGCTAACGCCGTCACAGCCAGTGGCCTTTGATTTAACGGAGAGGATATACTTCCTTGTCTCATCTACAAATACCTCGGTCAGCGAAAATGGCTCTAAAAGAAGTGGCGGCATGGAAGATATTTCGGTAATAGTTTGAGATCTAGTGGACCTGTCAAGTGTCACTGTGGTTGAGAAATGGAGATTTAGGTCATCAGGAGTAAAAGACGAGCAGGAAAGTTGGGTTTGGCGCTTGCCAATACCCAAACTTTTGAGAAACTTCCATAATTGAGCCGAAGAGGAATCTATAACATGTTCGTGTATGTACCTCCGTTTGGCTGCTCTCACCATCTGATTACAACGATTTCTAGCATTTTTGAAATGTGCCCAGTTAATATCGGAACGATCCCGCTTGAATTTACGAAACGCCCGGTCCCGTCGTGTCATCGCTGCGCGTACTCCTCTAGTGATCCAAGGTGCAGGTGGACGTTTGAGCTTTACTTGACGAAGAGGGGCATGCTTATTGAAGAGAGAAAGTATGGAGTCGTTGAGATGCGCAACTTTAGCGTCAATTGAAGAAGCGGTAAAAACAGGATTCCAGTCAAATATTCATCAAATCAAAAAATTAAAACCTCAAGGGTGTCTTCTTAAAATCCAAACCTGCTCCTGAATGGCTCATTTGGTAGTGACCTGCCCCCTGAACCAAGAGTTGTGGGTTCAATTCTTGGTTCAGTGAAGTCCAGATCATGAATCAGTCAGATCTATACACAGGGAGCAGATTTCACCGCTCTCCACTTCGGGATGATGAGCCAGCGGAGTAAGTAAGTAGGTAAGGACGTCATTATAAAATATCTGAACAATTAACTCCTTTACTCTCCCGAAAAACACGTGCTGGACAACGTTGTCATCCGTATACCATTCTGACAATAGTGACGCGCACCAAGAGGTTTAGTTCCTCGTTCCTGCCCCGTGCCATTACATAATGGAATGCCCTTCCAGCTCATGTGTTTCCTTCCTCTTACAATCCTGGGTTCTTTATGCGAGGCGTGAAACAGTATCTCATTGGGCCTTCAGGGTGAGGGCGACAGGCGAGGTGGGTTTTCCCTGGTGTGCCTGTCGACCTAACATTTGGACCTCACGACCGCTTACCATCAGGTGGAGTGAGGTCAACCTGAACGCTCTTATCATATAAAAAAAAGCATTAGGTCAACAGGTGCATGATCCCGTCGTCACATATCAACTTGAGTGGGGGCGTGGTCATCATCTGAGCATCCTCGGCCAATTGAGAATAAATTGGCGCTCGCTATTATTGGGATTGACCTCGCGATGGTAGTGCGGATTCGGTCACGTGACTTTGGGACACTCAGAATTGAGGGTTTCACAATATAATGACAAGCGAAATTGGCAAAGGCTCCGATTACTAGCTTGAAGAAATGCCTTAGTATAGTATAACAAGCGACCCGCTCCGGCTTCGCACGGGTGCAATACTATGTACATATATTATACACATAAACCTTCCTCCTGAATCCCTGTAAGTACCTATCTATTTAAAAAACCGCATGATAATCCGTTGCGTAGTTTTTTTAAAGATATAAGCATAAATAGGGACAGACCGACTTTGTTTTATACTATGTACCTAGTGATAAACACTTCTTTGATTGGTCGACGACGTATATTCGAACACGGGAGGGACAAATGAGAGGTATTTATGGGGCAAAAATACGCGATCCGTTCAACGAACGATCGTTTTCGTTTTCTGTAGTAGGGCCCCATTATCCGCAGATCATCAACAGCTGCCAGACACAAATTCATATGTTTATTTTCCTTCACAATTTAGGCAAGCTTATAGATAAATACAAATACGAACATTACATGTTGTTGCCTAAATAGTGAGGGCTGGTGCCTGAAATAGGCTTCTAATCGTGGGGGGAGGGGGTTACATGGTATGAGTACAAGACTATACATACATACATGTACTACTAAGCTGCTATCGTACAGAGAACACTGAGGAAGAACAAAAACATTCGGCAGAGACAGGACTCGTCTTAGGATTTGCTTCAATCGCCAATTTGCCTAAATAAATACTTACATATTATACATAGTAAACACTCAGACAACAAACAGAGATGTTTATGAACACAAATGTTTGTACTGTGCGGGAATCGAACCCACGACCCTTGGCTCAGAGGACAGAGGTCACTACCAAATGAGCCATCGAGCCAGTCAATGATTTAGAGGGTGAAGTTTGTTTTTATTTCACACTCCCATTTAGTCAGCCCTAGCAATAACGTTATACACGAGTAACTAAAAATAACACAGGCACTGTTGCTGCTTTATCACGTATATTCTCATATAGATACATAGGATGGTTCCCAGAAATGTCTACAGTGTTGCATACTACATAATAATATGTATTTCTCGTTGGTCTACAGGCGGCACATGCCACCTATGGACAAAGAGACCGCTAAGAGAGGTAGGGCATAGCGAATCTTCGCTCGAATTGAGCCGCTCGTCCGGAGAAGGATCTCCACCCTATAGAATAGCGAAGCCAAATGACTTCCTAAACCGATTAAAAGTAAATTTACATAGGTAGGTAAATATTTATTAGGTAGGTAATTCTCATCTCTTTAAGATACTCATACTTGTACTTTGCCATAATTTATAAGAATATTATCATAACTAAAAATATCATACAATATCTTGAATTGACTCCTCCCGGCATCATAGCGTACTCTATAATCTACTATATAAAAATAAATCGGATTTTTCTTCCTGGCGCTCTAACTCCAGAACGCACGAACCGATTTCCACGGTTTTGCATTCGTTGGAAAGGTCTCGGGCTCCGTGAGGTTTATAGCAAAGAAAATTCAGGAAAAAAGAAGCCATCTGGTGGCGAAACGGAGTTCGCCGGGTTTGCTAGTACGACTATAAATATACAAACGTTTATGTGGGCAACAGTCGATATAATATACTAGTTTTTTCAGTCATACTCGTATAATAACTGCATTGAGGGGTGACTAAAATTTGCATTTGGAGTGCAGAGTTGTTGTAGGTAAAATTTCGTCGCAGGGATAAGTACCTACGTTCCGTATGCTTCGGCGTTACCTGTGTCCCTGCAACTTGCTGCCCACCGGTGACACAGGGGGATTTAGTGGGTATGCCCTCCAATTTCGGGAGGTGTGAGTTCCACACACCATGTCACCTCCCCCGGAGTGGCATGATGGTGCTTAATGCATTCCCCTCTAGAAAAAAAGGTAAAATCCCTTCAAGTGTGATTTTGACGACCGGTTTGGATCAGTCTGGTAGTGAACAGTGCCTTTGACACAGTGGTCGCAGGTTCAATCCCCGCACAGTACAAACATTTGTGTGCACATGTATGTTTGTTTGTATTAGTCTGGGTATGTATTTATTATGTAAAAAAAGTATGTTTATCAATCGTCTAGTACCCGCAGTACTTACAAGCTTCAGCTTAGTTTGAGACTACATAGCGCTCTGTGGCCCAGCGCGGCATTTCTTGGATTTAGTGAGGCAGATTCTGCTGCGAATTTTAAAGCGTTCCACTTTACCCCACTAGTGAAGGACCTTGGTGGGGTAAAGTGGAATTATCAAATGGCTCTTGACGGGTGACACCCTGTGCCTAAGCGCCATGACGTCGCTCGCAGAGCTGTTATCTCAGATGTGGAAGATGCGCCAGTATATAACACACGGGCTGCCAGCCAGCCGACCTGTTGCAATTACGGTTTGCAGACAATTTGGATATAAAAATGGCCGCTGTTGAAAGTGTAAGTGAATTAATATAAAGTTTATAAAATAATACAATAATTTGTAGGCAATGGAGGTTCAATTAATTTTTGGTTCATTTATTATTTGGTCTATTATATTCGGCCTTAAAAGTTCTTAAAAGTAGCAGTAGGTAACTAAAAATATTGATAGCGGCTTTTGAAAATATTATTACCTACTCAATACGGATTAATTAACGGAAATAAATAAAATGCTTGTAAAAGTCCTTTAATTTAAGACTGTAGGTATGCAAAGTAACTAAACAATGCCTAATGAAATTAAAATAAATATTTTTAGAATTATATGGAAATAATCATACCTACTAATTAGGAGGTAAATAATTATTTAAAAAATCTTTGTTAGTTATAATGCGTACAGGGATGATTAATTTACATTATTAGGTACAGACTAGGTAGGTTTTATGCATTTTTTTTAGTAATCAACTGACTGAACAAACGGCTGAAAAATAATTACAAAATATTTATAACATTTTATCTAACAGATCGGTTTTATTAAATTCAAAACATCGGAGACTATATAGCAGCTTTTAATTTACGATTTTTTACTATCAGACAAGTTACCATTATTAGTAAAAGGCCTATTAGGTATACTACCCAATTTCAAGGGACCTTAACCCTAAATAAGAGTAGTGAAATAAGATTTAGGGTAAGTGTCCTGATTTAGGGCGATCGGATCATCCTGGTCTGCCTAGCTTTAGGGCGATTATCATGTATCGATTTATTAATTTAGGGATCGATTTTCAGATTAGTGTAAAAAGCGCCACACTAACTAGGGTACCCGCCCACATGGCGTGCAGGGCACTTCATACCGTGTGGTGTAATAGGCCTATAAGTTAGGCACTTTCAGGTTTTTCATACATGCATACTTAACGTATAATAGGGATTCTTGATTAGGAGCGAAAACAGTGGCTTTCAAACTGAGATTTAAATAAGCACACTTAGTACTTTGCGTATTTTCGACAACCATCCCTTGTATTGCTTTTTTTTTCGAGTAGGCATGTAATTCAAGTACTCTTTATTTCTAATGGCTTTTATAAAAAGGCAAATCATTAGGTGGGTAATTTACCATATCGGGGTAGTCTCAACAACATCCGAAAATCATTATTGTAGACACGGCTGAGGTACTTACGTGATGATCTCCCACTATTAGACAGATAGGTATATTATATCACAAACAATCATCGTAATTTTAACACTTATTTATCATAAACTGAGTTAAATTACAGACAAATAGCGCTACCATCTCTCTTCCGCCACAGAACACACTGTACAGTACGCTTTATGAGGAACTTCTTGCCTCGCAAATCGGTTTTGTGTAACCAACATTCTGCGAGTCTTTCCGAACAGCGATTTGTGAGCCTTCAAGAAACGAGCGAACTTCTATTAAAAAGGCCGGCAGCGACCCCAGAACTCGATTTGAGTTGCGGGTGTCCATGGGCGGTGTCGACTGCTTACCATCAGGCATCACATTTGCTCGTCTGCCGCCTCTTGCCTAAAAAAACCCTACTCAGCGGCAGAAACACGACCCCGGTCATGACCAGGTCATTTGGCTGTGGTATTCTATTGGGTGGAGGTCCTTCCCCGGACGGGTTCGCTCAATTCGAGCGAAGATTCGCTATGCCCTATCTCTCTTGAAACTCTCTTGTTCGTCAAAACGTTGGTCTTACTCTTCGCAGAATGGTCCACTGTCGATGATCGACCCGTCGCAGCTGCTGCGGCCGGAGCCGGCGTTCAACGACAAGCCTATCGACGCCTTCCGAGACTACAGCGTCGATGAGAGTGACCCCATCAAGGAGCGCGTGCGACGAACTTATTACCTGATGCACACACACGTCACTGTCGAGCTCGCCAAACGTGAGTTGTCGCTAACTTTAAATAGGTTTCTTTGCATAAGAGGCTGTAGAATGAGCTCCCCGCCGAGGCTCCCCCCCGACACTACAGTATGGGGTCCTTGAAAAAGGTTGTGAAGAGGTTTTTATTAAAAGGTCGGCAATGCGCATGTGATGCCCCTGGTGTTGCAGGCGTCCATAGGCTGCGGTAACCGCTTAACATCAGGCGGGCCGCAAGTAAGTATGTTTGAGGGCGATTCTCCGAAACGACAAAAAAACGTGTCCAGAGCCGGAGAACACATGTTTTTAAACGATTTCTTAAAATTTCTCACTTGAAGTAGGTAGACAAAATTGGTATCTACCATGGCCAATATATAATACTTATGTAATATGTATACCTTTTTTTAAAAAAAATATTGAACATCCGATTTTTCAGTTTACTGGCGCGTCCAAACGCTAATTTTTTAACTTTAAAAAAATATTTTAAATAGAAAAATAGCGATGTCGATGCTTTTTACTATTTCAATCAATACTTGCATTATATAACATTAATAAAATAAACAGTTTAAGTGATTACAACATTCAGGAAAAAAGATACGGTAATTTTAAATTTGTCCAACGGAACAGCACTAATTGATCTGGCGCGGTAGATCACAGTTCGTGTTAGTGTGAGTTTATTGTGACGTCAATCTGGACTGCAACATATCTTTAAACTCAGTCCCCGGAAGGCCAGCAAGAGGAGCACACGTGTCTACGTCGCTCGAGAAGAAATTTATAAGCATAAACATAACGTAATCTGGCTTTTGTAAGGTATCGCTCCTAAATTTTATGTACTAATTTCCTCCTGATGTACATGGAGTTGTCTTTTGTGTATTATACAAAATAAAGTGTTTTGTGTTCTTTACATAAGGGTAATGTTAATCTTATTCCTAGAGTGCACGTCACAAAATATATTTGTCTCTGATTGAAAAAATCTCATGATTCTGTCACTAATTTACCTGTATTTTCCTGGCAAATCGGTGCCAGATAAATGAGGAATAGTCCATATAAATTAGATTTTTGGTTAATTCAATGTTAAAATGCAGTAAATATTTGTTACAAAGTAGGTGTTAAACGTTTGTTTTATTATTTAACCTTTTAAAGTATGTTTGGGTACAACTAGAGTAGGTTATTTCAAAATTTTAGTATCATTTGTCCAACAATTTGACTAAAAGCAGAGCTTTGAATAAAATAGTATTAAACTTGCACTAATTTCTTTAGAAACTATAATAAACCCTAGGAATTTATGTGTTTTAAATTCCTATATTCGATCGAGATGTTATTAAAAAAACAAACAATCGACAAAACACAATTTTATAGACATAAAGATTTAGTAAAAATCTTGAATAATTACTAAAAAATTACTAAACTACCTAGGCCTATCTATCATACCTGTGTGTGTGAGACATGAGATTATTAATATTTAGCAAATACAAAAATAGTAAAAGTTCTCATACCTATTTCCAAATTGAAAGTTCTTTCCGTAAGACTCAATTTTACATTTTAAAACAATAAAATTGTAGTGCAATCTTTTAGTAAATAATATAATAATATTAGTACGAGTCTGTTTGGTGATCTGCATATTATTTAGATTTAATGGTGTTGGTACAATCTCTTGGAAGAAGCCACCTGACGAAAATGTCCACAGCAAATGAAGAAGTTGCTGTCTCGAAGCCAACAGTCCTTTCAGAGGTAGAAGACTTCTATGTCAGCTATATGCTTTGCATGCGTCGACCTGATTACGAAAATGAGAATCCTAGATCAACATTAAGACGCTTTTACAACAAAGGCTTGCCAGCAGTCAGCGTCGGGGAAATCCAGGTCGTTCTAGGGCAGCTTACAAATATAAAATCCCTTGGAGAGGATGGGGTTACAGAGCTGATAAAGGCTGGAGGTAAACCCGTATTGAAGGAGCTCCAAAGGTTTTTTAACCCTGCACAGGACCACTCCTAAGGGGTGGGATATAACTGGGGTTTTCCTATTCTTCAAAAAGGGAGATTAGACCTTATTGAAAAACTATAAGCCCTTTTGCCTTCTCAAGACACGTCTACAAGCTGTTCTCAAGAGTGATCACGAACCGTCTTTCGCGAAGACTCGACGAACCAGGCTGGGTTTCGGATACGGTATCATAAACCACATTTACATAGTACGGCAGATTATGCAGAAGACATAAGAGTACGAGTATAATCAGCCCCTGTGTTTAGCTTTTGTGGACTATGACTTGAAGGCCGTTGACTCGATTAATATCTAGTCTGTTCTGGAGTCCCTACAGCGATGCCAAGTAGACTAGCAATGTATCCAAGTAATTACATGTGTCAACGAGCCACCACCACGTCCGTCCAAGGACGAAATCAGCAAACAAGGCCTATAAAGTTGCATCGAGGAGTTAGACAAGAGTATGTCATTTCCCCGAATTTGTTCGCTAACACAATGGAGGATAAGTTCAAGACGTTGAAAGGACGAAGCATCAACATAAATGGCAAATACATCTCTGCCTTAGAATTTGCAGACCACGTCATTATAATGGCAAAATCGCTCCAGGACCTACAACAAATGCTGGTTGACACTTCTATGGACATCGACGTATGGATGATCTTGAAAAACACCCAGGTCGTATTCAAAGAATGTGTTCTACCGAAACCGATTGCAGTACACGGGTTGTTCAAAATTATGAGTACCTTTAGTTGACCTTGAAGTTAGATGAAAAGAACTTTTGAGCATGAAGTAAATAGAAGAATTCAGTTAGGTTGGACAGCGTTTATGAAACTACATCGAGTCTTCTTGTCGTCGATCCCACAGTGCTGGAAGACAAAAGTCTTCAACTTGTATCTTATCGGTTATGATGACATACAGAGCCGAAGCATGGGCACTTAAGTATGGTACGGCTGCTCTACAAGTTAAAAGTTGCTCAGCGAGCTACGGCAAGGGATATGCTCGGGGGCTCTCTGCGGGATCGGATCTGTAATTATGTGATCTGACAGAGAACCAAAGTCATCAAAGCTTACCGGATTAGTAAGCTGATGTGAAAATGGGCTGGCCACATCAGTCGCAGATCCCGCTTTTCGGCAAACGTAGTATAGGTCGCCCTCGGGCAAGGTGCGGAAACGATTTCAGCAATATGGTTGGCAAGTGCCGGTTGCAAGAAACCTAGGATCGAGCAGAGTCACAATCACGTGGAGAGGCTTATGTCTAGCAGTGGTCTGCAAAGGGCTGATGATGACATTTCACTTAAACAACTGTATGGTGTTTTATTTCTAGATTATCGCCCTTGTAATGATATTAATATTTTTTAAGCATATAGTGTGCAGAAAAAAGGATACCAATTCTATATAAAATGGATTGCGTCATCATGATATCAAAAACATAGCAATAACTTCATAGTAATCTCATTTATCTGCACACATCTAATTTTTATGGACCCATTTTCACAGTTACCTGGCTTTGATCTCATTTACCTGGTAGCCCCAAAATTCAAAGGCCTATATCTTCTCACCCGAGCCTTCAATAATGACGCCTTTTACAGCGTTCGGCTTCTAATTAATCCATCTTTAGTATTAAGTAGCAAAACCTACAAATATCTAAAAATAAAATCGCGCCAGATCAATGAGCCAAAAACGCTCACTTTGTGAGAATCGCCCTTGACACCTTTGTGGTATAAAAAAAAATTTGGAGAAATATGATTTTGGACATCACAACAAATAACTACTTATGACACATTTAAAACAACACAAAAATGAGCAAACAAAACAAAGTCATGAAACATTAAGACAGGCTTGGCGTTGTGACGTCCAATATAAAAGGGGTTCAGTATTGTACCGTGGCTCGCGTAGTAATTATACTCGTATCAACAAATTTACGCCGACTCATTCCCACTAGTCCCATCGTATATTTATTTTAATAAAGTATGTAATTTATAACTACTTTTTATTCAATAGTTCCAACCACCCGTGGCACCCGTGTTTGAAAATAATATCATTTATGGGCGTAGCTTTAAAATAAACATTTACGAATCGTCAAAACTGATTTTACGAACGGTAACAAAAAAGATATTATACATTTTATAGAGATTTTATAGAGCCTTTTACGAGGGTTGTGTTACAAAAACTACAGCTAACTGTTATAGCACTAATAATATTATCTTTGTTGTTAGTTAAATTAAGATAGCTAAACCCGGGTTTTAGTATTATAGCTTCATAATCTATGGTATTACCTTATCTAAACCGTCAACTACTTGAATGTTGGAAAATGCAAACCCAGGATAAGATATTGAAGAAGCGAAACAATGTCATCTTATAGGGTAAAGGCACCAGTGCCCAGCCTCAAATCGGCTTTTTGAAGTTTGAATGGTCGGCATTTCTACAGGTTTAGATGGATAAACAAACGCATTACGTGGATTGATTAAACGTTTATTAAAGATTCAAAATAAGACATAACAAAAAGCAACAATATTCTTTGTTGTAGTTATATTTAAATGAAAAGTAAAAATGGCACTTTTCTCCAGTAGTCAGCCGTCAAAATCCAATAATCAGCCTTAGTGTACCCAGTACTCGGCCTTTAAAACTATTTAGTAAAATGAGACCAAAATCACATATATTTATATTAAAAGCAACTATAAGTAATCTTCATCGAATAATTATGTATTTT
This sequence comes from Conogethes punctiferalis, assembly GCA_031163375.1. Taxonomy (NCBI): domain Eukaryota; kingdom Metazoa; phylum Arthropoda; class Insecta; order Lepidoptera; family Crambidae; genus Conogethes; species Conogethes punctiferalis. The sequence continues at coordinate 10,659,853 of CM062097.1, read as the reverse complement.
ACTTAAGAGTACTAGTTTTACGACACGAAATTGCCTTGAATTATTACAAAATATCTACTCTCGCAAGAGATGACAATAAATAATCCGTTACTTATATTAAATGTTCATTTTCTAATTAGTAATCTAGTGAGGAAGTAGGTATACGTCAACACGCAGATGCAAATGCATTTTTAGACACAGTGTACCACCCAAACCACAAAAACCACACAAACCACACTAGTGCCAAAGTAAGTTAAGTTCTTAATCCAAGATAAGTAAGTTAAGTTCAAGGTAAGTTCTTTTGCTTTATTAAGAACCGAGTCTGGACCCATTTTCCTTGGGCCTTCGTAGGTAACTCGTGGGTATTCGTAGGTAACTCGTAGGTACTCGAGGAACACCAAACGATCTGCTAGCTTCCCTAACCGACATTACGTTTCGAACGGCTTTCATGGAAATAAGTGAGTTTTTCCGTAGGGTATCTGTGTATTAGTCTCGGCATTTTGCTACAAATAAGAAAGTAAAATTATGTAAGTGTAGTCAATACCTATTGAATTAATTTAATAAACATATATTTTACTCATATAAGCCTGGGTAAGTGCGTAACAGACATAAAAAAACCACTATTCAAACAATACCTACGTACATTGTAAACTCAACCTTATTTCTCATACACTCAAGGTTAATGGCTGAGTACTTGAAACGCTAAATCCAGTGGCCAGCCGCATAGATCCGTTATTTCAAATGCGGCCGAATACTGGCTTTTACTCTAACTATGAAAAACCCAGTGGTCAGCCGCGGGAGGCTGGACACTGGATTTTTTGGAAAAAAGTGGTACCCAGTAAACAGCCCCCTGAATTTATGAGTTAAATGGTGATATTTTCGTTAAAATACAATGCCAGTTAATAGATAAACTAATAAATAAACCAATTGTGAACAAAAACTAATAGTAATATACTTTTAAAATAGTTTTTCGTACTTCTTAGGAGAACACCAAGTGCAATAAAAAATATGGCGGACATACACTACTGCTCTTGCCGACAAATTTGAACGAGTATTTCTTTTCCTCTCGATCCCTCACCGCGTCTGTCGTGTGATGTAGTGATCAATGAGTAATCAGAGTTTCTATTTAAACACTCGAGATTTGTTAAAACGAATATACCTGATATTTACGACCAATAAACGACTCAAAAGGCTGACCACTGGTCCCCGGCTGGCCACTGGTGCCTTTACCCTACTAACACTAGCGACCCGCCCCGGCTTCGCACGGGTTCAATACTTTTTTTCCCGCTAACTCCCGTGCCCGTGGGAATTGAAGAATGCTGCGCTTGAGTCCCGTTAATTAATAGTAGACAACAGTCGCAATAAATACTTTTCTTATTCTAAATGATTATGAGGTCACTTTAATAGCCGAGGCCTTCTCATCATCACCGGACTGTGCAGCGGCGTAGCGTGGGTGTCGGCCGCCCGGGGCGGAAGACAATTTTGCCGCCCGGGGGGGGAAGACAATTTTGCCGCCCGGGGCGGAAGACAATTTTGCCGCCCTTTTATTTTGAATCGTCAGTAATTCTCGCTGTTGTTTTGTTAGTCATAAACAAAGCATAAAATAAAATACGGGGAATCCCCGCAAGTCGTGGACGGTGTTGGCAGCAGTCGCTACAAAATATCATTCAAAGAAAAGGGATTCCCCGAATCCGTTACAGAATAATTAATGAAAAATTCCATGCTCTTTTCAATCGGTCCGAATTTGTAGTTCCGATAAAAATATGAAATGGTTCAAATATTTTTATTATTTAAATTAGTATGGATAGATTATAAATTGTGAAATTTTGCCGCCCCCTAAAATGTGCCGCCCGGGGCGGGCCCCCCCGCCCCCACTACGCTACGCCGCTGGACTGTGGGCCAGTGATAAACTCTCCCCTAGGAAAGTGCATCACAGCTCAAGGCGCACCCTAGTGGTGCCTAGAACTCCTTGGCTCCTTGGATCCTCAACTCCTTGGCTAGTCCCCTTGGGAAATGGCCGATATAAGGAGAGGCCTATCAAACTAATTTCATATTTTTATAAGAATAACAATTTAAGATTAGGTGAGTTTAGCAAGAACACTGCAAATGTTTGCAAAGTAGGTGATACCATCATTTAGATATAGTTTTAACTTAAGTAAATAAATAATTCCGTGTAGTTGTAAAATTTTAATGACATTTATGAATACAATGTACCTATCTACATACAAATAGATACTATTTAAACAATATACGAGGTAGATGTTTTTTATGGTTTGAAAAATTATTTTACGCTACTTTAAACCAGTAGACATTTTGTTATCATTTATTTCGGCAATGATTGCCAACTCTGTGGGATTGATACCTAAGCTGTCCCACAATAAAAAAATACAGACTATCGTAGTGTTTTTTATTTATTTCATCTTTATTGCACAAGAGAGTACAAGTGGCTGTATGGTATTCTCTGCCAGTTGGGCGGGCCAGAAAACTAAAATATTGTGCGATAATAGGTACTACATACTACACCTGATGTAATCATCATCATCATCAGCCACTGCTGGACATAGGCCTCTCCAATTGTTCGCCACTTGGGCAAACATCTGGAGGATACTGACCCATAATCCGAAAAAAAGACGAAGTATAGAAAATAATAAAAAATATCTTAGAGAACTGGATACTTGAAAGTAAAGATATTTTTATCTTTTTGTTAAGAAGGTATTTAACGACACAATCGCAAGTTATGCGATATTGTCTATTGTAAACAGCTGTATGTAAAATCGGCACATTATACGCAATGGCGTTTAATTTTCATTTCAATGGCCGCAACAGACAAAAGATGTCCGAAAGGAGCCGTCCATTTTTAATAAATTGCATTCATACGTGAATAATAAGGATATAGGACATACCCACACGTCAGTTTGTAAGAAGTTTTACGCCTTTGGGAACTGTCCTTTTAATCCGAATAGGGCGCTTTTTAATAACTAATCCAAGTCATGCCTCACTGGGCCACATTCTTCGTCGCACACCGGGGCCCTGGGTGGAACATACCCGACGGTATTCGTCACGGAGAATACTTAAGTATACTTATGTCGCCGTGTCATCGTTTTCCTCGCGACCACTAACCGGAGCGCGTGCCCTCCCCCTTTCTCCAAACGCACCACGACCCTAAAGGCACTTTTTCGTCGCGCTTCCTACCACAGGCAGGGATATCTCGATAATATTCTAAGGCCCAACCGCAGGGCGCACAAAAAACACCGAGACCAACATGTAATTTCAACATGACGCCATTTGAATTTTAGTTCAAGCAATCATAAGAGCAGTGGCGTAAACGCGGGCCCTGGGGCCAATCAAATTTTCATTTTGATAGCGACTTCTGGTAAAGATTGAGGGCCCCCTAGCTTGAAGGCTCTTGGGCACTGCCCCGCTTAGTAGGGGCAGCTACGCCACTCTGCTGTTGCTTCGTAGTAAACTTTTCATTGTATAGACTCAACTTTTATTTTGCATTGTTTAACTTTAAAATATTTAAAAATGTTGTAAGTAATACCAAAACATGTAACAATTGGCGATTAAAAAAGAGTAACTACCGAGTTTCTTGCCGTTTCTTCTCGGTAGAAATCTACTTTCCGAACACGGCAGTAGCTTCTTTTAAATTGCTTTTATTCACATTCTTACATTACTTTTTACATTTTTACATTATTTTTTACTTGACGATTCATAAGTGCTTATTTTAAGTCTATGTGAATAAAGGTATTTTTGATTTGATTTGACTCAGCATAAGCTATGCTTTTATTTTTACAATCATCTTTTATCTTCAGAAAAACGCGAGAAGTGGCTCAAGTTCAACCACTTCAAGGCGACGATCCGCGAGGCCCTGGAGAGGCTGAACGAGCTGGTGGACGAGTCCGACCCCGACACGGACCTGCCCAACATCGTGCACGCCTTCCAGACCGCCGAGAGGATCCGGGAGGACCACCCAGACGATGACTGGTTCCATCTGACCGGACTCATCCACGACTTGGGCAAGGTAAGGGTTGGTTAACGCATCGTATGCCCTCTGAGCCTCTCTTCCGTGCTCCGAGTGGTAACCACTCAATTTTTTTTTTATTTTTTTTTATAGTGGCTCGACATAATGGCTTCCCTACACCTGATGGAAAGCGAAAGAGAAGCCCAAGTCGCTGTGACAACGGGCAAGTAACTGGTCAGTTACCTGTCAGTTGCCACCGCCATGCCGGCCCAACCCTAACCCCCCACGAGCTCCGGAAACCCTACTCACCGGCAGAAACACGACCCAGAGGTCATTTGACTGCGGTATTCTATAAGGCAATGGGGCGTGGCGGTGTGGACTGTGGTGGGTGCAGCCACACCGTTGCACGAGGTCCGCCCGGGGCGCACTCAAACGCTCCCCGGAAGCCGGGGGTAGGGGTATTCGCCCTCCCCGGATCAGAAGTGCCGGCCGCTTGTCATCTGCGGCTGGCCAGGGCAGGCAGGGATTTGGCTGTATCCTTCGGCGCTACCCGTATCCCTGCCACTTGCTGCCCACTACGACACAGGCGACATACACACATTTCTTGCGACACAGGGGGTTTATTGGGTTTGCCCTCTCATTTTGAGAGGTGTGAGTCCCACACACTATGGCGACTCCCCCCGGAGGAGGCATGAAGGTGTCTAATACATACCCCTCTAAATAAAACAGGTAAGGGTTGGTTTCCTCCTTTTCTTCGGGGAAAAACGGGAGCGCTGCTGAGACGGCAACCCCTCATTATGGTTGCGTGATTTGATGATTTCCTTCTACGCAGACGTCGGTCGCTAACGTTCCATATACAGTTCCCAAAAGGAATAGAGATTGCACTCGTGTTTGCAAAATACACTTTAAAACACTTAAATCTCTTGCCTAGGTTTGAACATTTACGTTCATTTACGACACAAGTAGGTCCACAAGTCACCACAGATCACCAATTCTGCTAGTGGAAAAATGACTGTCAAAAGAAGAAAGAAACGACTTCGCGTTGTCTTCAAATTTTATACATGTGTCTAATGTAACTAATGTTATCAGGTGATGGCGTTCTACGACGAGCCCCAATGGTGTGTGGTGGGCGACACTTTCCCCGTGGGCTGCCAGTGGGCCGACTCCATCGTGTACGGGCCCGAGAGCTTCAAGGACAACCCCGATACTAAGAACCCTAAGTATAAGTTAGTATCACTCGTTGCACCAATGCTCCAATGACAATTGTTAACTAGGAGTCGTAGAAGACGGTTAAGATAATATCAGGAAACGGGCAGCAGCATTTAACTGGGTACAAATAAAACCAAATGCGGTCACCAACCCGCCTGCCAAACGTGGTAACTAAGGCTATTCCCCCCTAAATACTTACAATAACTATTACCTTACCTTAATACAATTACCTATTAATCACATGCATGCTTGTCCCTGGAGTGGATCGAACTTGGGTTCGACCCTTGGTTCAGAAAGCTTCAATACCATCTTAACTAATATTATAGAGCTGAAGAGTTTGTTTGTTTGTTTGAACGCGCTTATCTCAGGAACTATTGGTCCGAATTGAAAAATTATTTTTGTGTTCAATAGACCATTTATCTAGGAAGGCTTTAGGCTATATAACATCACGCTGCAACATATTATTAGGAGCGAAGAAATAATGGAAAATGTAAAAAAAAACGGGGAAAAAATAACTATTCCACGCGGACGAAGTCGCGAGCACAGCTAGTCATTGGATACTTGAGAATTGGTTGAGAAGATTAATTTGTCATAAGCTAATGGAAATGGAACTATGAACAATGAAATAGGTTGATGTGTCTCCGTTTGTACATGTATAACTTTGTTCCCAGCACCAAGTACGGCATGTACAAGCCGCACTGCGGGCTGGACGCGCTGGTCATGTCCTGGAGCCACGACGAGTACCTCTACCAATTCCTGCTGCACAACAAGGCGAAGCTGCCAGAGAAAGCTCTCTACATGATCAGGTCAGTTGTATGAACCTTCATAAGAGTCTCAGTTGTCTGCCACAGGGTCCTCCCTGACAACTGAGACTCTTTGAGAACTTGTTGGAGTCTATCGAAAACTGTGGGGAGAGTACGGGAGACTTTACAATGAGGTGGGAGTGATGAACCACCTTTCAAAAGTCTCCCGGACTCTCCCTACGTTTCGACCGATCGTGCAGGCTCTGGACTAAGCTCCCAGCCGCGGTGTTTCCTGAACGCTACGACTTGTAGTTCTTCAAGTAGGAAATTGGTGACACTCCAGTGCATCGCAAAGCATTTCTTCTTGCTTGCAATCTAAAAAAATTGAAAGAAAAGCACGTGAAGCGTTGTTCTTACTCCTCTTCTCCGGTCTTGTCGAACTCTCGGCCTATGACGCTAGTCTTCATTATCATCCGGTCGCCTTAGTACCAAGCCTTATTCGGAGACTAGGTGTTGTGCCCTTTATTAATTGTCTCTGTGATTAGGTACCACTCGTTCTACCCGTGGCATGCAGGCGGGGACTACCGCCATCTCACCAACGAAAAGGATGAGGAGATTCTGAAATGGGTGCATGAGTTCAAGTGAGTATCTAGTTTGCAGTACCGTCTTTACCAAAAGCAGCGCGTTCCTAGGGCCTGACGTGTTCTCTACTTCAATACGCCCAAAAAGGTTCAATATTACATGAGCTATCGGGCATGTTAATGGCACAGACATACGTAATATTAATAGCCTCTAGTTTGGGAGCTTATATTATTCTTATGGTGGGCATACATGATCCTTTCTATCGTCCAATCGGCATTACGCTACCGATTGGATCAGTTAGAATTTGAACGTGTGCGCGAGTGGATTGGCAGGACAGTATGAGAATCCACTCGCACACACGGTCAATAGGGTGTTATGGCAAAAAAATGTAATTAGTCCGTCTTTTAGCTTATTAAAAAATAAAAGACACGTATTTTTTTATTTGTAAATTAGACTAAACATTACAACGTTATAGCCCGTTGTAATTACGCGTGACGTCACTCGGTGAGGCATTTTTACGGGAGGGAGTGACGTCAAAGACTCCCACTCCTAACTTTTGATGCCTTATAGCGTGCCTAATACGTGTCCAATACATTTTTATGATCTAAAATACGGACTAAATATAATATAATTATTTTGACCCCCAAACATCCCTATTCTAACTGATGACGGCGTGACGCTATAGAGAGGTTCATGTATGCCCACCATTAGTGAGGCCCTTTTATTTTGGGCGTCGCAACAGCCTGTTATTAGTTTGTGTATTATGTATTTATTGTACCTACATATTGTGACGTCCGAGAATAAATTCTTACTTATAATTACTGTTCAATTTCCAGCAAATACGACTTGTACACGAAGAGCGAGACGGTGCCAGACATCGAGGCCCTGTGGCCTTACTACGAGGGCCTCATCGACAAGTACATCCCGGGGGTCCTGGAATGGTGAATTATACCTAACCAAAGCGAATATATTGGAAGATACAATCATTGCTAGATACTTATTCATCTTTTTAAGCAGTCATTTATATATGTGTATAAATTGTTACATAGTACAAATGAAATTATTCATCGTTTGTTAACCAACAACCGGAAATTTGTTTTTTTTACTATAATGAGTTTGTTATAGTTTAAAAGCAATTAGATAAGGACCCCATTGATATTAATGCTATAAATGATAAGGTTTACGACTAAAACATTCAATTTGCTTATAATAAGGCCATGTATATTAACATAGTTGACCTCAAATTATATCTTTACCATAACATTTCGATAATAGGTAGGTACATTAGCGATGTAAAAAAAATGTGAAATATTTATCAATTAAGTATAATAAATAAAAGTAATTAATTGATTATTATATTTGTAAAAACTTTTAGTCTGTGGACTTACTTGCCTTGTTGATGTCATTTCTACTAATTAAGTAGTACCTACAAGTTTAAATAATGCTCAACACTTCCTGGTTAGAAATTTATTTGTAATATCAATATCAATATAATATCAATATCAGACAACATCACATACATTGCTCTGATCCCAAAGTAAGTAGCTTAAGCACATGTGTTATGGGCATCAGAACAACGAAGGTACCACAAATAATACTTAAATACAAATATAAACACCCAGACACGAAACAAACACAAGTGTTCATCACACGAATGTTTGTCCCGGGTGGGAATCGAACCCACGACCCTTGGTTCAGAAGGCAGGGGTCACTACCAATTGAGCCACCGAGCCTGTCTATTTGTAATTTTTATACTTATACATACATACATGTATTTATGCAATATATCAGATTGATTTCTGCCGTTGTGCCCTAGATAAAATTAATTAAATTATACGTACATACTATAAAGGAAATTATCGGGAAATGTATGATATGTATGTTATTAATTTTATATTTTTACAAATAAGCAGATCTTGCTGAATATTTATCTAGGTATCAACTATTATTTACTTCATTGACTGATTTTTATGTAATGTACAGACAGAGGGTCATTTATAAACCTTGATCGCTGGCCGTGTGTACCTACTAATATTTTATAATAAAGATGTTTACTATTATTTAAAACAACGTTTATTTTATTTTTGGCCTAGGAATTATTATTTAAGCAGGCTGGCACGGAAGGACATTTTCCATCAGACGTCCAACATAAAAACGTTTTATTAAGTCAAAGTTTTACATGATATACTCGTAAAAAACGAACGCAATCGATTCTATTGCTGAAGATTTAGAACGTTTGATCTACAATACGTTTAGTGTGTAAATATTTTGACTATGCTCCGTTATAATAGAATAGAAAATCATTTATTCAGAGCACATTAAAGAATACAAGAATGTACTAAATCTAAAAAGTAACTTAAGCATAAGCTACAATGGTATACAATGTGCAGCCAAATTGGTATCCACTCAGTGAATGTCAAGGCATGACATAAAGACGCTGAATTTCAGAGGAACCGTCAAGAGGGTTACATAACCGCCACTGACTAGGTCCCTCCCAAAGCCCCCCATACGGCCCATAGTAGGAAACTTCGTCTCCGTCACGTCCTCCATGACAAGTCCGCCCTGGCCATTATCGTAGTCATTTACGTCTTCCCTGAAAGGTACGAGTATAATTTGGGGAATAGACTTATTTATAAATGGCCCTTCCGGCCATTAATACAAAACTGACCAAACGACTACCTAAACTAAGTAGAGTCCAACTAAGGCAGATCGTTTCGGCCATGACAGGCCACGGGCCTTATAAAAAACGAGAGGTAGGGCATAGTGAATATTCGCTCGAATTGAGCTGCCCGTCCGGAGAAGGACCTCCACCCTATAGAATACTACAGTCAAATGACCTCCGGGTCGTGTTTCTGCTGGTGAGTAGGGTCTCCGGAGCTCGTGGGGGGTAAGGGTTGGGCCGGCATGGCAGTCGCAACTGACAGGTAACTAACCAGTTACTTGCCAGTTGTAGTAGCGACTTGGGCTTCTCTTTCGCTTTCCATAAAAAAAAACACCTCAAGAATCTAGGCATCACTGACAGCCCCCTGTGCACACATCCTGTTGGAATGCCCCGAAGTGGCATTACCGGCTGATACATCTCGGCCTGCCCGGCACTCTCCAGGACATTTTCGGCAAGCTGAACGGCCTGCTGAGGTTTTTGGACGAGCAGGGGTGGCGGGAATGAGCACCATACTGAGATGTTAAGCATATTCGGCCCACCCCAGGCAAAATAGGCGCTCAGACGTAGAGTTACTAACATAGACTTATCTGAGTTAGCGTGCTCCCAGGCTGCATCGTTAATTTCTATTAGGCACCTAAGAATGCAACCACAAGCTTTCTTGGTAAAATATTAAACATGTAAGTGATGGAATATCGTAATTTATTGGTATTTGCGACTGAACAATTAGATAACCATAATTCGGCGGCGCTTCACAAACAATGATTGTTGAGTAACATCTACGGTGAGATATCTGCTATAATTATTACAAGGGGCGATAGTTCGTGACCCCCCAGTGTTAACCCCTTTATCTGAGCCTATAAAGCGATGAACATTGGTGCAAAACCCACAACATTAGCCACTGTCCTTCTATCGATAGTTATATCCGGACCTTTGACAAGATGGTGAGTATGTTTACGAGAGCTTTTTATTTAATTCGAATTATTAAAATCAATAAATATTTAAAATAAAATAACGACTTATAAAATTTTGTGGTCGAATTAAGAAATCTCCCAGCTTATTTTAAGATAGTCAAAAAACATTTCTTATGTATTATTTTTTATATATAGATATTTTTTAAATAATATCTACTACTACTAATTCATTCTTTTGAATCTTGCTCGTGGGGGGGTTGGGGTTGGGCCGGCATGGCGGTGGCAACTGACAGGTAACTGACCAGTTACTTGCCCGTTGTCACAGCGACTTGGGCTTCTCTTTCGCTTTCCATCAGGCGTAGGGAAGCCATTATGTCGAGCTACTATAAAAAAAATCGGTTGACAATTCCCGGAGATTGTGTGGTACAACAAAAAAATCAGTCCAATTTAGAACCTCCTCATTTTTTTGAAGTCGGTTAACATTAACTGTGCACTACAAGCAATGTACGCAGGGCAGGCAATGTGAACTGTGAATATGTAAATTTTTTGATCTATACCTAAATTAATTAACTAATACGTACGCTAATTATAAACGAACATCTTTTATTATGGAATAATTTATATGTTTCTTATTTAAATTAATTATTTCGTTTTTATTTGACTGGCCCGATGGCTCATTTGGTAGTGGTGACCTTTACCTTCTGAGTCAAAGGGTTCGATCCCCGCACAGTACAAACATTTTAGATCAGCGTATATAGCGATGTGTAGCTTGTGTCTTGGGTTATTTTTTTAAAAACACTTAATTAAAAAAATAATTAAAAAACACTTTGACCAATAAATATAATGAACTAGTTTTAGCCCGCGGCTTCGCTCGCGTTAAATTAAGGGTGAATGCTCCATACAAACTTCCACCCCCCATTAGGGAAGTGAGGGGTTAGAAAGGTGCAAAAAGTAGCTTGTTACTCTCCATCCCTTTAACTATCTCCGCTTAAAAAATCACGTCAGTTCGTCGCTCCGTTTTTAACCGACTTCGAAAAAAGGAGGAGGTTCTCAATTCGTCTGTATGTATAATATTTTTTTTTTTTTTTATGTTTGTTCACCGATATTTCCGTGAATTATGGATGGATTTCAAAAATTTTTCGACAGTTCGACAGAGGACACTTCCGAGGTGGTCCCATTATCACCAAGTCAGGATCTGATGATGGGATCCTGGAGAAATTAAGGGGAACAACCGAAAATTGTATGCTCATATGGTGTTTTTGTTACGTAATCATATTTTACTCATGTATATGCTTCCGGGCGTCAACATCTGGTGCTGATGATGAAGCCACAGAACTCCTTAACGGTTAGGAGTTAGGGGACAGTACTGACATTGGTCGATATTAAACTAGGTAGTAGTATGTACTTCTGCAGGGCTAATAGGGCAGGTGATTTGGTAATATGCTTGATTCTAGATCGCAAAGTCTTCACTTGACTTAAAGCAAATTTTTTCATTCCTAAGTAAAACTCTTAAGGACATTAATTAGCCTTTATTCCAGGTCACAGCACATTAACGCAACTAAAAACAGAGAAATAAAATTATTTAAAAAAAAAAATTAAACCGACTTAAAAAAAACACAAACGACCAAAACTAAAAAGCTATAAATAACGTAAGTAATTCTATCCTTAATACATAATTATTTAAATATTACAATTATCACTTATTTTTGAAGTCGGTGACAGCCAAACAAATAAATGTATATTGTCGTGTGGATTTGCCGGCCGCGCGCGTCATACAACAACAGTCTACGTTAGGTACCGAGAGGCTGGCACCGACTTCAAAAATAAGTGATAATTGTAATATTTAAATAATTATGTATTAAGGATAGAATTACTTACGTTATTTATAGCTTTTTAGTTTTGGTCGTTTGTGTTTTTTTTGAAGTCGGTTTAATTTTTTTTAATGCCGTGAAAGAAAGACAAACATACAGACAGACACACTTTCCCATTTATAATATTAGTATGGATAATACAAATCTAAACAGGTATAAAATCGGACCGCGGTACCCGAGCACGATCAGCTAGCTCGGCGACAGTATTTCTTTCTAAGGGACAAGTCTGTTCGTACACATCATTTCGACGCGCTATTTAAACTTTTTTTACAGAAAGTAGACCTGATCGACCCCTCCCTCCTCCTGCGGCCGGAGGAGGTGTACGACGGTAAGGAGGCCTCCAAGTTCCGCAACTTCGAGGACGACGAGTCGGACCCCATCAAGATGCGCGTGAAGAAGACTTACTACGACATGCACACCAATATGACCGTGGACTTCGTAAAAGGTAAATAAGTAGATAATATTTTAAATAGCTTTGCCAGCGTGGATATCGGGTTTCAAAAATAACGGACTTCTAAAAAATGGTGCCTAAATTTCAAGTTACACCTCTAGCAATACATTGGTGAAAACCGCATTCAATTCCATGCAGTAGTTTTTGCGTGATGCGCGTTCAAATATACAGATCAAAATTTCTCACGTTTTCCCAACACTTCCCTTCACTGCTCTGCTTCTATTGATTGTAGCGTGATGAAAGTAAACTCTAACCTGCCCAAGAGTATGAAGGATAATTGTACCAAGTTTCGTTATGAAAAGTAGGTATAAGTACTACTTATAACCTGCACAGGAGTATAAAGAATAATTGTACCAAGTTTCCTTAAAATCCATCCAGTAGTTTTTGTTTCTATAACGAACATACAGACAGACAAAAATTTTACCGACTGCATTTTTGCCCCCCTGATAGTTATTTTGAAATTATATTTAATGTACAGAATTGACTTCTCTACAGATTTATTATAAGTATAGATATGTAAGTATGCTTTTCATAGTACATTTCGCACCAATTCAAGATTTCATCATTCTGATAGTTAGAAGTCATCCACTCGTGCATGTGTTCTTTGGAAGCTTCCGGCTGGATGGATACGACAGACCTTCAAAAAGCGGGCCTACAAATTTCTACAAGGCTGGCAAATCACCTGTGATTCCTCTGGTGTTGCGGTGTCTATGGGCTGAAGTGATCACGTGAAATGTTTAGCGGCGCAGCGAAATATTAGTAGTAGTAGTATTAAGTCCTGGTACCTACCTATTAAACATTTTTTCTTTTTATGTTCATAAATACGCGAAAGGTTGATCAACAGGCTTCTTTATCAACAGGCAAGATGGACAAGTGGTTAAAGTTCAACACGTTCAAGGCGACCATCCGCGAAGCTCTCGAGAGGCTCAACGACCTGGTTGACGAGTCCGACCCTGACATCGACCTGCCCAACATCGTGCACGCCTTCCAGACCGCCGAGAGGATCCGGGAGGAACATCCAGACGAGGACTGGTTCCATCTGATAGGACTCATTCATGATATTGGCAAGGTGAGTCGAGAAGGAATGACGGGATGAGTGAGTGAATTATTGCAAAGAAATTAGCGTAATTGTGAAGAGACCATTAGAAATTATCGTAATAGGCTATTTTAGCTTATTCAAAAATAAAAGACACGTATTTCTTTATTTGTAAATTAGACTAAAAATTACAAAGTTATAGCCCGTTGAAATTACGCGTGACGTCACTCGGTGAGGCATTTTAACGGGAGCGAGTGACGTCAAAGACTCCCACTCCTAACTTTTAATGCCTTGTATCTTCGCTATTGTTTATTTGAATGAAAAAAGGAAAAATACGTGTCTTTTAATTTTGAATAAGCTAAAAGACGGACTAATTACAGTTTTTGGCCATAATAGCCTATTGTATCATTTACCTACTTCGAAATAAAGATAAATATTCAATGAGCATCCGTACCACCTGTCTCGTCCTATCTCTGCTACCCTACCACTCCACTGCGTGACTTTCGTTTCTTTCTTTCAATATTAATTAAATATTCCGTAATAGGTGATGGCGTTTTACAATGAGCCCCAGTGGTGCGTGGTGGGCGACACGTTTGCGGTGGGCTGCAAATGGGGCAAGAGCATCGTCTATGGGGATGACAGCTTCAAGGACAACCCTGACACCTACAACCCTAAGTACAAGTAAGTATCCGATCTGTGTAGGTAGTTACCTGTTACAGCTGTTAATCTGAAGAGGGTATTTGACAATAATGTCTGATTTGCATGTTATTTCATACCATGCTTTATGTTGCATTCTTTGTAACATCATTTGTTACGAAAACAATTACATAAACGCAATATTTAACATGGTCACCATACAAATTAAGGCCTAAAATAAAACAGACGTCAAATGAAAATCGCCTGTTGTATGAATCGTTTTTAGACTGGCAAATTTATTGTGCTTTTGAAATCGTGAAAACTCGGAGAAAATGAATGCTAACAAACTAATACAAATTAATATACACAGAAGCATAAAGCATTGAAACTCGTTTCCAGCACCGAGTGCGGCATGTACGCGCCCAAATGCGGCATCGAGAACCTGATGATGTCGTGGGGCCACGACGAGTACCTCTACAGGTTCCTGGTGCACAACAAGGCCAAGTTCCCTAAGAAGGCCCTTCACATGATCAGGTTAGTATGATACGTTAAATTTAGTGTCGTCTATGAATGGTCCGACCACCTACCAATAGGTAGGTATTCCTTAATATAGCATATGGTATTCAATAAAACGCCGTCTATATATTTCAGTGACTGTATACTTTGATAGCTTAAGGACATAGCACATTAACGTCGCCCTACTTCCTCCCACCAAAAATAATAATGTAATAAATATTATGATTATTATGATAATTCAAATACAAAAGACATAACTTATTTACATATAATAAGAGAGGTAGGGCATAGCGAATCTTCGCTCGAATTGAGCCGCCCGTCCGGGGAAGGAGCTCCACCCTATAGAATACCGCAGTCAAATGACCTCTGGGTCGTGTTTCTGCCGGTGAGTAGGGTTTCCGGAGCTCGTGGGGGGTTAGGGTTGGGCCGGCATGGCGGTGGCAACTGACAGGTAACTGACCAGTTACTTGCCCGTTGTCATAGCGACTTGGGCTTCTCTTTCGCTTTCCATCAGGTGTAGGGAAGCCATTATGTCGAGCCACTATAAAAAAAAAAAAAATTGGCATCTTAAATTAGCAGACAGCTCGGAAAATCCTTTTTAAAGCCCATATTTGCATTTTATTCTTGTTGCTGGGGAGCAGGACGGTAAAAGACTTTTACCGCCCTTTTACTAAAAGTGAGCCCAGACCATAAGTCCTTACACCTAACCATTTCGCAAATAGGTTTGCAGTTTATAACAGTTCAATGTATTTGATTGTCCGATGTGTCAGGTACCACTCCTTCTACCCGTGGCATGCAGGCGGCGACTACTCCCATTTACTCAAGGAAGGAGATGAAGAGATCAAGCGAGTGGTTCTTGAGTTCAAGTGAGTATACAAAAGCAGAAAGCAGGTATTAGCACACAATAGTCAAGCACTGCCTTCGTCACTTTACAACCGACGCTCTTTTTAGAGATTCGCTATCATCAACATCATGCATCACTACTGGACATCCCCCCCCCCCCTCCAATGACAATAGGCTTGTTGCCTCAAAAAATGTAATTAATCCGTCTTTTAGATTATTCAAAAATAAAAGACACGTATTTTTTAATTCGTAAATTAGACTAATAAAAATTACAAAGTTATAGCCCGTTGAAATTACGCGTGACGTTAGGCATTTTTACGGGACGGAGTAACGTCAAAGACTCCTAACTTTGGTGCCTTATATCATTGCTATTTTTTATTTGAATGAAAAAAGGAAAAATACGGTCCAATACATTTCTTAGATCTAAAATACGGACTAAATATAATGTAATTAATTATTTTGCCCCCAAAACATCCCTATTGGCTTTTTGGGGGACTTGGCATACGGCCGTATTCACAAACGTTACTATGCAACGCGCGGACGCACAGTGCCCAAAATCCTTTACATTTTTGGGTATCTGTGCGTTCCCGCGACGCATAGTATCGTTTGTGAATACGGCCGTTAGTCACCACGTTTGGCAGGCGGGTCGGTGACCGCAGTAGGTTTTATTTATAGGTAAAAGCTGCTGCTCGTACCTGATATTACCTTAGCCGTCTTCTACGACACTCACGGGATGAGGCGGGGTGGGCCTAAATCCGGAAACAACATGGCGGCTGTGGCCGAAATTCGATTATTGTTATGATTGTCCGGAGATCACGGGCGAGAGGAACAGGCAATTGTTTCAATTTGTTCCTATAAGAAATATTAGACGGCCTATTTTTAGCTAGACGTATAGGTACCTATCAAGCGACAGGGAAAGTCGCTTCTAATAAAATCAACGCCTGCCGGCACCTTTTGACTTCGCAGGAGCCAAGTTGTTGTTAATGAAGAGCTCATTAATAAGTGTAGATATTCATTACTAATTTATCTCGTGTTTCAGCAAATACGACTTGTACACGAAGAGCGCCGGGATTCCAGACATTGAGGCTCTGTGGCCATACTATCAGACACTCATCGACAAGTATATCCCCGGAGTGTTGGAGTGGTAACCGCGGAACAGACAAGCTCAAACAAATAGAAAGAAAACAGAACGAGTACAGATTGTAAATATGGAAAGAAAGAAAGAAAACAATGTTTATTTGGCACACACATTAAATGGAATAATTAGCATTATTTTATTACACGCTGACATTAGAGCGGACACGCTTAATTAATCCAAATAAATAAAATAAACATTGTGAAAGAGAAAAATGTGGCGCCCAATTCATACCATAGATTATGTAGGTAGGTACTTAATTTAAGATGAGTTTATGTATGGTTATTGATTTTCTATTTTAAGCGGTTTAGGCGTAACATGTTTTAACTTAGTTTGTAAGATTTTAATTAAAATACTAATATACTCGTAAGTAGATTAATGCATTATAAATCGTTAAAACTGGGATATCATTCTATAAAAATAAATGTTGTTCTTACAAACTAATTTGATTTTATTAATGACCCGACCAAGAGATACTCCGAATGATTTTATTGAAGTTTTTAGTATAATTCACAATCATTTGGATGTTTGCTGTTACAATACAAGGCTTAATGCGTGTAATGAAATAGGTACCTACATAGTAATAATATAGAATTATAGGCAGGTGGCAAGTCGAAATTATTGCAGACACCCGCAATCCCGCACTCTGTTGATAAAAGTAAACGCCTATTGATTTTTATGTAGCAATCAGATATAACGTTCCGATGGATTTGCTGTTGCGCCCGAACAAAAACTTACTTAAGGGCAACTTTTGGTATGTAGCACAATAAGTAAGCCTACTACCTAGGTACCTACAAGTCATATAAGCTAATTCTGGCTAATTCAAACACACAATTATAGCTTCTATGTACTTGTTTCTGGCATACAAACATATCGGAAACAAGCACACAGTGGCTTTGAGGTTCAAGAAGTACCTAGGTACTACCTAAATAAGTATAATGTTTAATTTACTGCACCGTGTTCACAGGTAGTTTAAAGATAATATTAACTAAGTAGTACAACATAGACCCTGTAAGGACATGGCAACATTTACCTATCTAGAAAAATGGAAATAGAAAAAAACTTTATTTGGACACAAAACAAAGAAAAAATTGAAAATTTTAACGAATCAACATAGAGGAATCTACTTACCACCTCTCGCTGCGTCGCGAAACCTTAAACAACAAGATTATCCCAGCTTATTCTCTGGTCCAGTTCATGCCCGGTTGGCGGTCGCAGTGTCAAACATCCATGAAGGAACTTCGGACGCGATTCGGAGTCAAAATAATAATTACATAGACCAGCACAGTGGTGACAACAGAAAAATTATTGATTTGGTTACTTACATGCCCGTTGCCGCAGAGACTTCTTTGGTTTCCATCGCCCCGGCTCCGCACGGGTGCAATACTATGTAGGTAGGTATATGCATATATTATATACATAAACCTTCCTCATATTTAAAAAAAAACCGCATCAAAATTCATTAATAGACATGGACGTAGAAAATAAATTTCTACGTCCATGTTTATAGATATAAATATACCTACATTCTGACAACAAAAGCGCCTTTGTTCTAAACTATGTCGTGAAGTAAATACAACAGAAAGGAGGTTATAGGTTTTTTGTACGAAGTATTCCAACAAAGCGTAAGGGTTAAATAAAACAATATTCAACGTCATTCAAATGAACGGTATTCAATGCGCTTTTAAGTTGTATGCGTACCTACCTTCGCAAACGGATAAGATAATAGGTATAATTTTGACAACATCTCAGTTTAAAAAGACCTAAGTGTCTAATGATATCCATACTATGGGGTCAGTGGGGTAAACCCCAATTTTGATTTAATTTAGCTGCTAAAATAAAATAAGGAAAAATAGTTTTTAATAATTTAAATTTGGCAAAAACTAGTTAAGCTTATTTATTAGATTTTTACGGAACAAATTATCTGTGATTTCTGTTATCCTAAAATAAAAGAAATCGAATTCTGTTGATCGTTTATTGTAAGTTACAGGGGCCAATAGGGGACAATTGGGAGGGATATAAATGGACCAAAAATATGCGATTCGTCCATTGAACGATCGTTTTCGATTTTTTTAGTAGGACCCCAAGTATAGGCGATCACTCATCAAACTACCCCTTCTCCCCAGTTAATTTTCAACAAAAGTTGCTAGTAATAAAGTCCATTCTCTATAAAACTACTTTGATAAATTTGGGTAACGACATGGAGTGTGTATTTGCGATGCGATAAAATTAATTATATAACCAAAGTTTGGCGGTACGTCACCATAATTGTTGAATAACATCCATGGGTCGCATATATTCCCGATATCTGCTACAATTATTACCAGAGACGATGGGTCGTGACCCCCCCCTGTTAACCCCTTTATCTGGGCCTATAAAGCGAGCATCGATGCAAAACCGATAGACAGTACTATTCGGACCTCTAACAAAATGGTGAGTGGTTTGGAGTTTTTATTTAATGCGAATACCTAGTTTTGTTTTAAAATTTAAATTAGAGCATTATGTTTACAACAAATTATTTAAATAATAAGTATAAGAACAAAAAATATCTTTGAAAATAAATTCCTTTGTTAGATTATTAAAAAGAAAACTACTTAACAACAATCTACACATAGTAAAAATTGATGGTTTTGCACTACTTTATTCACCTCTATAATGAAGCTGGTCTCCTCTACTCCGAAAGTCCATTGTCTGGAAGAGATCGCTATTAGCAATAAACTCGCAAAATTGTAATTGTTTTGCTTGTAATGTCTGTGAAAATAAAGAGTAGATATTTAAGATTTGTATTTTTTTTTACTATTTGAAAACTTCGTCAAAACTATTTTTTATTAAAACGGCCATTTGCCATTTCATCTGCATTATTCCTAAGCCATTATCGTCCTAGTAACGATTTAATAAATACAAATAGAATAAGTAGAGTACAATAAATCTATATTCAGGCATGACAAATCGTCAGCTTAATCAGATAAGAGTCTCCCGCCAAATTCTACTGAGGGAGGTCGTTTCTATCGAAGAGAAGTAGGTACCTACATATAAAAGACTAACTACTTTTACTATACCTATCACTAGTTATTATCATTAAGTTGTGTTTTATTAATACTTTGTGATAAAAAATACAATACAAGTAGCTTGATGTAATTGCTATTTTAAAAGGGCCTTTTCCGAAATTTTATAAGTTTTTTTGTATAAGTAAGTAAGTAAATGGGTAATTCTTGACCTCAACTCGCCCTATGTTAAAGCGACTTTAGAACCTCCTAAGTAAAGCGCACACACCCAACAAAAACCGATTCACTCTCGCTTTGAAAATATGAAGTTAACTTCCTCGTTCGCATCATGAATAGAATATAAATAGATGCAAAGCGCTTTGTGCGAGTTTTTGAAACACGCAGCGTGGATACGTTTAGCGTATTATTAACTTCCACCTGTCTATTAAGTAGTTAGTGCTAGCCAAAGTCCTCCAGAAAACCCAGGTTCGAAGCTCTGCTGACCATCTATCTTAGGCTTAAATTCCTCCTATGCTATCGGCCAATCGTAGCAATATACTATGAAGCACCGCACTGCAATGCTGATCATTATCTGTTGCTGATAACAGCGTTGCAAGGAGGTGCGTCATAGAACTGGTGTATATTGCTACGTTAGACCGACACGTACACAGGTCCGACAATATCGACCGCTGTCAGCGTCTGACGTCAGCGTAGGAGGAAATCAAACCCTTTTTGGTTTTTTTTTTGTCGAGGAAAATGCTATTAAGCATCCCCATCAGCAAGTTTGGGGGAAACAGCGGGGTGTGGACTCACGTCGCCATTGAGAAATGGAAAGGCGGTATCCTGCGCCAAGATGGTGGAGAGGCAGGGAAGACACAATAAAATCTCTGGCCCCTACGTCAAGCGCCATAGGTTGTCGTCAGGGGTTAGAACCCCTGGGGGAGACCATTACGGGGGAGCGACGGGAGCGGCCCGAAGGGTCAGTCAAAGTCCCCACTAGGGGAAGGGGCCTTCCTCTACCCCAACAGTCCGGTGATGATGACAAGGCCGCCTTGACTATCATCGTAGACATTTTGAGAATAAAAACTATGGGGGAGGAAATCCTACAGTTTTGACCAAAATAATTCGCGACATCCCAGCACTCCAGGATTTCACGTGCTGCTGTTTGTTGTTCCAGAAAATTGACCTGACCGACCCGTCCCTCATCCTGCGGCCTGAGGATGTGTACAACGGCAAGCAGGCGGCCGACTTCCGCAACTACGACTACGACGAGTCGGACTGCATCAGCATGCGCGTGCGCAAGACCTACTACGAGATGCACACCAACATGACCGTGGACTTCGTCAAAGGTAACCTTATAAGGCTTGCTGACCGAATTTCGCCAAGCCAATCTTCGAGGAGCTAGAGTGAAGATACACAGAGAGACAAACCGAGTGCAAGTGTTATTCGCACACTTGTGCATTTTAATTATACCCTACAGTAACTTGCAGGGTCTCTGGTAGCGCCGAAGCATAGCTGCCTGCCCTGGCCAGCCGCAGATAACAAGCGGCCGGCTCGCCTGGTACCAGAAGGGCAAATACCTCTACCCCTGGCTTCGGGGAGCTTTAAAATTAGCCCAGCAAGAAGTTTCACAGTTTGGCTGTTCTTACTGAAAGTGAAGGCCCAACTCACTGTGTGAACCTTTGGGACTTACACCATAAAACGGCCTAAGATGATAAAAAGAAAATAGT
The DNA here is from genome assembly GCA_031163375.1 of Conogethes punctiferalis. Lineage (NCBI taxonomy): Eukaryota > Metazoa > Arthropoda > Insecta > Lepidoptera > Crambidae > Conogethes > Conogethes punctiferalis. Next base: position 10,638,604 of record CM062097.1, on the reverse strand, counting down.
AACAATCTTCTCGTTTTATCATTGTTATTGTTACTTACCTGATCGCCAACCCGCCTGCCCAGCGTGGCGATTATGGGTATATCCTCCAGATGTTTGCCCTAAGTGGCAAACAACTGGAGAGGCCTATGTCCAGCAGTGAACTGCAATAGGCCAATCCCATGACCGGCCTCTCCGTTCTTCCAATAATTTTCAGCTTTCTGTCCCACTTCACCACTCCGGCTTCTTCTCTCAATCTTTTACTGTGCAAGCCATTCGGCTGTGGAATGCCTTGCCTTGTAAAATTAAGTCCTCACAGAATAAGGAAGTGTTTAAAAAGAGGGTACGTGAACATCTTTTAAATTATTCGTCGTAATTCATAAATTGCTCGTCAAGATTATCTGTTATATATGTCCTGCATATATTTATATATGTGTATATATATGTATATATATTATTGTATATACTTATTTTATATGTATTATTATATTAATTGCTTATATGTGTATATATATATCCATGTATGTATACGTATTTATAGCACATTTTAATAAGTAGTATATTTAGCATATTAGTTTATTGATTATAAATTAGGTATTATCTTTTACAGTGTTTCTTTTTACACTCACCGCACACACATTTGCTCTCTGCATGATCCAAAGGTTAACTGGTAGAGAATGCTCCTAGCATTAAGTTCGCCTTTTGTACCATTTTGTGCAATAAAGTTTTAAATAAAATAAATAAATAAATAAATAGGCTGATGATGATGAACATCACGCTTCACTTCGCTTCAGGGCATTCCTATGGCTTAAATTGGATTTTTGTCTAGTCGGAGCGTGCGGTCGATCCAATCATTTATGTGGTTTTCTATTATGTAAATGTTTCATGAAATGATTTGTTTCTTCATAGGCAAGATGGAGAAATGGCTGAAGTTCAACACGTTCAAGGCGACCATCCGCGAAGCCCTCGAGAGGCTCAACGACCTGGTGGACGAGTCCGACCCTGACTCTGACCTGCCCAACATCGTGCACGCCTTCCAGACCGCCGAGAGGATCCGGCGAGACTACCCTGAAGAAGACTGGTTCCATTTGATAGGACTGATCCATGATCTTGGCAAGGTGGGTTAAGATGCCGCGCGCGCGTCACGTGTTCTGTTATATGACGCGATTCGCGCCGTCAAAATAAACATTATTGTAATAATATGACGATGTATGAAGCTGTAGCGACAACCACTCGTACCTCCAAATCGCATCAACGTGGAACGTGCGTGGAACTAACAAAATAAAGCTATTGGTTTAACAACAGATAGATGTAGCAATCTTAATACACTACAAATAATGTTCCATGCAAGTTCTATGGAAAACCTACAACGCGTATGCTGTGTTTTTATACCAATAGGCTATTATGGCAAAAAATTTTAATTGGTCCGTCTTTAGCTTTATATTCAAAAATAAAAGACACGTATTTTTCACATATAGACTAAAAATTACAAAGGTATAGCCCGTTGAAATTACGCGTGACGTCACTCGGTGAGGCACGTCGTTTTTACTTTTTACGGGAACGAGTGACGTCAAAGACTCCCGCTCCAAACTTTTGATGCCTTGTATCTTTGCTATTGTTTATTTGAATGAAAAAAGGAAAAATACGTGTCTTTTATTTTTGAATAAGCTAAAAGACTAATTACAATTTTTAGTCATAATAGCCTATTTTTCTTCCCAGAACTTACCCAGTAGCTACGGAGTCTGTGTCTCAGTAGACACGAGACACAGTATTTTTTAAAGTCTCCTCCTTTGAGATTAGCCGCTATGAACAAAATGCCACCAGGAGATTATGATTAATATAAATTTATTTGCCCATGTTAGGTGATGGCGTTCTACAACGAACCGCAATGGTGCGTGGTGGGCGACACTTACGCGCTGGGCTGCAAGTGGGGCAAGAACATTGTCTACGGAGACGACAGCTTCAAGGACAACCCTGACACGTACAACCCTAAGTACAAGTAAGTATTCATAGGTCATAGGGTTGATTTTTTTTATACCACGAAGGTGGTAGACAAGCCTACGGCCCGCCTGATGTTAAGCGGTTACGTATAGATTCCAGCAATGTACACCAGGGGCATTACAGGCGCGTTGCCGACCCTAACCCCCTGTTGATGCAGCACTCACCCCACGAGTTTCGGAAACCCTACTCATCGGAAGAAACACGACTCGAAATCAATCTAAATAAGCATGCTCCATACTAGACCACATCATCACTTAACATCAGATGTGATTGTGGTCAAATGCTTTCTTAGAATTAAATAAAAAAATTATTTAACTGCGGTATTCTATAGGGTGGAGGTACTTCCCCGGGCAGCTTAATCCGAGCGAAGATTCGCTATGCCCTTATCTCATTAATAAATAGCCGAAGTCACACAATATCTTCAATACCTCCTCCTTTGTCTTCCGTTCCATCCAGCTCCCATCCATCCCTTCAATCTCCTTCAACACTACATCTCAACCAGCGTGGCATGCCTTGGGTTAGAATAGAATAGAATAGAATAGAATAGAAAAAACTTTATTTGGACACATAACACAAACAAAACAGAGAAAAGAAAATACACATTTAAACAAAAACAAAATACAACTTATTGGTTAATAAAACGAAAAATGCGCCCAAAAAGGCGTCCACTCAGCTATTGTTACAGCAAACCTTTACTGTAACGCTGGTTTTCAGTGGAAACCATGGTTATTATTTATTTACTAGCTGCTACGTTTCCGTCACGGCACATAACTACGTGTCATTGCCTACCGGACAAACATGACGATAACAATCGCCTGTTTCACGTGACAAGTCACACGAGACCTTCCACAACTACAAAACTGACCCGAGATGTCCCTTTCAATGAATACGACCGTTTAGTTTACAGTTTAGATTACTTATCTATCTGCTAATTAAGATTGTTCATAATGACGCTAATGTCGAAAGATAAGTCATATGAAAATAAGATAGGAAATTCAGAATCCTGTCAGTTTATGTATAATCATCCTTATGAGGTACTTTTAGTTTTAGCAACGCTATTCATAACGCCTATATCCGCTAAGATGCTAAGAAAAATCTTGTGAAATCTGGAGTATCTGTACAGCTGTGAGACGTGAACAATGACGCTGAGAGTTGGCTATAGTTCATTCGCGTTAAGAAAATAGTGACTCATCACCGACTGCCGGCCAAGCCAGCTAGGGGGTGTGGCTAACGCTAGAAATTATAATTTCTAGCGTTTTAATTGGCTAGGGGGTGTGGCTAACGCTAGAAATTATAATTTCTAGCGTTTTAATTGGCTAGGGGGTGTGGCCTGGCCGGCAGTCGGTGATGAGTCACTATTTTCTTAACGCGAATGAACTATAGTCTTCTTGACCTGTCCTCTTGATAAGTATTGATAACAACTAAAATCTTCTTTCCAGCACCGAGTACGGCATGTACGAGCCCAACTGCGGCCTGGACAACATCCTGATGTCGTGGGGCCACGACGAGTACCTGTACAGGGTGCTCGAGCACAACAACTCCAAGTTCCCCAAGAAGGGGCTCTACATGATCAGGTTAGTTGCGTTTTATCGAGGATTCTTTTCGGTTTTTATTTTGGGCCGGCCTGGCAGTGGCAACTGACAGGTAACTGACCAGTTACTTGCCCGTTGTCACAGCGACTTGGGCTTCTCTTTCGCTTTCCATCAGGTGTAGAGAAGGCATTATGTCGAGCCACTATAAAAAAAAATTCTCAGGGGATACAAGTGTCCCTATATAATTAAGGAGCTACCTAGTTAAACCTCATCTGGTTTGTATAAAAAGTTGCCACATGTTTTACTTCGTATTCGGACTAATCGTATAACCAACTTCTTAAGTGGTTTTCTCAACCAGTCACAATGTGACATGAACGAGTAACACGTTGAGAAAAACGGATTATAATATCGAAATTTGGATAGAAATTAAAAAATATTTTTGAAGGTATAGGGAACGTGCACATCGATAGTGCTGCCAACTGGTGTCATAAATTTGAATGTTTTACCCTAGTTTACACTACGTAGTGCTGCCACCTATAGTTTGAGCACGGTCCCTATATAAATACTGTTGCCATCATTCATAAATTGTTTGATATCTACAATAACGTATTTGACATTGTCCGATGTCCCCACAGGTACCACTCCTTCTATCCGTGGCATGCAGGCGGCGACTACTCTCATTTACTCAGGGAAGAAGATGAAGAGATCAGACAAGCCGTTCTTGAGTTTAAGTGAGTACCTACACATATCTAAATAATTAAATATACACTCAGAGGCACAATTATCCGCCCACTTATGTTTTTCGTTGTAACTTTAAAATTTTATTTTAGAATTAATTATTATCTTTAGCAATATTAAAGATTACATCATTACAGATGAAAAACACTAAAATATGGTGGTGTTGTTTACATTGACGATAAAAATCATCAAGCGCTTAGTTGTTATAACCAAAGGTATGTCACAATAAAGAATTGGGCGGTTAATTGTGCCTCTGAGTGTAGAACGAAGGGCATAGCGAATCTTCGCTCGAATTGAGCTGCCTGTCCGGGGAAGGACCTCCGCCCTATAGATCATCCATCTAACCAACTGAAGTGAGCCGTCTGCAAAGAAGCGATATCCACTTCAGAACTCGTTTACCCCAACGGTTATCGGTTCTGCGGCTGATGCGGCCAGCCCGCTGCTACTTCAGCTTACCTAGCTAGATATTAAATTAATTTACCGACTGGCTCGATGGTAGTGACCTCTGCCTTCTGAGCCAAAGGTCGTGGGTTCGATCCCCACACAGTAAAAACATTTGTGTTCATGTATATGTCTGTTTGTATTGGTCTAGGTGTTTTCTATGTGTAATATGTATTTAATTACAAAAAGAAAGTATTCAAGTAAGTGTATCGGTTAGTATAGTACAAGCTTCGGCTTAGTTTGGGGCTAGACGGCGCTGTGTGGCCCAGCCGTAGCATGTCTTGGGTTAATTATTTTGTTAAACATTGATTAATCTTATGTTTCAGCAAATACGACTTGTACACGAAGAGCACCAGCGTCCCAGACATCGAGGCACTGTGGCCCTACTACCAAACCCTCATCGACAAGTACATCCCCGGAGTGTTGGAGTGGTAATGCAGGAGACAGGCTCCAACTAACTATAATATACGGAACCATAAAAATGGAAACGAACGCTAGGATTGCTAGAAAACACATCGAAACCGGGTATTGGGTGTCAATATCTTACATTAAATGAATCTCAAGACACGCTGGGCAACAGCGCCATCTAGTCCTAAAACTAAGCCGACGCTTTTACTATAGCTACTAGATAACTGATAAACTTTTTGCTAGATAAACACCCGTTTCACGAACAATACTTATATGAGAACTAACAACACTATGCGTAAGGCATGAATAGGGACTTGGGTACTGTGCGACCGAGCGTCGCGTAGTAACGTTTGTGAATACGGGCGTAAGATAAACAAGACCATTTGTTCTGAACACGAGTCTGTGGTAAAAAATTTAAACGGTCGTGTTCCATTATGTACGACTAAAACTTCTGCGAGTTACACTATCAGCCGTTAAACATCATAGCTTTGTTTCTAATGTCACTTAGGTAGTTGCTCCTTTTGTTGCAAAAAACTGTATACAGACGAAACTGTGGGTAGAACAAAAATAAACCTCCATAAAAGCCAATTCTACTGACCAAGTATCACACACATTTCTATAACCAAAACTGCCTATACCTGTCCATTAGAAAGTAATATCAACGCTCAATTTGTACATAATAAATTATAAGAAACCACTGTAAGATAAGGTTACAATTTTAATTACGCATATCAAGCGGGTATAAAATTTTGTTTTTTAACCATAGTTTTTAAGATTTCCAAGACTAATATAGATTATAAATATTGTTATAACTAGCATAGTTGTATTAATAAATTTTGATGAGATTAATTTTAATTTGTCTATTTATTTCAAATGGTATAATTAAGTAGGCCGTTCCTTGTTGAATACAGTATTTAATGTACTAAATAGGGAGATAGTTATGGAGTAGGTAGAAAAAAAAACTGTTATAATAAACCAGGAACTTTATTTAAGCTATATTTACAAAAATACAAATCTCTCAAAATAGATAATAATTAATTAATCTATATAGCTTCAACAACCAAGGTCAGAACTTAATACAAAGATCTCAAGCCGTTACAAAATCACAAATATTATTCCAACATTTGTTTCTCGACCACATACCTACTAAGCATACCTCTATTCCTTAGATTGTGTCCCCATTAGATACACTGTGAGTCTTGTAACCAGTGACCGGCAGATTATATTATCTGTTAACCAGTGAGCGGCAGACTGCCTGTTAACCAGTGACTGGCAGATTGTCTGTAAATCAGTGAGCGGCAGACTGCCCGTCAACCAGTGACCGGCAGATTATCTGTAAACCGGTGAGCGGCAGACTGTCCGCCAATCACTGACCGGCAGATTGTCTGTAAACCAGTGAGCGGCAGACTGTCCGCCAATCACTGACCGGCAGATTGTCTGTAAACCAGTGAGCGGCAGACTGCCCGTTAACAAGTGACCGGCAGATTGCCTGTTAACCCGTGACCGGCAGATTGCCTGTAACCAGTGAGCGGCAGACTGCCTGCTAGTGCTAACCCTTCTGCGGCGACTTAGTAGAAAAACGAAACGCCGCTAACTTCGTACAAACTGCTGTATGGACACTAAATTTAATATAAGGTAATGGGTGACCTAGAAAGAACTTTAGATTTTACGCTTTTGTTTTCCATTACAATGAAAAATTAAATAACTGGTCTCCCGTAGGTGTCGTAGAACACGAATAATATCAGGAAACGGCTACTAATTAGATGCCATAAGAGCGAATCTCAAAAGGAAGCATGCTAAAGATATTAGATGCAGAATTCTTTAGCAGCCGATTGTAGGTATAAAGGGGACTCTGCTCTTTATTGGTAAATGCGAAACAATAATCGTTTTGAGTAATTATGAATAATGAGTAAGTATTTACTAATAATTTTAATGCTATAGAATTAATCTTAAAAGGTCGTAGCATCCAGTGAAGTTATTAATATGATGCGTTCTGTGCTTGGTTTAAAGGAACATAGGCACGCTTATCATTCACAAATCCCTCCTAAACACATTTAGTCTAAACACAATAGTAAATTACATAATAATGTCACATCTAAATCACAAACATAGTATACTTACACAAATTGTAACAAATATGTTTTATACAAACTTAAAAATATACGCCAATCTGTGAGTCTTAGAATTGGATCTTCATACATAGTTTAATAATCAAGTTATTATGATGTTGGTACCTAATAGAATAATTAGAATAGGACCATCTCATCTCATCCCGTGGGTCAGAAATATCAGGAAACGGGCAGCAGCGTTTACGTGGGTGTAAATAAAACCTACTCCGGTCAAGCCGCCTGCCAAACGTGCTGTCAAAGGCCAAATAAATCCTCCCAAATGACAACTGTCATAGGGGGAGGTCTATGTCCAAGGACGTTTGCAATCTGATGATGATGAAGTATATTTATCTATACTTATAATAAATCTGTAGAGAGGTCAATTCTGTACATGAAATATATTTCAGGGGGCTCAAATCAAAATAGAAGTAAGTAAATAGACAGCTTTTTATAATAATCTCAACAATCAAGGTGCATAAATATGTATTTAAGCATACAACACTTTGGAAAGAAAAATGCACCTTATCCAATCGTGATAAGGTTTTATTTTGTCTTATATTGAGAACATAGGTTGTTGAGCAAATTATGAGAGTTGTTTGTTTACTTATGGAATACACAATTTTGACCACCAAATGGTTTTCCGTAGATGAATATTTGAATGAAAAATAAACTGACAATATATTACCGTGACGACCCTTAGTACATTACAATGCCCGAAAACTCCTAAAGGGCGACCAAGTTCTAATGAACAATATGATTAGATTATATTAAGACCAAAATGGATCACTCAGTCTGCTATAAAGAATCTTATTTGATCTGAGTTATCAATCACACTTATCTGATGCCGACTGTAGGTACAAGACAATAAAGCCCTTACTTAGATAAGCGCAAAAATCAAGTTAGGTACCTACTCCATTTTTTTTTAATTGCCAGTAGTGGCAGACGAGCAGGCGGCCTGTCTGATGTTAAACAGTAACCGCTGCCCATGGACATCTGCAATGCCGGGGGCACAGCCATGCCGCTGCCTACCGTGAGGAAAGAGCTCTCTTTAAACCACGCTTAAAGAAGGACATGTCGTAGCGACATACACACATATGACGAAAAAAAATTTAATTTATTGGGATAAATTATAATATCTTATTATATTATCCATTACTTTTTGCGCAGCAACCATGATTTATGTGTCGCCATTCGCATTATCTACTTGACGCAAACGCCAAAAGCCGCTGTTATGCTTATATTGACCTAAGGTTATGTTAAAAAAAAACATTGCACGTAATACGCGTTATGTAACAAATTCAATGACCTTCTATAAAATGTGGACAGACAACAGACAAGGGTGTTTCGGCACGTGGCCGGACTGGGAACTACACACTGGCTCATACAAAACGTCACATTTGACGTTGATTTTTGATAGTTTTGTTTTATGTCGATATCACCCTGTACGCCACCCTACAGGCATTATACGGCAGATACGTTGGTAGCTACGCCTATCTCTTGGTTAGGTAGTGACAGTTTTCAGTTGAAATATTATTTTAATTAAATAGGTTACCTAGACAATATATGGTACGGTAAAAATTAAATAAACTTCAATTAAATTTTAAAAAATCAGCCTATAAGAATTTGGACGTTGTGACGTAAATGCAGTTAATGCAGATTCGGGCATCGCTAAGTCGTGACATGACGTCACAAAGGGGTAGGTACTATGCGGTTATATGCGGTGTAGGAGACCACATAGACACATTGTGTACCCCGATTGCCATCTCAAACTGTCGCGCAGTATAGGAAATATATACTGATATAAATGTTTTAACAAAAACGTATCTTATCCTCAGTTCATTTTGTGTTCCAAGCAAAGTATACAAAACATAAAGATATAATAATATTTGTTGTAAAGTTTATTGTTTAATTGGAAGAGATAAGAAACTTAAGTAGTCATTATAATAATTAGTTTAAAAATTGTTAACATTCGCCCTTCGCTATCAGTTACGTAATGATAAATAATTTGACTACTACTGTTTATGTTTTCAATTATTATTTGTCTCATCTAAGATTAAATTGCTTACCTAAATTGGCGTATCAAAATACATTCATATTTAAATAATTGCACAGATAAGTATTATCTTTACAAATGCAGATTCTACGGTCTAAGTCATAAAATGTGAGTAATGCTTAGCGTAATAAATAGTTTACGTACGTATGTACTAATCTCAATTCCATAAACACATTCACTCTCAGAACATTTTGGACTTTATAGCATATAGCAATAAGACACATTGTGAAAGAACCGATACAAGGAAGAAAAAAATATAAAATCTTAGTTTTTAATGATTGCTTTCTCGCAGGGAAAATGTGATGTCTCGATAGTGAAATTTACCTATTAATTTTACAGAATGTTTTTATTAAACAGCACAAACGACTGATTCAGAGCGGATTGTAGACAAACCCAGCGGGCAGCACTAGAGATCATTGCCCCGCAATAAAGCAATTAAATGACATCTACTTATTTTTTAATGAAAGCATAACTTTACACGTTTTCCTAGTATTCCTATTTGGTATTTTTGAATTTTGTTACATAAATAAACTAACATTAATTTTAATAAATAGACGAAAACAACTATTCCAAATTAAGGTTGTATAGAACTTCATGTATGAATTTTTGTCTCATAATGAGAAATGAGAGTCGTGTCATCGAACGCATGGAAGACTTATTATGACTTTACGATAATTTTCTTTGTATCGATTCTTCCCCGTGGGGTATAATCTAGTAAATAGTTAAAGTTGAAATACTTATACAAACGTTATATACGATTATACAAACAAGTACATGATAATAAGACACTACAAGTACAGCAAAAGGCCCGTATTCACTTTAAGGCAAATTCCTATGCTACCTATACGCACTTAGAGCGTTTTCACACATGCGTTTTAGTCGCGCGTCTGCAGAGCACAGTGAATCTCTTTATTTGACTAGTTCCGCCTACTACCAACAGATGGCTTTAGATGAAAGCTTCATACAAGTTCTATGGAAGACCTACAACGCGCATTCAAAGTTTTGGTCACAATTCAGTACCTATATAGACAGGTACGACAAACCAAGATAGTAAGTCGGACTGCGGTCCCTGAGCACGATCACCTAGCTCGGCAGAAGTAAGTACTTTTCGTAGGGACAAGTCTGTTGCCACACCTTCAGAATATAGCGCGTCCTTTATCTAACAACACCGCATAAGTCATGTTCAGCTACTCTACAGGAGACGAAAGAAACTGTGCAGTGTTGAAAGGCCTTGGGCGCCGTCAATGCTTTTCGAATTATGCATCTGATTGGCTGAAATCTATGACATGTGACCAATGGTTAAACGCGCAATGAGCCGCACCATCCAAAGGCATTCAGTAGCGCTGCAGCAGCGCTTCTTAATGCATGAGAACACCCAGTCGTGCTACTGAGAAGCGTTCCAGTCGCGCGACTAAAACGCCTATATGAAAATGCTCTTAAAAAACGATCTCAATCTTGAAACAGTTTGTAGTTACCGAGAATCGTTTTCTAGCGAGTTGGTTCGACTGGAAATAGAACTTTATATCTACAAACTGTTTAAGAGAGAGAATCCTTTACAAAGATGTCACTAAACCTATCTCATCAGTCTTTATAAACGGAAAGATGATCTTGACAAGGAGCCGTATACATGATGTATCTAAATTAAATGTTAGGTACTACAAATTAAGTAACCGCTAGTAGGTACCTGGTACATGTTATTGTTTATACACTGACTGGTAAAACCAGAGATTCATTTTAAGAGGTAATGGAGTAACCTGTACTCTATTGTCATATTCCTTTATGTTAGATGAAATAAATTTTTCTTGCAACTTTCAAGACATGATTTATTCAACATTTTTCTATATACTACGCCTTCAAAGTGAAGGGTAGGGAGTAGGCGGGGTATCGTGGCGCTATCGTCGGTTTACTAGTCACTGTGTATAAAAGTGTAGGTACATAATATTATAATGATGTAGGTAGCTTTAATGTTTTTAGCTGTATATTTTCATAATATTTTGCGGATACATCAAAAGTTGTGTTGTTGTAGTTGTTGTAATAGGATACTTACTCCGAAGTTTGTTACAAAAGTTCCGAGGTAATTTTAACACGTTATAAATAATGCTATAATGTGTATTAAATCTTGAGTAGTAGTACCTAGCTCTGGGTTATCTGAACACCGGCCCGAAATTTCAGTAATACATTTCGGAGTAGGCTTACTGGGGCCCCTATCACCAAAATTGAAAACGATCATTCGTTGAATCGCTCTCCTATTTGTCCCTCCCGTGTTCCTATATATGAATTAAAAATTAAATTAATTAAAATGGACTTTGACCAATTTTAGTTCGTATATTCGAACACGGGAGGGACAAATGGGCGGGATTTATGGTACCAAAGTACGCGATCCGTTCAACGAACGATCGTATTATTTTTGGTGGTAGGGGCCCTGGCATGTTGTGTCAGACAATTTGGCCTTTATACAGCTCACATAGTAGTAGCATAACATACACGATGATGGCGTTTTATGGTTCTCTAGACCACGTATACGGCTCCTATGCAAACGCTACATAATCTCACTTCACTACGGCCAATCCAAGGCCCCTTTGCCGCAAAAGCGCATCTACACTCCAAAAATATCACAAGCTACCATCTTTAGGAATGTCCTCTTACAACCTTTAATGCAATCTTGGAAAAATTCGGGAAAATTCATTGTAGGCATCGTCATTTTTGAGAAAAAAGATCGAAGAATTTGATCTTTTGGCGTGTGGCCGAAATTGGAACTGAGGCGATTATAACACTGCACCGCGCTTTCTTATACATCCGGTCGGGCTTGATTTAGCTTATTTGCGTCAATAAAAATAGATTTTCTATTGTTTCTTCTCACAGCGATCAAAGGGTTAAATGCAACGGACGGCAGAAGAACCACCTTAGGCCAGACGCGCACTGCGAGTTTTTCGCCGCGCGGCAGAAAAAAGCAGTGGCATAATGTCGCAGTGTAATACTGTACCAATTGTATCGCGCGCACTTGACGGCACACGGTACAGTATTATAGTGCGACATTATGCCGCTGCTCTTTTCTGCCGCGCGGCGAAAACTCGTACTGCGCACCTGCTCTTACGGCACCCTCGTACAAAACGTCACTTTTGACGTAAATGTTTCACATTTTGTTTGACAGTATCCATCAATGCTTATTATTTTATGATCAAACTAGTGCAGCGGATAAAAAAGAAGAGACACTACTTACAACAACAATAAATTTAGATGAACATCGATCGATGCAGTCGATCTATTGGATTGGAACACCCTTAAATAGAAAGGGCTTTTATTTATAACAATCACTATAGTTCATTCACATTCGTTTTAATTGGCTAGGGGGTGTGGCTAACGCTAGAAATTATAATTTCTAGCGTTTTAATTGGCTAGGGGGTGTGGCTTGGCCGGCAGTCGGTGATGAGTCACTATTTTCTTAACGCGAATGAACTATATTTATCAAGACATTTAGTTATATCAGCTTTGGCGGATTTAATAAAAAAAGCAATAAGTTAAAAGCTCATTTTATAAAAACCCTACGAAGTATATTTACTATTAATCAAGTATTTCAAACTATCATCATTTTTTTAAATGATTACGTTATGTCAAAGTTTCTGTCTCAGTTTTGGGAATTTCATCATAGTTTCCAAGTTAATGTTTCGTTACATATTATATTTTACATTTAGTATTAAAAATGCATCACCTACAAAGGATAAATGTTCCAATAATTGAGATCACGTAGATAAAATTTGATTTATCAATTCCATTTCTTTTCTCACGTGGGCTATATAATTTTCTTACATATCACTTGATTGGTCCATTTTGACATAACACTGACGTTTCTATTGACGTCAGAGGTCTACAAGACTGACAATGATATTTTAACACGTGGTCGGTTTGGTGACTTTTGACGTATATTAAGACATTTCTGTTACACGTCCTGTGAATGTCGCCCATCTGCCAAAGATCCTTGTCAGTCTTTAATTCAAACTTAGGTGGACCGCATACATTCGGAATTCCGGTGCGGAATTCCGAATTGAAATTTAGATTTGCAGAAAATATGCAGAAATAATGCTCTACTTACATATAAAAAGCTGGAGCGCTTTGTATGCAAGTAGAGCATTCTTGTTGCGAACGTGAATTTCAATTCGGAATTCCGCATCGAAATTCCGAATGTGTGCAGCCCACCTTACGCCTTCTTTTATTATCAAAATAAACCGTTTTTACGTCACTCTTATTTCGCACATTCCGTTCAGTTGTGGTTGTCACCATAGAAAGTCTCTTGTCAAAGTGGTTCCCAGCTCATTACAGTATTTATGTTGTGATTATGCTAAGTCTCAAAGTGCTTGTATATACTGGTCACATACGTCATCACTTGCTGCCAGTCGGGCCTCTCCTGCTGAATCATGTCTTGAATGTTCTGGAAAAATGAAATTTATTTAGTAGTACTCTTTCATCATCAGCCTATTGCAGTCCACTGCTGGACATAGGCCTTTCCAGTTGTTCGCCACTTAGGGCCAACATCTGGAGGATATACCCATAATCGCCACGCTGGGCAGGCGGGTTGGCGATCGCAGGGCGTAGCTTCTCGCTCCGGTGACGCTGCTGCCCGTCATCGGTCTGTGGTATTTAGCTACGCCTTCAATCGTGATGGTTATACCGCCACCAGTCGGTTGCCAGCGCCTCGTTTGTTGTTCGGCAGGATGCACCACGGGCAGGTGAGGTTGGCTTGGAGCGAAAAGATGATGGGTCGCTCCCTTACATCCCAGTAGTAGTACTCTTTAGGTCATTTAATTTTTGGAGTGGCCCGATAGCTCAATATTAGTGACCCCTGCCATCTGAAACATGGGTCGTGGGTGCGATCCTCACTCGGGACATGCTGGACCATTTCCTCCCTATGGTCGCCACTTTGGGCAAACACCTGAGGTTTTAGCCATAATCGCCACGCTCTAGGCAGTTCGCAATTGAATGGCATAGCTTCTCGTTCCGGCTTTTAGCTCCCGTTTCCGGTATTTAGCTACGCCTTCAATTAAAGCGGTATAAACACCAGAACGTTTAAGAGAGGTAGGGCATAGCGAATCTTCGCTCGAATTGAGCCGCCCGTCCGGGGAAGGACCTCCACCCTATAGAATACCGCAGTCAAATGACCTCTGGGTCGTGTTTCTGCCGGTGAGTAGGGTTTCCGGTGCTCGTGGGGGGTTAGGGTTGGGCCGGCATGGCGGTGACAACTGACAGGTGACTGGCCAGTTGCTTGCCCGTTGTCACAGCGACTTGGGCTTCTCTTTCGCTTTCCATCAGGCGTAGAGAAGCCATTATGTCGAGCCACTATAAAAAAAAAAACGTAATACCGCCACCAGTCGGTTGCCAGTTATTCTGCTTCAATATTATCCATAAGAAAAACGTCATGCATAATCCCTATTGTCTTTCTAAACATATTCAAATGTAGACTTACCAGCGTAGTCGGTATGCCTACTGACTCAGCGGCCGCGAACGCAACAGAGAAGTTGGTCCGCTTGTCGTGCGGCGAGAGGGACGCGTAGGGCACCCGTCCCTCGCCCAGGTACGAGTGTAGCAGCGCGCATAACGCCATGCCGTCGTTCCATGAAGAACTGTACACGAAAAAGCAATGTTTTTAAGTACAAATACGTAACACAAGATATGTCATGGGCCACACAACGCCATAGCTTGTGCTATGAGTACTAGACATCTAATTTTTTTTTTTTTTTTTTTTTTTTATACTGGCGCGACATAATGGCTTCCCTACACCTGATGGAAAGCGAAAGAGAAGCCCAAGTCGCTGCGACAACGGGCAAGTAACTGGTCAGTTACCTGTCAGTTGCCACCGCCATGCCGGCCCAACCCTAACCCCCCACGAGCTCCGGAAACCCTACTCACCGACAGAAACACGACCCAGAGGTCATTTGACTGCGGTATTCTATAGGGTGGAGGTCCTTCCCCGGACGGGCGGCTCAATTCGAGCGAAGATTCGCTATGCCCTACCTCTCTTAATAACTTAATAACTTAGATACATTTTTTTTGTAAATATATCTCATAGATAAGATCAGAAATACCTCCATTCGCTCGCAAACCGGAATCGCCGATGTAGGGTATAAAACAGCCAAGCTGAAGTGGGATTGGGCGGGCCATGTGTGCAGGATGAAGGAGGAGAGATGGGCCGGAATCGTCACACAATGGGTGCCAGAAGACGGCTACCGCCGAAGAGGGCGGCCCCGGAAAAGATGGTGTGACGATTTGGTCCATCAATCAGAAGATTGGCAGGCTCTAGCTTTAGATAGAGAACTTTGGAAGGATTTGGGGGAGACCTTTGCCCAGCAGGGGGACAGCACAGGTTGAAAAAGAAAGAAAGAAAGATGTGTTATAACAAACAAGTTGTGAAGTGTTATACATTATAGCAAACATCCAGACCAATAAAATTATAAGAGGGTAGGGCATAGCGAATCTTCGCTTAAATTGAGCCGCCCGTCCCGGGAAAGACCTCCGCCCTATAGAATACTGCAGCCAAATGACCTCCGGGTTGTGTCTCTGCCGGTGTGTAGGGTTTCCGGAGCTCGTGGGGGGTTAGGGTTGGGCCGGGAATGGCGGTGGCAACTGACAGGTAACTGACCAGTTACATAAATCAAGCTTTTCTTTTTAAAAGAAAATATTGTGTAGCGCTCGACGCTAATTTCGCCTGATGTTAAGCGACATGATGACATTTCATGTACAGAATTGACCTCTCTACAGATTTATTATAAGTATAGAATAGATATGTAACCTGAAATTGGTGATGTCAATATTGTTGTAGCCCAGTGTCTTCTGCTGGCACCACTTGAGCAGCGCGTTACGCTTGGAGCCGCCGTTCTTCACCTGGAGCGCGTTCAGCGGGTCTTTCCTCTCACCTGCATATACGTAAATAAATATTTACCGGATGCCAATGAATAACACCCAAATTCACAAACAATACTTATCTATGAAAACCAACAACACAATGCGAAGTAAAGCATCTCCTGTTGTGACCGGCACTCAAGTGTTCTCTATGAATAGATTTTTGGGGATTGTGCGTCCGCGTGACGCATAGTAACGTGTGAATACAGCCGTTAGTATCTTAAGGGTTAACATGAAATTTTGCCCTGGGCTTCCATTAATAACGTAGGGGAGCACTAAGATTTATGTTTACAAAGATCAGGGAAGGACCAACGGCCTAATTTCTTTTCCGATGGGTGTATCTCTTTTAAAAAAGTTCTGTTATGATGTCCCAATGAATTATTAATATCATAAAATAACATGCAACAATTATTTTATAGTTTAGTTATGCAGTGATGTTTTATTAGTCACACAAGATATCCGGAATGAATCTTTAAAAATACTTTTTTATAGAAACTTAAATTCAATTTCAATTTAATTATAGGCATCTTCGTCATATTTAAGTGAAGTAAAGTACTTAAAAGTAGTAATTATTTTTATGCTCTTTTCTAGAAGATAAAATCTCAAGTGGCAATATTTCACCCAAAAGTAAATCATTATCTACAAATTTGGAGCGAATAAATTTATTTGTTGTGAAAACACCAAGCATTTTGGTGGTGCTTTAGAACAGAACGGTTTTAGAGGGGTGCCCCGTTGAAATAAACAAATGCCTTTTTTTTATTGGCAAATTTACTGTTCCCTACAATTCTCATAATCAAAAACATAAACAGGAAACAGTTTTTTAAAATAAATAATCACATATGTCCCCTTAGCTGTTGCGGCGCACGAACGACTCGATGGCCTTCTGCTGCAGCGAGGCGAGGCGCGCTACTAGCGGCAGTGCGACTCACATATGTCCCCGTAGCTGTTGCGGCGCACGAACGACTCTATGGCCTTCTGCTGCAGCGAGGCGAGGCGCGCTACTAGCGGCAGTGCGACTCACATATGTCCCCGTAGCTGTTGCGGCGCACGAACGACTCGATGGCCTTCTGCTGCAGCGAGGCGAGGCGCGCTACTAGCGGCAGTGCGACTCACATATGTCCCCGTAGCTGTTGCGGCGCACGAACGACTCGATGGCCTTCTGTTGCAGCGAGGCGAGGCGCGCTACTAGCGGCAGTGCGACTCACATATGTCCCCGTAGCTGTTGCGGCGCACGAACGACTCGATGGCCTTCTGCTGCAGCGAGGCGAGGCGCGCTACTAGCGGCAGTGCGACTCACATATGTCCCCGTAGCTGTTGCGGCGCACGAACGACTCGATGGCCTTCTGCTGCAGCGAGGCGAGGCGCGCTACTAGCGGCAGTGCGACTCACATATGTCCCCGTAGCTGTTGCGGCGCACGAACGACTCGATGGCCTTCTGTTGCAGCGAGGCGAGGCGCGCTACTAGCGGCAGTGCGACTCACATATGTCCCCGTAGCTGTTGCGGCGCACGAACGACTCGATGGCCTTCTGTTGCAGCGAGGCGAGGGCGCGCTGCTCGTCGGGGATGTTGGCGGCGGCGGAGGGCGCGGCGGCGGACTCTGCCCCACGCGGTTAGACACATCAACGCAAGCGTATGCCGGGTGGGCTTGTGACAGCGTGCGGTCAGGACGCTCGTGTGAAAATCGCAGTTTTATCAATTCATGTTTCATTTCAATTTCTATTAACCTTTTCAGATTTCAATTTTGATTTTTGTTATATTTTAATGTAATAAAATATTTTTTGCAGTATCTAAATATACATTTATGTGGACTTATTTGATGCCTCATACATAATTTAAAAATATAGACACCTATATCTTTACACATGATAAATTGATCTGGTACATCGATCTTCTAATCTAATCGATCTTTAGATAACGTCGCAAAAAAAGGCAAAAATATTGCTAAGTAATTAAAATCGTAAGCCATATTGATTATAGTACAATAGTTTGATTTCCAAAGCTTTGAACAACTTGGTTTTTTGGGAATATACCTCATAAACATCTTGCGAAATTCACACGTACGTAAATTATTAAAAACGCTATTTATTTTCACGAATACTGTCACAAAGCCACCGTATAAATGTTTGGAATAACGTGTTAAGAATACACAAGGCGAACAATATATCTTATAATAAAAGAAAGTATTATAAGATATTACCAGTAGCATAGTAATCACACCAAACCCATTTGTAATACGTGATAACTATCTAATTATACAAAACCTTCGATTTACATTCCATATTCCATTCCGTACTATTTTCATGCAAAAATTTAAACGATTCAAAACAAAAATATAGTCAAAATGAATTTCATATTAGGTTAAAAGCGCGGTAGTTTTAAATTTCATTTATCTATAAAAAAAACATCCAAATTGTTTCTATTTCAAAAGAATCTGGTGAATAAAACCGTTGTTTATTCCAAACAGAAAACTCTAAGTAAGATGAAGAGAAACAAAAATAATGAAAGTGACAGAAATAATGAAAATGACATAAATAATGAAAGTGACATTTTATATTCGAAACAACCCGTGACAAATTCTATTTGTCAGCGTAATTTTCGAATGACGTTACTTTAAAGGGTTAAGCCATTATATTTTAACAGCCAAATCTAACAATCTACAGAAGGTGTAAAGTAAAACCAAGTTCCATGCAAATAACTGTGTAATCAATAAATTAGTACAACGCACACAACACATAGTTAGAACAGATAGGAGTGGCTCAAGCGCCTCTTTCATGCCGCCATGCTGTAAGAGAAATAGACAAGCAACGCGTTTACTCATGCTGTTAATGGGAAACGCTTACGGAGGGTAATACTCAACTAGTTATAATACTCAGGAGTATACTACATACATAGAGGGCATACTTCGAAGTGTGTTACCGAAGTTTTCGGGTATTTAATACTTAATTATATAACTGCCGCATTAGGAAAACCTCGTGAGGAATTTCTTCATAGGGGTGGGTCTATGAAGAAATTAAAATGTTGTGTGAAGTCAACTAACCCGAATTTAGATATCCCTTTATCTTTATATCTAATCGCCCTTGTTTAGGGTAACCCCTCAGTAGGGATAGATTATAGGCTGTTGAACTAATGCTACACTTCGTAAGCCGTAACCCTTTTGTATGATTCTTTGTACGTGCATGATCTGGAACAAGTCTTATTAAACCTCGATTAGTATTAACTATGGATGGATTGACTGTACGTACAGTAACGAAACTTCGGTAACACATTTCTAAGTGGGTCTACAAGTTACTTGAGCATCTGTACCCGAGTGCAAATAAGTACTCCACTGTAGCATCCACAGATATGTATCAAGGGTGACTCAACTTTGCAGTATTGTGCATGATTTGTCATACTGAACTGACGTCAGAGCGCAAGTTATATATTTTAAGGCAACGAATACGCGTTTAAAATGTATATTCTAGCGCTCGTTTCACGGAAAACGCACTATTAGTTCCGACTTAAATACGATCAACTTCATAAATTGAAGAACTCTGAACGCTTTACTCGTATTAGGAGATGCGCAGTAGACCCGCTGTGATCCTTTGAAAATACGACGTGAACTGATTGGTGAGCGTGAACTGACGTGAAATAAATTGGCAAACCTATCTTGATATATTTCTGTGGTGGCTGCTACCTACAATACAAATTAGTGTTATAATAGATGCAATTATCAAAATTAGGAATTCCACAATATCACACTAGCCACAATCGACTTATCATATTTCAGGTCACAAAACGGTCATACTCGTATAACTACACAACTTGTATTGTGTCTAGCTTTGTCTTGTGCTATGAACACCCTTGTGCAAGATACATTACTTTATCAAAAAAAAAATATGTCGATAAGTCATTTCAATTTATAATTTATAATAATTTATAATAATTTATTTATTTGGAACAATACAATGATTAACATTTTAACAGGTTACGTTAACTGCTGTATTAGTTGTTAAAACTGTGTTACAGCTGCTAGCGCCCACCTCCAGTGCGAGAGACAGCGTTCCCTTAATATAATTAATAATAGTTACACAAATTAAAAGAAAAAACAAAAGTGTTAAGTGTTGTGTGTATGTGAAAGTGTGTGTATGTGTAAGTGAAAGTGTGTGTGTGTTTGAAATTGAAAATTAAATTGATTATACTACCTACACAACGAAACAAATCATTGTTTAATTAGCACTGGAAAGTTCTAGCGGAAATGCGCGAGAAAATTCCAGGCTTTCAGATTAAGTACTATATACAACAAAGTATATAGGATTTAATTTATTATTATTAATTTTTCAGACCTCCAATAGGCCTGTTGCCGTAAAAAATGTCCTTAGATAGTTCAAAACTAAAAGACGTATTTTTTCATTTGTAAATTAGACCAAAAGTGACAAAGATACAGACCGTTAAAATTACGCGTGACGTCAGATAGTGGGAGTTTTTTCGCCACTGAGTGACGTCAACATTTTAATGCCTTGTATCTTTGTTATTTTTTGTTTAAATGAAAAAAGGAAAAATACGTGTCCAGTATATTTTTATAATCTAAATACGGACTAAATATAATGTAATTATTTTGATTCCTATTATGACTAGTGTGAATAGTATACAACGATCGTGCATAGTAACATTGTTAAATCTAAACCTAGTAGCTCTACTGGTAACTAACCGTTGGCGATGGGCGAAGGGCGGGCGGTGCGCGACGCCGGCGGCTTGCCGGCGAAGCTGTTGGCGGCGATGCCGTTGGTGGCCGGCGCCGAGTCGGCCACGCCGTTCTTTATGTTGTTGTTAGCCGTGGCCACTGTCACTGTCGTTTGCTGTTGGAGATAGGCGTCGTTAGATCTGCTTTTTCTTTGTGGTTTTCGGAGTAGGGCCACCCCATCTCATCCTGTGGGAGTCGTAGAATACGACTAAAAGAATATCAGGAAACGGACAGTAGAGAGAGAGTATAAAAAAAATTGTTCAAAAAAAACCGACTTCAGAACTACACCACAATATATAGGTGTAGGCTACCTATTGAACTAAAAAGTATAAAATAATTTTTTAATTCCTTTAAGCCAAATAACATGCATAAATCGCACCCATGGTAATATAATGCAACATGTACCCATACGTCAAAAGTACTTTTATTACGTAAATAGTCTTAAAAAGATGCGTTTTATATTATACGAAAAGAATTTTATTTTTATCTTTTTTAGTTTTGGAAATAATTTAGTCGGAAAATGACGTAAGTCATTCGTGATCGTAAAATAATGTTACAAATGCACATGCTTCGTTGTTGTACGACGCTGAGCCGGGTGCGGGGCCGCGCACGCAGCGCCGTAATGTTAGTCGCGTCAATGTTACCGGATAATGAGTGTGTGTTGTATATTGGATTAAAATTGACAAATATAGGTGCGGGAAATAAAAACCCCAAAGCTGAGTAATTTTAAACATTATTAGGACATGTTTGTATAAAATAATTGTATGTGCACTAACTGCCATAAAATAACCTGTTGCATGATCATATGCGATATTTTTTATTGACTTTTGGTATTTCAATGAAAATGTTTATAAAAACTAATTAAGCATATGATGTGCTATAAATTATAATTAATTCGCATGTTTTTTAGGGTTGGTCTCATGTTTACTTGCGTTATTGTTGTCTGAACTCTTCATAGCCGCTTGTGAAGATGTTGCGTTATATCATGCATCTTTTGGAACCGCATGTGCACTTGAAGCGTTATATTAGGTCATAGTCTAAGATGCGTCGTTATAAAAAACTTTAACTGCCTAAAAAAGACATGTTTATTGGACAAATATTACAGATCTTTAGTTATTTATTTTATAGCATACCTAAGCAATTTTATTAACAAATTTTGAACCTAATTTGTGTAACTTTTCCTTTTTACACAGTGCGAATTTTGAGTAAAAGAAATATATTGTGTACTTAGCGAAGGCTATTTAATATGCCATTTTCAGTTTGGAAAACAGTTCTGGAGGTTAGGGGCATGTGGCCTCATGAGGAAATCTTTGATAAAGTCAATTTGAAGAATATACCGCGTATCCCTAGTCGAGACCATCATCATCATCAGCCTTTCGCAGTCTACTGCTGGACATAGGCCTCTCCATTTGTTCGCCACTTTCATCAAACATCTGGAAGCTGTAATGACGAATTTTGTACTAAAATGATCAGCATAAGAGTTTTCACACGAAACCACTTTGTCACAAATGTGCTGCCTTTAATAAAATTGCCTTTGATTAAATTAATTACAATAAAATATATGTAAAACGCCGCCAGAATAATTTGGAGTCTGAGGGGGAGTCTTTAACATCCAATCCCCCACGCTAACCTTACCTGCAAGTGGTGACTCTGCTGATAAACAGACAAGTCTCAGGCAACTAACATCTCATTATAATTATCCCAGGCCAATCCCCATAACAACCCATGTCGATACTGCATGCGATATAACAGGGTAATGTGATAAACCTGTAGGGCGCTAGTCAGGATCTATGTAATTACACTGTCACTGCATCTCCAAGTTACCACCAGTCGTATCAGGAAACTGGTCTACCGAATCCTGATGGCTTGAGAGGATAGAGTGGGCTTTCATCATAGCAACTGTTTATAACTTGAAATAAATTTAAGCGCAGATGAACCTTGCAAGAGTCTATAATTACGATTTTCAATGGAATTCTATTGAATTACAAGGTTCGCCGTCGACAGATACGTCGTGGAGAGCATCATCATCATAATTCCGCCAGATATAGCAGCTACATTTGTTACTCCAATGCCTTTCACGGCCCTATTTCTCCTCTCAGGCTTGTTTCGTTTGTACCGTCGGTAGTGCTATTTTCATAGTCGGGTTGGTCGCTATCATTCATAACAGCATGAACAGACCACGTCTTGATCATTTTTACCACCCGAGGGAAGCATAGGAGTATTATTTTCGTTGCCTTTTGAAGGAATTGGCGTAACAGATGTAGCTGCTGAAGGTGTATCTGGTAGCGGAATTAAATGTTGATGGGCCTGAGCAAATATCCTCGTAATGTTTTACTAACGTAGTTTCGTTTTATATTTTATTAGAGGCAATAAGATTTTGAGACAGAGATGTTGTGTTTTAAAACTCATATGCTGATCATGTTTAGCACAAAGTTAGCCATTACAAAAATCTCCACAACTGAAATGCTCAGAGTGTGCTTGGGTACATTAACTTCGTCTTGAAAAATGTTAAAAATTGACGTCGATGGTGAGTTTTCAAATCTGGGATGTAATTTTATATTGAAAAGAGAGTACATAATGAAATTGTGATTTAGTTCAAAAGTGCTGTGCTTCAAGGGCTGTTATCTGCATCTGTGATAGCATTATATTGTACTTAATGAAGATTTCAATGTATGAGCAAGATAAAAAATTGTATTTATTGGTTTTTACACATGCAGGTATATAAATTAGGAAGATTATAATGCAGAAAATGTTATATTCTCAGATATTGTATTTTTTAAATTTACAATTACCTACTATCCATAAGGTTCCAGACATACAAACTTACAAGTCCTTCGTCTTTTTTTTTAGATTAACGTAGGTTATTGTGAACCCAGACGTGCTTTGTTAGGCAGGATTAAGTTATAATGTTAGTCTTGAAAGTTATTAGACCAGAGATGTGTAAATTAACTAAGAAATTTCCTGATTAATGGACATACGACCTAATACTGTTGACTTTTTTTCTGTAGAAAAATGACATATAGTTACATGTACCATGGGGTACTTCGTAAAATAATGATACATGTGCACATACGTTAGCTAGGTCTTGGTAAAACAATGCCGCATGTGCACATCCGACATACTATTTTCAAAAATAATGTATTAAATAAGAAGCAATATACCACATTTAATTAGTTTCATTCACTTCCATATACATGCGGAATTGTATGAAGTTTCCATTAAACGCTACAAAGTTATGCTCAAAAATACACTGCCCCAAACTTTAAACCTCTCTCCTGTAAAGTTGACTTTTTGCAGATGTGGCATTATATTACCAAGGGTACGAAATATCAAATAACAATCAACGAAATTATTGATACTTATGCATACTATTTAAGTTTTAAAATCAGTAATTTTTGGTCCTCCTCCTTTTTAAGGTCTGTTAATAAAACCTACTGCGGTCATCAACCCCTGCCAAGCGTGGTGACTAAGGCAAATTACTCCAAATATCAACTGACATTAGAGGAAGCCTACGTCCAGCAATGAACGTTTGCAAGCTGATGTTGACATTATGACATGGCTGATTTTTTTTTTTATATAATAGCTCGACATAATGGCTTCCCTACGCCTGATGGAAAGCGAAAGAGAAGCCCAAATCGCTGTGACAACTGGCAAGTAACTGGTTAGTAACCTGTCAGTTGCCACTGCCATGCCGGCCCAACCCTACCCCCCACGAGCTCCGGAGACCCTACTCACCAGCAGAAACACGACCCCGAGGTCATTTGGCTGCGGTATTCTATAGGGTGACAGTAGGTATAACTAATGCTTTTTTTATCACATTACATCACATACCCATCCCAGAGTAAGTAGCTTAAGCACTTGTGTTATGTGTATCAGAACAACGATGGTATCACAAATATAAACACCCAGACACGGAACAGACACAAATGTTCGTCACACAAATGTTTGTCTCGAGTGGGAATCGAACCCTTGGTTCAGAAGGCAGCGGTCACTATTGAGCCACCGAGCCAGCCAAATTTGAATGACGTTCATTCATCGTTTCCGAAACCGACGGAAATAGGCAAGTTTTAAAAACTACGTGAGCCTAATAAATATTATTAGAAAATAATATTAATAAGAGGCAACATTAGATTGAAATAAAATAAAAACTTTGACGTAATGTCAGAAACCAATGGTTTTTAAAAAAGATTTCCTAAAGATATGCCTTTCTTTGGCCTGTTTAATTCAATAAAAATTTGTATTTACCTGCGGCCATTCACCAACGGGCGTGGTGGCTGGCGATTGCTTGGCTGCCTTGGCGGCGTTCTCTATGCTCTCAATCAGCGATTTGACAGATAGCCTCGAATCCTGTCGGCTTACCCCTGTAATTAATACATAGCATAGCTATTTCAGATTTTATATAGACATTGTTAAACGAACCTAATATTCAAGTGTTAATTTTGGATGTGTTTAAAGCTTTCGATTGTATAACCAAGTTATATTTTCAGGAGGAAAATCAAGTAGGTATATAAACTGTCTATTTTCTCAATGCGTAATTTTTTAAGCCGAAGTGCTTTAAGAGAATATAAGTGAAAAGAATTTATTAAACACATAAACCATGGCCTCCAACAAGGAACTATCTTGGTCCCACTTCTTTTTATTTTCACAACGAACGACTAAATAATGGTTACTAATCTTATGGTGTCTCTTAACATAGAGTTAATACATAAAAGGGTCTCCTTTTAAGTGAAAAAAAAATAAAGATCTTTCTTCGGTATCTTTTTCAAAACCCATACCTTTAGTTCGTCTATGTGATGCAGCAGTCGCCATGATATCCTGTAAGGAGGCGCTGGTCAGCAACGGGGGCGGAGGCGGGGTCTCCTCTGTGCGGGGTGGCATGGCTGTTGACATTCAGATCACATTAACTTCATAATAGCAGTCAGACTGTTACATCTGAAAATAGAAAAGTTACTAAAATTGGAACTACAAGAAGACTGATAAATATAGACTTACACAACTAACTCTTCATCTTCGTCAATGTAAACTTTTTAAAACTTGAAGCATCATTATATTCTCACAAATACATTAAAAACTTGGAAACAGTTTAATAGGGAATTTCTATTTTTATAATGAGCGTTACAAAGTGGTAAAATTTTTAATACTTAAGATTTTGGTGAGATTTTGGTTATACAAACAATTAAATACAATAGTTGTATTCAATTTTACTGAAACTTCTGAACTTCTTTACCTTTCTATATTAGAATACGTTGACATATTCAATACAATAAAAGTATATTATGAACCACAACCACAAAAATCATCAAATCCAACAAACTTCTGTGCAAAATCACGTAGCCCATGCTAGTGGCATATTCAACGTTCCACGCGAATATATTTTGTGTTAAACCTATTTCCATTTCCACCAAAACATAAATGATACATTAAATTGCAGTGATATCCACAAAGCTGTGAGTTATGGCATGGCAGTTGATAATATCTTTTCTATCCAATCTTTTATTAATAGATTTTTACTACCAAGTATAATGTTTATTAATAACGCTTTGCTTTAAGTAATTTTAACCACCGAACTTTTAAAAACGATTTTCTTAGGGACCCCGCACACTACAGACTTTCTATCGGCCGATAGTTTCGTCTGGTTCATAAACAGTACGAAAATGTATGCAAGTCCGCATACTTACTACAACGATTTCGGAGTATCGGCTGATCTTCATACTGATTATGAGCCCGACCAAACAATCGGCCGATGGAAAGACTGTGGTTTGAGGGGTCTCTTAAGCTTGCGATAGTATTAAATCGCCAAACAGACCCGATTACACAAAGATGGATAGATAAATTAACAACTGTAAAGCACGAGTGTGACAAATGTATTCGACATTTGTTTATTTTTTCACAACCCTACAACCACCACCATCACCACCACCAGACAAGTAAAACAAAAACTGCAGAACGAAAAGGACGTCTCATCCGTTGAAAACAGTTATTTACACATAAATTCACACTAGGACTTTAGGTTTCGGTCACAAGAAGCCTTCTAACTTACGTAGGGGTCTCGGAGGCGGGGGATCGTTTAGGGACCTAATTGGATGCGACAGTCTTTTGTGCTCCAAAGTCTTCCAATATGGCTTCGGTTCCCGTGGCCAAGACCCTGTATTCGTATCCACGTTGGGATTCTGCTGAGTTTGCAGCGAGTACTTCCTGAGCGTCACTTCAGGCGTCTTTCTAGGTTCTGGGCAAGGAGGTTTCCTTTCTAAACTTTGAACGATTTCCCCGATAGATCCGCTCGGCTTTTTAGGTGTCTCTTTGGCGCTAGGCGCTCTAGATAGGGATATCACGGACTTGGTTATTGGCGCAATTTCTTTTACTATTTTCGAACTATCTTCCATTGGGTCCGAGTAGTCTTTCGAGCCTCTTTTTGGTTTCTTCACTCTTCTGGGAACTTTGAGAATCTCTTCTCTGGTAACAGAAGCAAATTCTTCAGTAGCACTGAATGTTTTCTTGTAGATTTTATCATCGTCCGCTACGTTTTTGTTATCAATTGGTGCTATTGTAGGAAAGTTGGGCTCTCCGATTTCTTCATAGTAATTTTCCTGCTCCGATTGTCTTCTTTGTGTAGAGATTAGCGGCAGAAACGGATTAGTAGTAGGCATGCGAACATCCTCCTTCACTCTGTCTCTACTTGGCACTTTCGGCATAGTGAAACTTTGAGTAGAATTAATAAAGAAAGGAACATTTTCCATTGGTTGATAATATTGATTGTCGATTAACCAAGCCGGTGTTTTCGACAATTTCACCACTCCAGATTTCGCGGGCTCCGATGGTTTTAATTTACTTGGGGACGGTGATTTTGAATCGGCTCCATTATCACTGGCACCAAAAGTTTTCCAGGACAAAAATGGCAATTGTTTCCCCTTATTTTTCTGGTACAACCCTTTCTTTTCAATTTTCGGCTTTTTATCTTTTATGTCATCAATATTTGGGGCTTCTAAAAATTTTGAAGCCGTATACCTGTTATCTCCAGCAATAACTTGGTCCATATCATTATAGTATACAGTAGCACGCGGTTTAATTTCAGGCTTAACCTCTATTTGTTCCTGATGCTGGTGCGGCTTGAAAAATATTGGTTGTATAAGCACTGGTATGATCGGGGAAGTACGGTCTATGATTCCTTGACCGTTCACTATTTTGATAGGAGTCATGAACGTCTTTAACCGTTGATTAGGCCTGCTTTGATGCATATTAACAATATCCCGATGAGTTGTTGTTACTTGAGGTATATCCGGACGCGTAATATCGTTCATTGAATTTATCTTTAAATGATAACTTACGTTGTCATCTATGGGTATCTCTGGATCAGACTCTTTCACATCAGGTTCATTATTATATGCGAAAAATGGATTTGTATTTTTGGAGACAGTGTCTGTTTTTTCAATAGTTGGTAATTTTTCTTTAGCTTCAGTTTTGGTTATGACATTTTTTATTTTAGGTTGAAATATGTCGTCTTGCTCAACTTTAATTTCTGGAGGTAAACAATCTCTTTTGGTAGATTCCTTTGCTTTCTCTACAACTTTAGTAATCTCTTTGGTATCTTTCATAGAGCTATTTGGAGATCTTTTTGTTATGCCGCCTGTGATTCTTTGTAAAGCTGCCCTGAAACTCGACTTTAATTCTTCGTTTACTTTCTTTATATCCTTATCAAGTTGTACTTCAGGAGGGGTTCCTGGTGCACTTGGAATCTTTTCAATATCTGTTACTAAATCAGTCATAGATGCAGACTTTATTTCATCAGGATATGGATAAGGTAATATGGATTCGGCTTTGATAACTGGTATGTTTTCATCAATAAGTTTCGAGTTAGTGTGTCCTATGTTTGGCTGTGACATGGCTTTGAATATTTCGGTAACACCATTCTTATTTTTTTTAATAGGCGAACCAAACACGCTATCGGAACCTTCTGTGTATAAAGATATGTCGCTAAAATTAACATTGTTATTACCTAAAAATTCTATACTAGTAGCCTCTTTCAATACATCTTTGAATTCTGTATTAGCATTCAAATTTTCCATGCTATACGACTTTGGTTTACCATTATAAATGCCTGATAAATTTCTGCTGAAAATTGTTCTATTCCTAGGTTTAACTACATTACAAGATTCTGATTTGGAAACTAACTTAGCACTATTCAGATCAATGAGATCGTTTTCTTCGGGCGCTTTAGGTGTGTCTTCGTGCTCCACGGCATCTTGTCTCTTGATCTTTTCCACAGAAAAGTCAACAGCGTCTTGCCTCGGTAGCACCTTAACTTCAACTGATGGTACAACTACTTCGGATGTTATTCGTGGTTCGTTACTATTATCAACTGTATCTCTTTGATTGTCTTCGTCATTAGTTTCATCCGTTGTTACATTATCTATGTCTAATTTGAAATCTTCCGGTAACAGTTCACTGAAAGTGCTTGCTGTCTCCGATGCATTACTGACTCTACAGAAGGCTTGGTCGACTATACTCTCGTTGACTAAAGGAGGGTCTGTCACACTATGGACTCTAGACAAGTATCTTGAGGTGATACTCTTAAACACGTCTTTGGAATTCGTGGAACAATCACTTTGCGAGTCCGAATAGAGAGAGTCCTTCGAGAGTCTCTTTTCATCGTCCGAGCAGTTGTGAACGCTATCCACAGAGTCTGACTTGTTAACACCTGTTTTGATACACCAAATAGTGATTAGACATTGGATATTGACAAAATGTAGAGATTTATGATACAGTACGTTTATACACTGTTAGTAATAAGAAAGAACGCGAAGATAAAAAATTATAGAGGTGCCCTTGGATTTTGATATTTAATTAAATGCTTAAATAATAGCCAATTATGTACAATCATTATATTTTAGAGAGGGCCTTCACAAAAACCATGCATATAACTATAACTTAAGAGAGACTGATAAAAGATTGTAATGATTCGTTGATACAAATCGACCGCCATTTTAGTCAAGATATTGCCTTTTAATCCTTTGGCCGCCGGAAAAAAAATCTTTTGTTATCGACGCATATAAGGGGGACACCGTTCAACGGGTTAAAATTTATATTCTTCAAGGGCACTTCTATAATAGAAAAAATGTCTACAATATTTACAAGCTTATTTACACAAAATTAGTGCGTGGTAATGTATGTTAATTGACAACATTTCAAATGTATAACAAAACTACAATACAATTTGAGGCGTAAGCTTTTGGAATAGGCACTTTATTTTTGTTATACCGAATAATCTGGACATTTCATACTTCGGGTTCCCTATGTCGTACAATTGCATATGCAAAATGATTGTCCAGCTTTTATTTACAGCTAAAATCAATTGAAATATCATATATCCTACAAGGGTCCAGATTTTTATATGAATGGACAATCATTTGGAACGTGGAGATTATTATAGACCTGATTTACAAAATGACTTTGCAAATTAAACTAAGACTTTTAAAAATTATAGCGCTTTATGCTTTACAAAAACAAGTGAAAAAATGTGGGAGTTTTTTTATTATTTGGGATAACTCTATAAAATATTTTGAAATGTTGTCAAAACCAAAGATCCGTTTAGCGTCAAAGAAATTAATGTTGACACAAGTCGATTGAAAAGAACAAGTCGCCTTCAAGGGAGAAGGTATAAAACGTGATGAGACGGAAGATCTACATAGACATTTGAAGAATCGAAACATACTCAAATTCATACTAAAGTCATGCTAATAATACCTTATACGAGTATCTTATGTTCTAAGTCATTCGCAAACGAAATATCCATTTCAGAGTAAAAATCAATAAAAAAACATCACACAGCCACACATCAACTTGGATACTGTCAAAATCACTATCACAAAAATCTTTAACACATTCAGCGCCGTATATCTTTAAAACTACATGCGCAACGGATTTTGATGCTGTTTTTTTAAAAGATTTAAAATAGGTAATTCAAGAGGAAGGTTTATACATGCATAATATAGAAACCCTGACAATTTTAGAGGTTTCTAATGTGTTTTTTTAAAAAAGTTTAATAATTAATTAAAATCTTCTTCTAATAAAAATGGATCTTCTAAATATATGTAGGTACCTACGCCCATTACTTTCGAACAACTGCATTTTTTTCATTTTTAAATATTTATTACAAAAATAGTTTGGCTCAAAAGTATGGCGATACTAAGTTTACCTGTAAGTACGTTGAGGCGCTGTAAGTAACATAGGTACTTTCAATAAAGCATATAAAAAATCTCCGCTCATACAGGCATTACTCAATCCATCGATCTACACATGCCTCTTAACCCATTCGCCGCCACTCACCCTTGAGCGAGTGTATCTGGTCCTCCAGCAGGCGGATGCGGTCCCGCGAGGCCTTGTTCTCGGAGACGAGCCGCTCGAGCTCGCGCTGCGCCTCCGTCTTGAAGTCATTGGCGACGCGCACCGTCATGAGTAAGTCGCTTTGGAACTGCTTCCATTCCGCCTCCTGGAGGTGCGGTGATGGAAAGGTTAAGTGAGAAGTAAAATTCTAAGTCTAAAATACTACTATACTATTAATACTAACATTATAAATGCAAGAGGTTGTTTAGAAGTTGAGAAATTATATGTCAAAGGGGTTTGTAAAGGGGCGGTGCTAGGGAAGAGGCGGGGCTTGTAAAAAAGCGTCATTCACGTCGCGCTCGCGGTCCCTCACTAGTTGCGCATGCCTTGCGCGTATATCCTGCAGCTGCCTTTGGTCATCGGCGGCAATGAGATACCGAGTGGGCTATGATTTCGTTACGTTTAGTGAATTGTACGTCATGATGGGGCGTGTGCGAAGGGCAAAGGTGGGAAATGATGTAGCAAGGGGCGGTGCTAGTAAAGGGGCGGGGCCTGTAAAGGGGCGGAGCGTCACTCACGTCGCGCTCGCGGTCCCTCGCTAGTTGCGCGTGCCTTGCGCGTGCATCCTGAAGTTGCCTCTCGACATCGGCGGCAGTGAGATACCGAAAGTGGGCCAATACTTTCGTTACGTTTACTGAAGTGTATATCATGATGGGGTATGGCAGGGCGGCGCGATCGAAGGGCGAAGGTGGGAAATGTTGTGGCAAGGGGTGGAGCTAATGTAAGGGCGGGCCTAGTGAAGGGGCGGGGCTTGTAAAGGGCCGGTGCTTATAAAGGGGCGGGGTGTCACTCACGTCACGCTCGCGGTCCCTCGCTAGTTGCGCGTGCCTTGCGCGTGCGTCCTGCAGCTGCCTCTCGACGTCGGCGGCGCGCGCCAACGCCTCACCCGCTCGGCTCATCAGAGTCAGCTTCTCGTCTGACGTCACTTGCACCTGACAACACATAGATGGATAGATATTTATTGCACACCTTATAGTTGACTTAAAACTAGCTTTGTTTTATTGCCATAAGAATTTTGGCTCTAGACACTCTTTGAGTAATATGATTTGGAGAATGGTCAATCTACTTTATTACCCGACTGCCAAAGGACGATGTTTTTCGAATGTATGTACATAATATGGTTCTTTGTGGCCTCCTGTAGATTAAGAGGCTTAATGGAATTTGACGCATGAAGCATCGTTAGATTTGTCTTGTTCACGGGAATGTCATAAGATATATTTTATCCCGAAATTCCTATGTCACACACACATGACATGAAAAAAACAGTTTTTTAAACGCGTTAGCAAGCAATGAGCAAAACTTTTCTTCTCATACGGCCTACCGTCAAAGTACTGGTAGGAAAAAATGTTTGGCCAGCAAAAGTTTCATTAGACAATATGTGCAATAAAGAGTAAATAAATAAATAGATTACCTGTATCTGAAGCTCAGCCAAGTTGTCCTGCAGAGTCTTCATTTCGCCCTGCAGCGCAGATTTCTCTTGGCGCAGCTGTTCTAGCTGGAACTCCAGTTCCGATATCGTCGACTTCGCGTTGTTGCGTGACACCTGGTAAAAGTAAAAAAACAGGACACTTAATTTTAACGTCAAATGACAAAGTCCATCCCGCTATGTCAATCCCGATGCTAATCCTTTTATCAATATCCCGACGGGATGAACAACAAATGTTTGACACATTTAAATACAAAGCCTATCTGAAAATTAAAAAGAAAATTAATTTTATTACTAGTGTGTGTGTGTATTTGTGTTCGAATCTGTGTATAAGCGTGAATGTATGTGCGCGTGTGTACGTTTGTTTGTAGTATGTGGGCGTGCTCACGTGTGTGTGTGTGGGTGCAAGTGTGTGCATGTGTGAGCGTGCGCGTGTGTGTGTGCACATGTGAGTGCGTGCGCTCGTATGTGTGTGTGTGTATGTGAGCGTGTGCACGTGTATGTGTGTGTACGTGTATGAGTGCGCCTGCCCGTCTACCGCGCTGTAACGGCTAGCAGACGTACCAGCGCGTCGTCGTGCAGCTTGCGCGCGTCGGAGTGCGCGCGGTCGAGCTGTCTCTGCGCGTGCGCCAGCCGCTCGGCTAAGGCGTGCGCGCGCGCAGCTTGGGCCTCGGCCTCGCGCCGCGCAGCGCTCGCGGCGGCTTCCGCTTCCGCTGCACCTTCCACCACCACTGCGCGTTCTTCCAGCTGCAAAACCAAATAACAATATTTTTTAGCAAAAAAAAAACCGAAGTCAAAGAACGTAGAGGATTTTGGGCACTGTGCGTCCGCGCGTCGCATAGTAACGTTTGTGAATACGGCCGTTAGTATAGCACAGCATAAGTCTAGACTAACCTTAGCCTTGGCAGCATCCAGCAGGTCGGTAAGCGTGGCGACCTGGTGCTCCCTGGCCGCCGCCACTTCCCTCGCGCTCTCGGCCTCCTGCTCCCACTGAGAGCGCTCAGCTTCCAACCGCTCCACACTGCTTTCTAAATTCCTGTTAAATCCAATACCGATAGTGTTAGTTGATGAAGCCGGTAGTTAGTGCAAAATCATATTTCACTAGCCGCATAACTCCGTCAACTAAACTGCACAAATCTCACCTAATCCTCTCATTGAGCGACTCGTTCTCTTTGGTTTTCTCCTCTAGCGCTGTCTTAGCTTCGTTTATTTCAGCCTCTAGTTGCTCCTGCTTCGCCAACAGATGGCGTTTCTCCTCTTGCGACACCTAGAATATTAACAGGCTTGTGGATTTGTTTTTATTTATTTGGTATCGTGCATCAAAAAACGGTCAAGTGCGAGAAGAACTCGCGCACGAAGGGTTTTTGATTAGATTTCAAACGTGCTGATGCTGGTTTTGACGTCAGGCCAAAAAAAATATGGAAGCCCCCCTAAATATGGTTTTAATTTTAATTTTATTACTCATTATTTATGTAAAAATACCTATAAGTAATTATTACAAGTACCTATATACATCATCATTTGCCTGCCCTGTTCCCATTATCTGGGGTCGGCGCAATATGTTTTTTTCTTCCATTCACCTATAAACATATTTTATTTAAAAATAGATTTAGTACCTTTAGGACGGCAAAGAGTTGTTGGTCTGCGTCACCAGACACTAACGTCTCAGGTTCGACTCCTTCACGTAGTAGCAATTCTTGAAGAGTATCCACCTGAAAAGAGAAAATAATAGTTTGCACACAATGAGGCATGTGAAAACATTTTTTGAGAGTTGGTACGGTGTCCGATAAGTTATAAATATTAATGTCACAAATAGTAACAACAATACATTGTAACAATACAATATAAAACGCAACTACATAATTGAGTTCTTTATAAAACAATGAAACTAGTTAACACATTTAGTTCTACTTCGCATTAACAGATGGCGCTGTCCCACTTTAATCCGCGCAAGCGTTGTGATTTCACCAACGCATATAAGTAGTCGAAGTCTGGTTCTTCGGCGAATTACATCGCTATGGATTCTATCAACCGCAAGCATCGAGCGCTCCATTGCCCATTGTGCAACTAGTTTATTTATCAATCCGCCGAAACATGGTCTTTCACCGTAGGGAGGTGAGAGACCAGTTTCGGCACCATATATCATAATTAATATTATAAAGAGAAAAGATTTGATTGTTTTTTTTTTGTTTGTTTGCATCGAATAGGCTCCGAAAGTACTGGGCCGATTTGAATAATTCTTTCACCGTTGGAAAGCTACACTATATCCAGTGAACATAGGCTATATTAAATTCCGAAAAAAAATAGGGATCCATACTAAAACCTAATAATGTAACCCAAGGTGTAAAAGAATTACAAAAAAAAACTTTCTCAGATCGCGTGCGCTGCGAAACCTATTGATTATAGAACAAAATAATGTACTACGACTTTACAGAACACACAATTATCTAAAAAAAATTGTCGCGTCAGAATAAGTCTATCTGTTATAATTACGTCGCAATAACCGAAGCGAAGCGGCGGTATAAACATGACGGTTGAAGGCGTAGCTAAATACCACAGGCCGATGACGGGCAGTAGCATCACCGGAGCGAAGACTGCGATAGGCTGATGATGATGATGAACACAGATGTCGCTACGGTCGCTACACAGCGCCACAGCTAAATACCGCAGGCCGATTACGGGCAGCATCGTAACCGCTGTCCTGCGAACGCCAACCCGCCTCCCCAGCGTGGCTATTATATGGGCAGATTCGAGCCTCCAGACGTTTGCCCAAAGTAACGAAATACTGAAGAGACCTATGTACTACAGTGGACTGCGATGTGCTGATGATGATAGGTACATCGTGAGGCGATTATAGGTCAAGCCCTGGGGCTTGGAGGATGCTTGTCCAAAGTGGCGAAGAACTGGAGAGGCCTATAATGTATATCTCCTGACCTTAGTCCGGCTGTCCTCAAGCTTCTCAGTCTGCCGACACAGCGACTCCAACAGCACCTGCTTCTCGTCTGTCAGCCGCTCCATGTCAGCGTGAGCGTCGGCCAGCTGCGACTGCAGGTCGGCTAGCTCGGCCAGGGTCGCTTGCAGCTCTTCGCTTGTGCTGGAACAGAGACGCTGTTATTGTAGAGGAGTGTAAGTGACATAATACGAGTATGTTACTCGAATGGTGACTGATATAGTGATCTATCAACGCACAGCCCAAATCACTGGACGGATTGGGCTGAAATTGGGCATGCAAGTAGATGTAATGTCGTAGGCATCCGCTAAGAAAGGGTTTTGATCAATTCTACCTCCAAGGGGATAAAATAGGGGATAAAACTCAATAGAGTTTGCTAGCTGTGCCCGCGACTTCGTTCCCGTGGAATAGTCGCGGGCACAGCTAGACCATAGAGAGAAGATAGACTAATCTTCTATCTCTATCTATACTTACTTATAATAAATCTGTAGAGGTCAATTCTGTATATTAAATATATTTTCAAAATAAATATCAGGGGATGATTAGTGATCGATACTGATGCCAAAAATGCAATCAGTAAAATTTTTGTCTGTCTGTCTGTCTGTCCCTTTGTCTGTCTGTCTGTATGTTATTTATAGAAAGCGAAAACTACTGGACGGATTTTAACGAAACTTAGTACAATTTATTCTTCATACTCCTGGGCAGGTTATACCTGCTGAATAAGTGTATACTTTTCATCGCGCTACGATCAATAGGAGCAGCAGAGCAGTGTTGGGAAAACGGGAGACATTTTTATATGTGTGTTTGAACGCGCATCACGCAAAAACTACTACATGGAATTGAATGCGGTTTTAAACAATGTATTGCTAGAGGTCTAATGTTAAATTTGGGCACCATTTGATGGAAATCCGTTATTTTTGAAATCCAATATCCACGCGTGCGACGCCGCTGGCACAGCTAGTAAAGCTATAGTTCATTCGCGTTAAGAAAATAGTGACTGACAGGTCACTGACAGGCCACTAGCCAATTAAAACGCTAGAAATTATATTTTCTTTTAATTGGCTAGTGGCCTGTCAGTGACCTGTCAGTCACTATTTTCTTAACGCGAATGAACTATTATAAAATTTTCATTAACACGAGATTTAAAGATTGGTAGGATATCTTTGTGTCTAGTTTTCTCAAATCAACTGTTTGGTGTGCAATAAAGAATACATTACAATCTATTTTTTATCAACCAATCCCACTCGGTGCAGCCTCACCTATAATGGTGCTCCTCCATCTGCAGTATGCGGTCCTGCAGACAGGCCACGGACACCTCGCTGAGCGACGACGACGAGTGCTTGTCCCACTCGGGCGTGCTGGCCTCGCCGCTGTCGCCCTCGCCCTGTAACATAAACAGACTCGTCACTTACCTGGCAGATATTTTTTTTTTATAGTGGCTCGACATAATGGCTTCCCTACGCCTGATGGAAAGCGAAAGAGAAGCCCAAGTCGCTGTGACAACGGGCAAGTAACTGATCAGTTACCTGTCAGTTGCCACCGCCATGCCGGCCCAACCCCAACCCCCCATGAGCTCCGGAAACTTTTAACTAGTTTACCCTACTCACCGGCAGAAACACGACTCAGAGGTCATTTGACTGCGGTATTCTATATGGTGGAGGTCCTTACCCGGACGGGCGGCTCAATTCGAGCGAAGATTCGCTATGCCCTTTAAATAAATATGATATGAGATATGTTCTAGATAGGCGGTTAGTGCTTCATCTAATCATACCTGGTCCGTACCGCATCCGTAGTGCGGGATACGACCTTGCGTAGCGTAACTAGCATAGCACCTGAACGAGATTCACCCGTAGGTAGTACGCGCAATGAATGCTTGTAGCGTGACACTCGAACGCACTTCGCCCGTAGTGCGGCCAGCAGGTGCTTGTAGCGTAATACCCGTCCGTAATTGATATACGACCTTCACCCGTAGTGCCATAGGCGCTCGTAGCGTAACAACTGCCGCACATCACCCGTAGTACGCCCGAGAAATACTCGTAGCGTGCTACTCGGCCGCACCTCACCCGTACGTAGTGCGGGCAGCAGGTGCTTATAGCACGACACCAGCTCGTATCTCCCCCGTAGTGCAGCCTACGACCGCTTCAAGCTTGACATAGAAAGCGCTTCTTCCGTAGTGCGGGCGGCAGACGCTCGTAGCGTGACACCAGACTGCACTTCACCCGTAGTGCGCAGACGCTCGTAGCGTGACACCCGACCGCACTTCACCCGTAGTGCGGCCGGCAGACGCTCGTAGCGTGACACCCGACTGTACCGTATCCGTAGTACGCGCGGTGAACGTTCGTTGCGTGACCCCCGTAGCGCGGGCGGCAGATCCTCCTAGCATAACACCCGACCGCACTTCACCCGTAGTGCGGGCGGCAGACGCTCGGTGCGTGACACCCGTAGTGCGGGCGGAAGACGTTCGTAGCGTTACTCCAGGACTAAGCACTAGTAATTGCTTATCTAGCCTATCACACTAACACTGTGCGCCAGCGCGATGGAGGCGGGCGCGGAGGAGTGCATGCGGCGCGGCGCGGGCGCGAGCAGCAGCTGGCGCTTCTCGCTGTCGGAGAGCGGCGAGTGCGCGACGCCCCGCAGCCGCGCTCGCAACGCGCCGTTCTCGTCCGCCAGCCGCTCCATAGCGGCGGAACGCTCCGCTTCGGACGTCTGTGGGGCAAGTGTGAACGTGCTTTTATTAGAACACTTAAATAACAAAACACAACCGGCTGCCAAGCAATAGTTTTAGCGTCCTGGGCGAACTTTCTACCCAACCAATGGCTAATAAAAGAAGGAAAAAAGTAACTAGGTCTATATAAGAAGTGAAAAAACATGACATTTGGGCGCCCTTTTCTGATCTATCACGTGGCCCCTATATATCAGGCGCCCTGGGCGATCACCCAACCGCGCCCTACTCTAAGAGCAACGGTACAGACTGTTTTAAGTAGACCGAGAGACCGATTGCTTGAAGCCTGCGCTCGAGCAGTCCGTGTACGGCCGCTCTTATTGCTGACAAGCCAAGCTTAGTGACTTAGTAAATTTTCCCCCAAATGACAATTGACGTTGGGGGAGGCCTAAGTCCAGCAGCATACGTTTACAGTCTGATGATGATGATGATGATTAAATAGCTACCAGAGAATTATCATCAAGTCTTAGTTGACGGCAGACGGCTCACCTGATGGTAAGTGATAACCGCCGCCCATGTACATCTACAACATCAGGAGTTACAGCGGCGCTGCCGGCCTTTAAGAAAGAGGAATGCTCTTTTCTTGAAGATTTAAATATTGTTTAGAGAGAAATTAAATCATAATAATTAATTGCATTAATTTATGTGGTAAATAGAGAGAAGTGTGCAATAAAGAGTATCTATCTATCCATTTTACTTCCGAGAAAATCATTTATGTAGACAGTAATTAACATTACTTATACAAATGCTTATTACAGCTGATCAATCCATAATTAACAGATTTCTACCCACAGGCCTACTATCATATAAGTCACGCAATTAAAAAGAACCGGCCAAGAGCGAGTCGGAATCACGTACCGAGGGTTTTGTACTAAGTTTAATTAATAAAAAGATTTGTATGATAAATAAAAATGTATTGTTATCGCAAGTTTTTTTTATCTGTGCTTTAAAGGCGTTGCTTCGTACCTAATTTTAAGATTTTGAGTTCACGGGAAGTAAGTACTTGATTTTGCGTGAGAGTGTCGAAAATTTACAGCACAAACGGCTGTATCTTTTTTTTGCTAGCTGGCTTTTTTTCACAACAAAATCAAACTTCTGACTAAAGGACAGACTTGAATATTTATTATGAGTTTCAGCTTCATACCTCGACGCGTTCCTGACCCTTTTTGTCTTGACAGACAGACAAACAACAAAGTGATCTTTAACGGTTCCGTTTAATCCTTTTAATGTACGGTACCCTAAAAACAACGATCGCTAATTGCGGACATTCGCAACATGTCTGAGACGAGACCGTTTTGTTTTGTACCAGCACGCATTCCGTGTCAATCTCAAAATAATTTTGTTTAGTTAAGCGGGATGAATCAAGTCCAAGTTATTTTAACAAAAGGGAAGATATGGCTGAATTTATTACTGCAATTCAATGTACAGTACGCAACATAAGAACAGACTAATAAACTAACATGCCTAACCTGATTTAAAAAACTTGGCTAACCAACAAAAACGCAAAGTTACGAGGGACTTTTTGCTATTTCCTGCGTTTAAAATGTTGGTTTACTTTTTGTCGTGTATGTACGATAGTGTCTGTCTGGCCCGTTGGCAATAGGTTTTTATCCAGGTCAAGTATTCATGAGGTGAACATTCGATTTGGACCTTTAATATGTACTTAGGATGCGTTTTAACATAAGCGAGGCAGCGCGGAACTGACAAAATAACAAAAGTGCTCCAGCTACTTATTTTAACACCTTGACTGTCCTTATCACTGCTTGTAGTGCACAGGTATTGTTTGTCTATTGTTTATTTTGCGGGGGCAGCTAATGGGTTAAGATCGGAGCAATGTATATCTGATAACCATATACCACTTCTCGGCAAACCTAGATACTGTAGGACGCTCTCAAGCCAGTAGAAGTGATAGTTTGACACTGGGAAATGGTAGGCGCGAGAAGCCCAGGATCGAGCAAAGTGGCCAACAATAGGCTATTATGGCTAAAAATTGTAATTACTCCGTTTTTTAGCTTATTCAAATTATAGCCCGTTGAAATTACGCTTGACGTCACTCGGTGAGGCATTTTTACGGGAGCGAGTGACGTCAAAGACTCCCACTCCTAACTTTTGATGCCTTGTATCTTTGCTATTGTTTATTTGAATTAAAAAAGAAAAATATGTCTTTATTTTTGAATAAGCTAAAAGACTAATTATAATTTTTAGGCTTAATAGCCTATTGTAGAGGCCTATGTCCAGCAGTGGACTGCGAGACCCTAATGATGATGGTATTTGTAGCTCACCTTCATTCGTTCAAGTTCAACTCGCAACCGCTCAGCCTCCGCCGCCTTCTCCAGCAGCTCCTCGACCCTGGTCTGCAGCTGGGCTCGGTCCATGGTGCTCGCCTCCAGCTCCCTTCGCAGGGCGTCGATCTCCCTGGCTCCCGATGCTAACGATGCCTAAAATGTGACATGAGACGCCATGGAATCATTTACGGTTTAGTTTGAGGCTAGATGGCGCTGTGCCCGCCCAGTGGGACATGACGTTGTGATTTTTTACCTTTTACTACCTTGGTAGCGTCACCGGAACAAGTAGCTACGCCCTGCGATCGCCAACCCGCCTGCCCAGCGTGGCGATTATGGGTATATCCTCCAGATGCTTGCTCTAAGTGGCGAACAACTGGAGAAGCCTATGTCCAGCAGTGGACTGTAATAG
The DNA here is from genome assembly GCA_031163375.1 of Conogethes punctiferalis. Classification (NCBI taxonomy): domain Eukaryota; kingdom Metazoa; phylum Arthropoda; class Insecta; order Lepidoptera; family Crambidae; genus Conogethes; species Conogethes punctiferalis. The sequence continues at coordinate 10,597,563 of CM062097.1, read as the reverse complement.
GCTGATGATGATGATGACTACCTTGGTGGCTCAAGTCACATGTACCGGATTCGATTCCCAGTCAGATCAATACTTCAGTCTTAGTTCGTCGTAAAGGGTACTTTAATTTTGATACCTGTGGTTAGAGTGCATTTTCCAACGCATTAATTAATGACATTTTATGTATTATCCTTGTTAAGAACTCAGTGTCTGTTGTTCCACAATCGTATATAATATGGAGAAATGTCTCCATTGACTACCTATAGCCTGAAAAATTATCTGTGGCTATTCACAATAATACGGCTCTGCAGGGCTATTCACATTCTCCATGTTTTCCTTTCGAATAACGTTCTTTCAAATTTATATCATGAGAGGCTATACTCTAACGCTAGAACGCTAAATTTACAATTGATGATACTCGTAACTCTTGGGAATATTCTACTAACCAATTAGTGAAAGCCACTTTAATACGGCAACCACATCAGCAATGGCTTTGAAGTTTAACTGTCATATCGTAACATAGCGTTCATATTTGTAAAAACTCTAATTATCAAAACCAAACTCTGCATAATCATAACCGATAGTATAGTGCGTGCCACTAAAGATGAGACTTGCCGAGCGTCCTGGCAGGTACCGTCGTTCAAAATGTTATCCTTAATTTTTACTTAAATTCAAGAAGTACCTATACGGTAATATTCGTATTGGTATAGGTAGAGTCTATCTTATGAAAGTAAGTAGTGGTGGTCGAATCACGCGGTCTCTCAAGTCTCATCTTTTGTGGCACGCATTGTACAGGGCTTTAATAAATCGTAAACATTTGATATACTAACCTCAGATGGTACTCGAGGCCTGAGCTCAACCTCCTGGAAGCCGGGCATGTGTTCCGCGTTGAGCGTCACCGGCAGGCTGACGCACTCCTGCGAGCCCCTCTCGCCTACCGACAGCTCCTCGGCACTCCCATACTCGTGCGCCCTCACCGGCCCCTCCTCATACCCTTCCAAGCAAAGCTCAGGGTCTTCCAGCACCGCATTGTTGTTCCCCAAATCCTTCTTCTTATGGGGTTTATGCAGCTTCTCCTTGGAGCCGAATATCTTTAAAGACTTATCCCTGGCCGGTGCGACTTTGTGGTGCTTCGAGTCTAAGCTAGATACGGAGGGCGCTCCCTTCAGAGTGGTCTCCTGCTTCCCCTGGCTCGGCCCTCTACGGAACAACGACTTGAACTTCATCATCTTGTTCGTCTATATCATGTTCGTTCGTTTCACTGGTCGAATGAGTTCGTTTGCATGTTCGGCTTGAATCGTTTTGGCGCATCGACGGCACGTGATCGGATTGCGTTTGTTACATTTTGTTTGCCTGTGTTGAGATTGACGGTTAAATAAGGGTGTTACTAGACCAATACGGATGATGACAAGGTATGAAAATGAAGAAAATAATTAGTCCGTCTCTTAGATAATAAAAAAATATAAGACCCGTATTTTTTGTTTTGTCGAAATAACAAGAAAATACTTAGATATAGCGCATTAAAGTTACGGAGTGGGGGCTAACTACGTCACGTTAGAGTATATTTTGTACTCTAACGTGACGTCATGTGACATTTAAAATCAATGTATCTTCGTAAGTTTTTGAACAAGAGGCAAAATAAAAAATACGTATCCAATATTTTTCATTAATCTATATGATGGACATTAAATTATTTTTTAGTCATCATCCCAATTGATTGGTCGGCGATCGATGACATCGACCGATGGCAGAATCAATTGTCGATCGATGTCAGAATCGATTGTTGAACGTCGATCGACAGCGATCTGTATGGAACAAACTACTGATCGACGTCGGTAGACCAATTGAATTTTCAGTCGACCAATTGGTCTGGTAACACCCTAAAATCTTCGTTTAGGAGGACGCGAGGTGTTTAAGTGGGGACAATTAAATGCCTTAAACAACAACAAAGTATGGATGCGTTTAAGGCGCAGAATTTTTGCTGACGAACGATGGCACTCGACACCCTGTGCCTCTTTAACGAGCCCTAATTGATTCGTATTAGATAATAATGTTTTGGTACGTGTTACATGATCAATAAATCGCGATAAGCTATCTCGTCCGTTTGGTGAAGTCTGTCGTAGCAAGGTTTGTTTGATCGTAAACATTGAAATTTCCATAATAGTACATGGCATGTTTTTAGATAGCAGGTAGCTACTTGGTATAGGTTCCGCTCATAGTAACGGCAAGATGACGGCGTTATGTGGAAATATTTATCAGTTACTAAATAAAAAACCGGCCAAGTGCGAGTCGGACTCGCGCACGTAGGGTTCCGTACCACTGATTGAATGAAAAAATTAGGTAATTTGATTTATGACGTTTAAAAAAAAACTACTGTCTAGATTTCATTCAAACCAAATTTCGTTAGTAGTTTTTATAGTAATACACATCATATATTTTTTTCAGTTTTATCATGCCCATATTTTAGAAGTTACGGGGGGGGGGGGGGGACACATTTTACCACTTTGGAAGAGTCTCTCGCGCAAACTATTCAGTTTAGAAAAAAATGTTGTTAGAAACCTCAACATCACCTTCAAATACCTATCCATAGATACCCCACACGTATAGGTCTGATGAAAAAAAAAATTTGAGTTTCAGTTCTATGTATGGGGAACCCCAAAAATTTTGGATTTTTTTCTAATTTTATTTTCACATCTTAATGCGGTTCACAGAATACATCTACGTACCAAATTTCAATAATGTAGCTCTTATAGTTTCGGAATAAACTGGCTGTGACATACGGACGGACAGACAGACAGACAGACAGACAGACATGACGAATCTATAAGGGTCCCGTTTTTGCCATTTTGGCTACGGAACCCTAAAAAGAAGAAAAAAATGCAATAGATCTAGTTGTAAAATTTAAAGGAAGTTGTAACTGTTATAAAACCTATATCACATTTCATTGTTCTTCTGAAACTTGGGCCTCAAAGAACGGTATAGATATATAGGAATAGGTCACTAAATAATCAGTATTGATGGCACCTTTATTAAATCCATTACTAATCACGAATGCACAAAACTTGTAAGTTATCAAAGAGGTCTTTTATTTTAGTTTTCCAACATAAAGAAAGAATAGTCAAAAGGCTTCGGGCAATTCGTTTATGTACGAATTTGACAAATGTTTCTGAGTTCCAATTTACTTCATAAAGTACCTTAGCAGTCTCAGATAAAAAGTAGTAGGTATATAATTTATTTATTTATTTACCACAATTCAAACGTAGTATGTATGTTTAAAGCGCTCATTGTTACATCTCTGAATGCAATATCAACAGCTACAATGACGTAGTTGGCGCAACATATTCTCATAAAGTTTAAGCAAGTAAGTACGTACGAGCGAAGCTGAATTGAATGCACTGTGACGCAAAGCCACAACAATACACAATCACAATACAGTGACATGCGCACATTTGGGCTTCAGACACTGGCCGATGCGATTCGAATGGAGTTATAGTTATACTATTATCATCATCAGGCTATTACAGTCCACTGCTACACATAGGCCTCTCCAGTTGTTCACCACAAGTCAAACACCTGGAGGATATACCCATAATCGCCACGCTTGGCAGGCGGGTTGGCGATCGCAGGTATACTAGGAAGGTATAAGTAGTTATCACCCGTAAACGAGGGAGTTATAGTTATAACAAAGTGGATATAAATCATCCGTAGCTCATTCAAAGCGAACTGTCGAATGCAAGCTTTTAGAACAGAAGGATGTTCATAGCATTGAATTACACCTTAGGCACCTGTGCTAGTCACCTAGGTGATTTGAGTATAGCATCTCCTCTATCTACTACACACACATACCCACACAAAAACAATTTAACACACACGTACACTCCTCATTCTGGGTTACCATTACCAGACCAATCGATTGATCTTCGATCGAAAGAATAATCAATTGGTCGACGTCGATAGGTGATCAGTATTTAAGAAACTATCAATCGATCGATATTATCGATCGAAGGAGGATTGGTAGATTCTGGTAACAGCCTTAGTCACATCTACACACTTGACTTCAAGTAACCGTTAATACTAAGTAATATATTAGCTTTGCTTGTTACTTTGTTATGTGTAATCTAAGGAAACAATTGTAATCTAAATTCATAAAAAGATTTAGACACCAGTTGAAAGTCATCTAGCCACACGCGCCATCCTCAAACTGCCCCTAAATACCATTATACACCAAGATAATCTACCAGATTTATGTAACTTGATGTGTGGCTGTGTGTACTTCAACCCTTACGTCCATAACCGCCCGAAGCCATTAGTGCGCGTTTGCTCTGCACTCAAAAAGCAATGAAACGTCTACCGTTACTCAATTTAGACCTAAATCCCTCGCACTAGTCGCCGGACATGCGTGCTCTCCCCCTGTGGAGCACCACGTGTTAGGCATTTTGTAGGACGACGGGAAACAAATAATAAAAAGGCATATCTGTGTAAAAAGGGAAAGAAAAAAAAACCGCATTTCTGTGTAATTTGAAAAGAAAAAGGTCTTAAAAAATATAGGTATACATAGCAGTCGGGACCCATTCTAATATATTTGCGATCCACTGACAAGACGTCTGGGTGGTTACGGATTTATAACCACCGGAATACGGAATAGAACCACCCCATCTGATCCCGTAGGTGTCATAGCAATAATTATCAGAAAACGGGCACCAGCGTTTACCTGAGTACAAATAAAACCTACTGGCCGTCACTAACCCGCCTAAGCGTGGTGACTCTAAAAGAACATTTTCTAAATATATTTTTTTCTTTCTTTCTTTGAAAATGACCATTGTCATTAGAGGACAGGTGCCAACAATGTACATGCGTATATATATATGCAGGCTGGTGATGACTAATTGTACCCTGTATACCCTGTATTGGGACTGGAGAAGCAGTGTAGAATCGTTCGTGGATCCACACTCCTCCAGATTTATGACGGTAACGAGAATACCGGGGAGTCTAATCTCTAACTAATCTGCCCTTGTGTGACAGACGGTGAAGGTCCGAAGAGAATCCGTACGAAAAAAAAATGGTAGTCACCCCATACACGCAAATATAGGGTGGTAGCCTATCCTTATCTGTCCTGTTTTACATTAAACGCGGGGTATCCCTTTGTTCCTCACGATTATTACGTTTTTTATTTCGTCTACACTTTTTCGCTCGAAAAGTTCATAAGTATGCTTTCAGACTAGATTCAGCTTTAACTGTGGTAAGCAGTGTTTATTATATCCTTCGTCTGGTGTGGCTTTGTACACTCAGGCAGGTGGTCATGTTTTGTATAACCGTACCAGCTGAATGTTGCAAAAGTAAACAAATATTGCGACTTGAAGGATAATTATTGCACGTAAGCTATTTTTTTAAATTTAAATCATAACATGTTTTTTTCACTTTATCGTTTTTCTTCAGCCCTTAGAAGGGTTATGCTGATTTGGTTCGCATTTATTTCTATAATTTTATTGGTAAATAAATTGCCGGGTAAGCATAATTAATTATAATATATGTACCTATTTAAAAAGGTCTTTAAAAGGATTAAATTCGAGGTTCCTACTTTAGGGGCAGCACAGACGGCACACTTTTTGTGCGATAGAGTCTGCGTCTGAGACATTTAAAAAGAGCGTCTAGGTCTGCCGACAGAATGATCGAAGATGTGCGTCGTGTGCGTTGAGTCTGTGAAATATCCGCGACAGATTTTTGCGCGACGTGTGCGTTACTTTACTGCATATAATTGCAAAAAAAGTGCATCACGGATAGTCTGTCGCCTGCGCTGCCCCTTACCATACAGAAATGTCACTTTACGAAAACAATAAATAAATAACCCAAGACATGCCACGCTGGGCCACACAGCGCCCCACGCTGGGCCACACAGCGCAACCTAGCCCCAAACTAAGCCGAAGCTTGTACTATGGAGACAACTGATAAACTTACTTAGATACATTTTTTTTTATAAATAAATACATATTATACATAGAAAACACCCAGACCAATACAAACAGACATGTTCATGAACACAAATGTTTGTACTGTGCGGGAATCGAACCCACGACCCTTGGCTCAGAGGGCAGACGTCACAACCAAATGAGCCATCGGTCCAGTATAATGACAGTTGGTATTATTACCAATGTATGTAACCACGAAGCAAATATGTAACGCACAGTCGGCGTTATAAACTAGCCCTACAGTCTGCGATCATAAATACACTAGATTCAGTGATGCATACAAAAAAGAAACAAAAATATGGCTCGAGTTTACTATAGCTTCCTACCTATGAGATACATACATACTAATACAAAAATAAGGTAATGTACAAAGCGATTTCATCAAGAACCATCCTTATTCCAATGAAAAAAGGTTTAGTTTTTTCTAATACGACTAATTATTTTAAGACATTTCGTTTAGCGATATCACCCAGAACTCGTAAAATTTTATTACCCTACGTAGTCAGCGCTTAGAAATCCAACTTTATTGCAATACGTTAAAGCTTAAAACTCAATAACGTCACCTGTGAAGATGTGATTGTTTTGACTTACCACTAAAAAATTATACGATAGAATACGGAACTCATGGAGTCGCTTTATTGATAAAAAAAATTAATTACATTACATTTTGCCTTACATTTAAATTACATTAAATAAAACTATACATTTCAAAGTAACGATTTAGTGTTGCCATAATAATCATATTGTCAGTATCTATTTTATAATGATTAATTTTTAACGGACTTCAAAAAAGGAGCAGGTTCTCAATTCGTCGGTATGTAATATTATTAAATTATTTACTGCGAACATATTCATCGATTAAATAAACAAAATATTGACAGAAACCAATAAAAAATATATAATAACAATCCACGCCTTTGATTATTTCCAGATATGTCTAGTTTATCAAAATGTATTGAGCATATTGTAGAATTTTTGCAAGGTCTGTAATGGTCTTCTCTTCTTTCTTGTGCGACAATGGATATCCATTCTGCACGGCGATATGGATCAGAGGAAAATCTACAATAAAATAAAAAAATAAATTAACCACTCCATAGTACATTTTGTTCCATTCACACAACCGACACTTTGGCCAAACATTGCTTGGCTCCAATGTTTGGGCAAATCGTTGGCCAGATGGCAAAATATTAGTTTTTAATAGTTAAATAATGTTTTTAAGAACATTTAAATAGATTTGACACTGTACTTACCGAAAAAATGATACTCCTTCGGAAACTTTACTATTACGGTGGCTATTTTCGCAGTTTTTAAAAACACACCGAGACATTATGGCACGTCTGAACGTTGGCTGTGGTTGGAGCAAACTAAACTCAAATAAGACCACAACTTTATTTGTGCTCTTATTTTTTGGTGCCATTTTTTAGACCGTGACACTTAATCTAGTGTATTTGTGATCGCAGCCTACAGTACACGAGTGGCTGTCGTGAACACCTACTAAATAGGCGAGCTGATGTCCGCTGCGAACGCTCCTACACATACAAACGACCCGCATATTAGCATACGAGTTATGCACCGAGTACCGACAGCAGAATAAAAGGGAATATACATGATTTTTTATATGGATTTTTTTTATTGCTTGTCAACATAGTTTACATAAGTTTTACAATCCGTTAAATTAAGTGCATAATACTCTATCTAGCGTAGCCTAGCTATAAGACGAGGTCTTTTTGTGCTCCCAAATACATAAATAATGATCAGGACGTCATTAACACATGACACACTCTAAGGGCTTTCGAAAAAAAAAAGATTAAGCTTTCGCTCCACTGTCATATACATACCTAGATTACCAAAACTCAAATGAATTTGAAATCAAACACGAGAACACGAGTAATATTTTTTGTCTCGTTTGGGTTTTGGTGTTCTACTCGTAGCTAAGATGACATAACGCAACATGTCCTAGTTATTATTTGGAACGATATTCCCAAAAAAAAAGTTTTTACAAAAGGTTTTTCGAAAATTTGACACTGACAGTATATGTCAAAATAGGATAAGTTGATGTGTGTCTATGCTGTCGGTACTTAGGCAAATGCAGACAGTGTGTGCGTGCCTCAATTCAATAAGCGAACTTAATTGACAGGGAGCGGACGCGCGGTAACGGTCGCCTGTTTTACTGTCTTTTATTTGTATTATATACTACACTTATACTTGTACAGAATGCTATGAACTTCACACTTCACTCGATAATAGTTTTAGTTTGGAAATATCATCATCAGCCTATCGCAGTCCACGCTGGACATTGGCCTTGCCAGTTGATTTCCACAAACATCTGGAGGCTTTATCCACAATCGCCACCCTGGGCAGACGGGTTGGCGATCGCAGGGCGTAGCTTCTCGCTCCCATGACGCTGCTGACTATCACCGGCCTGTGGTATTTAGCTACGCCTTCAATCGTGATGGTTAACCCTCAACCAGTCGGATGCCAGAAAAATTAGGCAATCGAAAATAAAAACTGTGAAATTTCTCCCACGTTCAATCAAATTGACATTCGTATTCGCATCGGAAACTTCCAAATTCATTGTGAATAGCCTGTCTGTCTGTCAGTCCCTAAATACGCAGGAACGCAAGAGATACTGCCTACTGGTATACCCGATTCTTCACTTTTACAACGGGACGAAAGTTTGATAGGAGAGGGATCAATTGCATCACCAACGGTATATTGTGCTTTCCATAATTGGTTCCGAGCCAGTGTTGATAAACTTTTGACGACTTTTGTTTATTTGAAACCTACGCCAATAAAAGACATTTTCACTTGTTACACTAGACCAATGAGGCAGCTTTTAACATAATTAATGAATAAAGTATCCGCTTGATGCAAACAAAGGCAGGGCGCGCACTCGTATTGTAGGGTACAATATGCTTAGTCAACGCTTCAACCCCAAGCGAGCTAATCAAAAAGCAAACACGAACATAATTTTAGGTGCGGCGACGGCGATACGATATAACAATACTTCCTTGCTCAGTGACGAATATTTGTTTCAATAACCATCGCAATATACCTACTTAGGTATATTCTAACTATAACTAGAATGTCTACAAGTAAAAGATATAAGTTTGTAACTGAATAAATATAGGTACGCGCCTATGAATGAATAGATTAGTTAGATATATGTAGGAATGTTTAGTTACAAATGATGGTACGCCTAAAACAGACTGCAATATTGACTTAAGCAAAGATTGTGGACTCAAAAATATTCATTTTTGAGCGTTTCATACTTTACTATCAATATTCGAAATCAGTTTGATTGTACAGACAGTCATCGACCTACGCTTACCTATAATAATATGTCAAATATCTCAAAAAAACACGCCATGGCAAATTCCCTCAAATGACAATTGTCATTAGGGGAGGCCGATGTCCAGCAGCAGACGTCTGCAGGCTGATGATGATGATAATAATGAAAAAGGTAGCCAAAAAGTCCACCCAAAAAGTCCAAAAAACACCCAAACCACCAACAGCCAAAACAATTTGGATGAAAGATATGCAAATGTTACCGCATAAAGCGGCGTTTCTTTGCTGCCATAAACGTACATAACTGCATAATGGATGCGTTATAACCAAACTCAGGTAAGTTCCCCCTTTGGTATTTCCTTTGACGGGCCGATTGGTTTAGTGGATAAGGCTCATCGGACAAAGGGCACGGTTTAATCGAGAGCAGAGAGCGATAGCCGATAATGGAACTGGTTTTGAAGAGGGTCCGGGAAAGTGCAATCCAAATTTTCCTAGCCATCGATTAATTCATAATCATTGAGCCAACCAAAAGACGTTTCGGAGAGTTATGACCGAGTAACCTCGTAAGTAAGACCGAGATTTTTAGACACATTAGTTTAGGTTTTTAAAAGGACCTTCGGTCTTATGATTTTATCTCATTGTAACACCACGATTTGGAAGCGTAGGTAATTTTATTGTAATAGGAAGCTTGTTTTGTTCCGCTAATAACACGCCTAAAGAAAACTGTAAAATGAATCGTCAACTCGTAGGTATCGAAATACGAGACGAAATTATACTCATACGTACGTACACGGTTCAATCAATGATATATTTTGCAACCATATTGGTTGATACTAAATGGAAATCATTAGAATTACAGCTACATCAGGACAATGTACAATTTCTCCATTATCATCAATGTCATTATTGACAACTTAGAGTTCTCCTCAGGCGTCAGGATGAGGACTGACTGAATACAGTTCTTGAATGACTAATAGGACAAAATGGCGTTCCGATAGGTAGTATCCGATAGTAGCTCAAACTTTTCGTTTTAAAATCGAGGTCAAAATCGTGTTACGAATTCGGAACAGTCATTTATAAACAAAGTGCGCGTCGCGTTGCTTCCGAAGTATACGTTTTAATATTTACAATAGCGAAGCATAGGGAGGCCTCCCTAATAATCCCTAAATATTCTTCAATTCTATTTATTTATTTATTTTAGACAGAGCCCATATAATGTTAATTAAAGTTCTCACAAATGTACACTTCACCTGATGGTAGACGAATAATAAGAATCTAAGCACGAAAACCAGTCCACTGTGAACAGACGAGTATATGATAAGACTAGCTGCTGCCCGCGGCTCTGCCCGCGTGAATATTCGTATAAAACATAGCCTATGTGTTAATCTGATGTACAAACTATATTCCTGTAAAGTTTCATTAAAATCCTTTCAGTAGTTTTTGCGTGAAAGTGGAACAAACATTCATCCATCTATCCATCCATCTATCCAAACAAACTTTCGCGTTTATAATATTATAAGTAGGAAGTAGGATATTAGTAGGATTCACAGGACAGGATTATGCTGGGTGCAGGCTGTTTAACTCGCTATTACAAAAAAGTTTCGTGGATGTCAATGTATAGCAGTGGACAAGGACATCCCAACTCCCATGGCTGATTTATGAAACAAGAAAATTATAAAGAACACACGAAGTATTATGAAGAGTATCCCAAAGAACAAAAGGAAAAGTATAAATGTTCCATAAGTAATAATGGTTGAATAACATAAACCATGCATAAAACAGGCGTAAAACAGTCATAAACTCATCTAAAACCAAGTTAACGACCATTCGATGTATTTTATTATCCATTTATTAGCAAACATCTGTCTCTCAGTAACGTCTAGTGGAATTGTCAGGAAAATACTTATTTTATTCAATACCTATTCCAGTCTTGAAGATGCATTTTTATTGTTGTGTAATAAAAAATATGACATATGCTAGAGCTTTACATCAATCAGACATAATGATTCATTGCTACTTTTTACTATGTATTGTGACTGATCATAAGGAATTAATGTCAATTGTTATCCGCAAAGTACGTATTATCTATCTAAAAGTTTTGCAAAATGACTTTAATACAACTTAAATTGTCGTTCAACATCTATTTTGTCTGTTAGTTAGTGTTGCATTGTTAACTTCTTTGGTTCTAATTTTCATGACACATGCCCGACCAACTCATGTAAAATATCAATAACAATAACAATGTGGTTTTCCATAATACAGCAAGCCTACCAATTTTTTATAATTCAAGCAATCACCGTGTAATATTATCCATCAAGGACCTGTTTTTCGATTTGTCTTCAACTCCACAATGCAACGTTGGAAGGGATTTTTGTACCAACCTATCTGAGCCCAGGACTTACAATGTCTGAGTCACTAAAACTATCGACAGCAATATCCCTTCAAGAACACGAGTGATTCACAGGCCAAGCTGGTTCCGTCGAAGTGGGACGTAAATAAGTAACCACTACCAATTGGAGAGGGATCAAGGTCGGCTAAATTTAGACTCGCCTCTCGTTTTTCTTCTATAACGGGTGTAGTACCCGAGGTAATTGAGATATTTGATATTTTTAACAGTAAAGTTGGAGTGACGAATGATACGATGGACATATCCTAAAGCAGTCACGGAATTTAGACGATAGCACATTCATTGTGTTAATATTGATGATTTTCGCCACACAGGTAAAAAAAGTGATTGACAATTAAGTCCGGTATTTAACCCGGTGATAAAAAAGGCAGGCGTCTCCGTCGTCATGTACTTACATAGAAGTGTTCCTATATTTCTGTGTTTTCGGCTAGTACCTTATTGGGAATATGAGACCTAGCTACTAAACTGCTAGATAGTAGTTAGCTATTAACATTGGCTGGTAGAAAAACGTTGCCGTCAGCTGCATAAACTTCCTCTTCGAGTTGCATTAAAGTTTAAAAATCTATATTATACAAGAGAACGTCATCATTCACTTTCAGAACACGTTAGAATAATTTTCATTTCCATATTTTGTATATTTTACTTGACGATTCATCAGTGCTTGTAAATCTATATGAATTAAAGATATATTCCATTCTTTCATTAAAAGAATTTCACTGCTCTAATCGCAGGCATTATGATTAACGAAGTAGTTCAAAGTTCTAACTGTGATTTATTTCTCGTTCCCGTTCCATTCGAAGCTCGTAAAACGTCCACGAAGCTCCGACACTTTCACTTCACGCGAAATTGTTGAACCCTGCCTCAGGAGAGGTCATAGACTTCTTATTAATATTCCGTGTTCAATCAGTGACTACAATTGAGTAGGTAGTACCAAGAAACAGTTTGAGGTAAAAACAAAACAATCCTGAACTTTACGCTTGTATTTGTGTCTGAATAATATTTAATTAGTATATCAAAAGCAACAGGCTAATTAAATATTATTCAGATAGCCCGGATTTGTCGAATTTTCCTGTTATTTGCTATATAGAAGACGTTAGTAATCGATCATATGACAGATTATAAAATTCTGGTGCGATCGGAAGTTCCTGCAAATTTGGTGAATGCGTCATAATAATTGGCACTGGAATTGCCATTCTGGATATCAGGGACTCCTTTTGTTCGCTACTGATAATGCTGTCCGTGTGGCGAAGTTTTAGTCTCGGAAAGTTTGAATAATTTTTGTTTTTTGCTATAGACACGAACAAGAAGAAGAAGAAGGGACTCCTACAGGACGAATCACTATTCCTACTAATAAAACTACGGAACTGATTTTATATAAGCAAATAAAGGTTTTAATATTCTTGGCGTCACTGTAGAATTTCTGACCGGTTTCTCACCGTGGAAACCACTTTCAGAATCGCATTCATATTCTTGGTGGATAGTTGCATTGTTTTTATTATAATTTAGTTGCTGATAATTTTATTACTTGGTGAAAGGCAATATTAACTTAAGACACGATTGCAAGAGTAAGCACAAATACTTATGTACTTTCTTTTACTTTTATATTTGAATCTATCTCTACATAGAATTAATGAACTGTAAAGAGTATTTATTATAATGTCGAGGTGGACGTGTGAACACAATGAAAAGACATTCACTGGTCCGAAGTGCCCGTTTTTCATTAATCCATAATTTTTTTTTTTTTTTTTTTTTTTATAGTGGCTCGACATAATGGCTTCCCTACACCTGATGGAAAGCGAAAGAGAAGCCCAAGTCGCTGTGACAACGGGCAAGTAACTGGTCAGTTACCTGTCAGTTGCCACCGCCATGCCGGCCCAACCCTAACCCCCCACGAGCTCCGGAAACCCTACTCACCGGCAGAAACACGACCCAGAGGTCATTTGACTGCGGTATTCTATAGGGTGGAGGTCCTTCCCCGGACGGGCGGCTCAATTCGAGCGAAGATTCGCTATGCCCTACCTCTCTTAAATCTGCTGCTAATGCCACTCTTGACAAGTCTTTGGTGTGTAGCTTCAAACTAACAAACGCTTAACTAAAACTTCGACCAAGTCGACTTTCGGTGAAGTTCAGTTCAGTTCAGTTTCAGTAAAATGAAATGGTTCCAAAATAAGTTTGAGGTCATTTTGCACATATCCAAATTGCTCTTGCGGTATCCGTATTCAAGTTCAATCGAGGTAATGGCTTGGAACTTGTCATTATCGTCGTAACTGGAATTCATATCGTAAAGAGAGGTACCGTTACACTCGGATAATACTACCAATATTGAATACCGATATTTGTCTTTAGTCAGAAATTGGTTCAAAGTCAATTTAACATCTATTCAACATTATAAATGGGAAAGTTTGGATGGATGTTCGTTACTTCTTCATGCAAAAAGTACTAAACGGATTTGAATGAAATTTTACAGTAATGTACTTCATAGATCACATTCCACATACATGGACTGCTTAGATAGAATCTCAGTGTGCCTTCAGGGTGAGAGCGACAGGCGCAACGGATTTGTTCTATTTATGCATGTCGACCTAACTTTTGGACCTTACGACCGCTTACGATCAGGTGGAGCGAAGTCATCCTAAAAGCTATTCTTATTAAAAAAAAGATTATTTTTAATGATAGGTATATATCACATATCACCGACATTAACACAGGCAAAGCCGCGGGCTGCAGCTAGATATTTCTTCATTTGAACCACTTCGTAAGTTTACAAGAAATATTGAAACTATTTCTGAAGATCTTGCGTACCTATCTAACAGCAAATCAATAAAAAGATTAAACATCGAGAATCGAGGGTATAAATTGTTCGCCACTTTTGTTTTGCTCCTCTGAATAGCATTCCTCGAGCGGGCCGACTAGGCAGGGTGAATGACCAACGGTGGCCTAGGGAGGTCGCCTGTTCGCTTCCAATATGGAAGCTAGTATCGCTGCATAATGTGCGCGCTCTCATTTTATCTTTATGGATTCGGATGCATTTAGAACAGTTGAATCATCTGAATAAGATGGATTGAAATCACTATTGTATAAATTCTACATCCTGTTATACATATTTCCTAATTCTGAACTCAGTCTTGTCTTTGACTGTCTTGTCTTGTCTGTCTTGTGTCTTGTATCGGCATCAACGATAATAAAATAAGCTCCTGAACGAATTTTATTAACTGCGGCCAATCTCCGAAGAGACTAGCCTAGTGCTCAGGATATATTAAGGTGCGGAAGTGTATGCGCAAACGCATGTGCACTCTCAATGTCTTCCTTAAAACCCAGTAAAAAGGTTTGTTGTTGTTGTCGAACTTCTTCGTTTTTAGGCGGCACTTGCTACCACTAACTAAACTAACGAGGCATTCTGAGGTCTCGCAGAGGTATGGCATTATACAACTGCTGTATGTACTATGTAAGGTACTTCAAGACCATTATGCCAATTATATTTCTACAGACAACTTATAAGTAAGCACCATTTAATGTTGCTATTATTATGTTTAAGTCAATTGTTTGATGCATCTATCTATTTATCTCGTTTTAAACTTTGTTATTTGAAATGCACGAATTACAATCAAGTACCTAAGCCCTTCTCGTAATTATGTAAGTAGCTCGAACGTTGCTTTACCAAATGTATTTTTAATATCTTCATTAGATACGGTAGAAACGGCGAGCGTGCATACTGACGATGCCTTCTAGGTACACTTATGATTTTATTGATAGTTCTCAACCGACCAAATTACATCGAATACTTATAGCAAAAAAGCTGTGTCGTGTCACGTTTGGGGGCGATAAACTTCTTAAATTGTGCCAATCATTATTTGTCACGTTAACGGATTGCAACAGACTTGTTTTTGTACTGATACAGCATGGTGGCTTCACAAGCTGTATTAGGATTTCTAGATCATATAGCATAATTAGACTTGAGTTTTGAGAACAGTTTTGGTCGAATTCTTGCTGTTTTAGTGGCCTCAAGTGCCGGTTAAAAATTATAATTCTTAGTGGGTTGTTTTATCAGGAAAATGCTATCCTATACATAGCCTCATGCATCGTAAGCTGACAGGTTTGCCTGAATAGGTCAACTGTCAAGCAAAAGAGAGTAGGTACTCTTGTGTTTGCGCAGCTCTCTGAGTACTTACTTTGCTATTTTTCTCTGACCGTTGTATGCCGAAATAAGGTTAGGTGAGTATTATTATTAAAACCCAATATACTCGTACACTCTTCACTAACTACCGAATAATTTCAATAAAAAGCTACTTTGTAGATTAACAACAGCAATCCTACAAATACAAATGGACCCAAACTACATGAACAAACATAACCGGATGAATTTCACGAGAGTTTCAAATAGTGTTTAACAACTAAATGACCTGGAGATCGTATTACAAAGTGACTCAGTACGCAAATATTTATCACATTCAATACGCGTATGGTGCAGTCCAACTTCTGACGTATGTCTCATTAACAGAAACCGTTAATCGCCTATTAGATGCAGTTTCTTATGTTTGTCTCACTCGACTCAGCGGAATGCTCGTCAGAGACAGAACTGCAGATTGGCAGCCACTTTCTCTCAGATAATTCAAACCAGTTTGCATTCGGTTTTATGTCGCACATAAATGTAATAGGTCATATTTTATGGTACATTGCAGACTCCGTTTGTGTACATCGTAAACGGGTTGTGTGCGTGCTTAGAATTGTTCACACCGACATTGATTGAAATACTAACAGTGTCTGTCCTTATTGTTTTATCATATACGCAGTTTCAAATCTGTGATATACCTCGATCGATGCTATTAGGAAAGAGATAGACGCCGAATCGAATTAAAAGATAAAAAGAGACAGACATGGACATAACGGTTTTGTTGACAAATATGAAACCTAAATGTCGATTTGCATTGACGGCCAAGGTCGTTCGTGGATTAAATTATACATACATGTATAGAATACAGCTCAATAGTTATTTTGGAGATCAAGGCAAGTAGTAGAAACATTTAGGTGAATACTTGGCTTATGGGACTACTCCCATAAGCCAAGTATTCACCTAAATGTTTCTAGGTCTACACCTAGTGCTTAAATACGGTCTTTGCTGAGTGCATCTACGAAAAATCTGGAGAGAGACAAATACACAAGTCCTGTCCAGGACTATCAATGGATTCTATACGAAGGAATAGAAAGGTGTCTGTTCCATTATTTAGGAAAACAGTGTAGTTCGTACACATGATGTACCAAAGAGTTGAAAAGGTGGAGCTGCAGCAGATTGACCCGGTTAGTTAGCGTTCTCTGCAAGCAGGAGCGTTCCAATAAAGAAATAATTAAAATCTAGAAAGAAAGAGAAATTATATAGATAAGAGTAATATATTTCTTTTACTTCAAATTACTAGTTCTCCACTAAGCCATAAACAATACCTCCTACCTTAATAGTTCTGTGAAACAATTCATTTAATGACCGCGACGCTCCGTCGCCGGTCGCACCCCCACCATCTAAGTGCATCCGTATTGCATTACCTACGATCCCGCCGACGACAAACAATGAACCAGAGTGCACGATATCCCTTCCAGGAGACGATTAAAAATGGCTTTTTCATAATCGTAATTAAAAGCAAGGGCTAGATTTTGCTCCTGAGCTAACTTTACTCTTCTGTAACCATAAGTTTAAGGGTTAAAGAGAGTTAATTCACCCGCTTTCTTATGGCTCAAGAAAGACCGTTGGATCTAAATGGATTATCGATCTCGCAAGATCCCGGCAAACATTGTTTACAATTCCACTTCAAAGAGATTGAAAAAGGTTAAGAATTAAAAGAGGTTAACGCTGCGTCAGCTCATGATAGCATCTGTGCCAAAAATGATTAGTTATCAGCTACAAACGTGATAATGATTAACACGGCAATTAGTTGCAGTTGTAGTTGCGGTACCCATCAATATTACCAGCCACATGGAACGAAACATGGCGGGTCTCGGCCAAATAAAAAATCTCTTGATTCATATAGGCTTGAGGCACACGCACTTATAAATCGTAAATATTGAATGTTTTCAAGCAGAATTAGCATTTGCATTAAGTCAAAGGATATTTTAAAAATAGCTTAAGAAATAGCACAAGTAATTTGGGAGACACACAAAAAGGTCAACGGTAATAAGTAACGTCATCAACTTTAAATCATGGTGTACCTAATGTTTAATGTGCAAACGTGACTACATACATTATGGTATCGAATTAAATGATCTGAAGAAATAACTCTATAACATACAGCTGGGTACCTTCTGAAAACATCTGCCTAACCTCGTATTTGCAGTATGGGAACAATAGCTGATCCTTGGAAAACACTTGAGCAAACAAACGCTATCGAATCTAGCTTATTGGTGGCTAGAGGTGATTCAAAGGTTGACTGTGCGGACGTTACAACACCCACAGTAATAATAAAACTAACTCTAGTTATTGTAACAACTAGTTATTATCAGTTATCTAGGATCTAGAAGTGGTATAGTTTTAATTTAGAACATATTTGCTAAATAATTTATATTATCGACATTTCTGAAAAACCAGCCTAATTTATAATACTCATTAGCTATTCGTGCAGTTTTTATCAATATTAGTAGGTATGGTTCAAATAAAATATTTTGACCCTATAGATGTTAAAGTTGGTCAATGGAAGACCATTGGATGATTGCCCGAGTGCCATAGTAGGTAGCCACGTTCCTCTTGATATAAACGAAAAAACGAAAAGCTTGACTACAATGGGAGATACTCTTATCTAACTGAGAGTGCAGATGACAGTTCCATATAGATCCCGTGGGAATGCTTGCTTCATGTTGGTTTAGATAAATCTTTAAGATTACTTAGATTCGTTAAACGAATTGACAACGAGAGAAATAACAGGACAGAATTCTTACAATACATCTGAAATTAATGTAGGTCTATGAAATGGTATATATATTCTGATCAGGCGACTTGAGAAGAACGTTGAAAAGAAACCCCTTTCTTATCATGAATAAGAACACTATAATTGTATTTATTTATGATTTCAACTTTTATAATTATAATTCAATGCATATTTATTATTACAAAGAATCCGAAATCCCTATTGCAATGGGAATCATCATACTAAAGATATAGCGGAAAAAAATAAGGAAAATGCAATGAACTCAACAAATATATATATACGACTTAACATTAAGTGTAAAGGTACCTACTTAATCTTATACACGGTAAATTAATTCTAATTCTTGCTCCATTTACCTTCGATTTCACATGCCCGACATGTTGGAAAAAGGTATATTAAAAAAATTATGTATTCAAGGTTGCAACCGTCACAATGGCACTACGATTTTCTATTGCAAAACTAAACTAATTCTCACATAGGCGGAGCATGAATGAGTAGATCGATTGCTCAATGAATTTACCAACGCTATGACTAGCTGCAGAGATTACCTTTGACCTCGTCCATTCATAAGTTATTAATAAACAGAGTACATAACTTATGAATAAACTTATTTTCAAACTAGTAACGCAGGAAAATGTCCTATTAAGAAGTAAGAAAGTTGTTTTGCAGACAAATTGCAAGTAGCCGACCATCGAGTTACTTACGAAAACCATAATAATATATTATACGTCATTTATATGCATTATCATGCACATGAGAATGTCGCAATTATTCTAAAGATAATAATCACCATATCGATAATTTTGAAATCAAAGTTATCCGGCCGAGATTGTTTAAAAGACTAGATATGATTAAATCAGCTTTTATCTTTATCTAAATCTAATCTCTTGATGGAAATCCAATGTTTACCATTGTTTTATTAACCTTTCCTTGTCCTTCAGTGCATCTCCTACGGATGAATACGATGATGATGAATGTATTTATTTCGAGTTCTAAACCAATTTTAGGTCAGTTACATTTCCTTCACCTTATGACTCCAGATAAAAAGAGTCGTTAAAACCTAATTTAAATTTATCAGTTCGTTGACTTAAGCAATTATGCTGTTGATGTTTAGAATTTGACTCGATTACAGAGTCGATATTGTGGTACATATGTAAGACCACGCGTGGAGCCGTAATGTAGGTTGACCCCCCGGCCAGACGGGCGTAAACGCGTAAACAACTAATCACGTTATTACGCATCATGGAGATGTTCGGAATCAAACAGATTATCATCCGGGATAGAATTTTTAATAATTTTTTTTTGAAAAGCTTGGACTGTTTACGAGAATTTTCAAAGTAGGATTTATGGTGCTTTGCATAGGCTATTTTCTACTAAATTAATCATAAACACGACAGTGCATAAACCGAATAAAACTGTTTCAGAGAACAGATGGTGCATCAACATCAACACAAAAAATTCAATCGTCAGTGAAATTCTTCAACTTGAGTGGCTCGACAAACACAGGTTTTGTTTTTTATATAGTGGCATAGCGTGTATAATGGCATCCCTACGCCCGCTAGAAACCGAAAAAGCCCTTAGTCATCACTTTCTTGATTATGGTTTTTTGGCTCCTGAGCAGGGAGACGACAAATGAAACAGCCAGTAGGTAGTGCAATAATCAAGAGCATAATTTATTACTTATTATTTGCTTATATACTATTGTGTATGTACGTCAGCTGTGACCTACTGTATAAAGTTTGTGCTGACGCTACATCACTCCCCCCCTTAAAAAAAAACTGTAAAACTAGGGGTGAAAAATAAAAAACATTAGTGAAGAAATATAATTGTAGCCTACAAAGTGAGAAATGCTATTTATAGTAACAGGTGTAAAGTGAAACCTACCTAATCTACCTATTGGTATTTGCCGTATAAGCGACATACCGGTGCATTATCATTATGTATTGTTTTATGTTACACACCTATTATCTTATGTTATTATAATTTGAAGCGCACGACGGGTTTTGACACACGTCCAGAACGAGTGGTGTAGGTCCGGGCGCTGGCGCTCTCGTGACGCGGTGCGTCTGATGAAGTCCCGTCGCATGTTGCTGCTGCAGCTCTCGTCGCGGGCGCTGGCCGCTCGCTGGAGTCCTTATCTTCTTCGTCAAGTAAAAAGGCTGGCTTCAGACGGTCGATCGAAATGACAGCAGTTCTCTTCGGCAGCTGGACGGTGAAAAATTTCTCATGACGCTCCAGCACTCTGTACGGACCATCATATGGTGGTACTAAGGAGCTCTTTGCTGCATCGTTGCGTACAAAAACATGTGAGCATGTGTACAGCTCATCGTGTACAAAGATGTTGCGTTGAGTCTGAGAGTTCCGTCTTCTGGGTGTCGATAGAAGTGACGTCATCGATCGTTGTAGTTGCCGTAACATGCCATTTTCATCTTGACGGTTGGTTTTGGGTGTGAAAAAATCGCCAGGAAGTCGTAGAGTTGTCCCGTAGGTAAGCTGCGCTGCGCTAATCTTCGCGTCATCTCGTATGGCAGCTCGCAATCCGAGCAGGATCATGGGCAGCTCTTTGACCCAGTTTTCTCGGTTGCACTTAGTCATCAGCGCTGCCTTTAGTGTTCTGTGCCATCGTTCCACTTGTCCGTTGGCCTGCGGGTGGTATGCCGTGGTATGGATGTGGTTCATTCCCAATCTTTGGGTCAGTGATCGAAAGAGTTCTGACTCAAATTGACGTCCTTGATCTGACGTCACCGTCGTTGGAACTCCGAATCTCGCAATCCATCCTCTGAGCAGAACTTGACAAACGGTATCGGCGCTGATGTCCTTGACGGGATACGCTTCTGGCCATTTCGTGCATCGGTCGATCATTGTAACGCAATACTTGCATTCTTCGGACGTAGGTAATGGGCCGATGATATCAATATGCAAGTGTGCAAAACGGTCGGCAGGCGGAAACTGCTTAAGCGGCGAAACGGTGTGTCGATGAACTTTCGACTGTTGACACTTTATGCATGTTTTTGCCCATGTCCTGATATCAATATTCATGGACGGCCAAAAATATCTTTCTGCCAACATGCGTCTCGAGCCTCTGACACCGGGATGACTGAGGTTGTGCACGATGTCAAATACTTTTCTTCGGTACAACGATGGCAAGTAAGGCCGAATGTTCTGTGTGGACGTTTCACATATGATAAACTTGTCTGTGTTTGGCACGGGATACTTCTTAAACTGGAGACGCGGGTTGTTGCGCATCTCTTTCAGCTCCATATCTTTCGCTTGCTCTGCCGAGAGTTGCACGTAGTTGATAGGCGAAGGGAAGGTTATTTCCTCTACCCTGGATAAACAATCGGCGACAACATTATCTTTTCCAGAGATGTGTTGTATGTCGGAGCAGAATTGCGAGATGAAGTCGAGCTGTCGCAGTCTTCTTTCCGTGTCACATGCGCTGGGCGGTTTATTTAGAGCAAACGTTAGCGGTTTGTGGTCTGTGTAAACCGTGAATTCCCTTCCTTCGATCATGTGGCGAAAGTGCTTAACTGCCATGAAGATAGCGAGTAGTTCCCGATCATAGGTGCTGTATCTCTGTTGTGTGGCGCTCAATGTCTTGGAGAAGAAGGATAAGGGCTGCCATTTTCCGTTTACCCGTTGCTGAAGAACGGCCCCTGCACAGGTTGCTGAACAGTCTGTCAGCAGAGCGAGACGAGCAGAAGTGGCTGGATGAGATAATGCAACTGCGCTTTTAATGCTTTGCTTGCATTTCTCGAACGCTTCCTTCGACGTTGTAGTCCACTGGATTTTGCTCTTGTCGTTCTTCTTAGAGTTGTGCAGGTACTGGTTAAGCTCAGACTGTATCTGAGCGGCGTGCGGAATAGATTGGCGATAAAAATTCATCATGCCAAGGAAACGTCGCAGCTCTTGTACCGTGGTGGGTAAAGGGAAACTTGAAATGGCCTTAGTCTTCTCCTCGAGGGGTCGTATTCCATCTTTGGATATGTGATACCCCAGGAACTCGATCTCAGTCTTCCCAAATTCACACTTATCTACATTAAGTGTTATGCCGTACTGATCTAGCCGTTCCAAAACCTGTCTCAACAGGACCTTGTTCTCCTCGTCACTGCTGCTGGGCAGTAAAATGTCATCAACAAATACAAAGACATCTAACCCTTTTAGGACCATATCCATGAATCTTTGGAACGTTTGGCTGGCATTACGTAGACCAAACGTCATTCTGGTAAATTCAAAAAGACCGAACGGCGTCGTTATAGCCGTCTTCGGTATATGGTCTTCAAAAATCGGAATGTGATGGTACGATTTTCGGATGTCCAGTTTGGAGAAAACTGTCTTGTTGTGCAGCAAGTACGTGAAGTCCTGGAGTCGAGGTATAGGGTAGCGATCAGGAAGAGTGACGGCGTTTAAACGTCGGTAATCTCCGCATGGTCGTATTTCGCCGTTTTTCTTATTTACAACATGCAGCGGTGTTGCCCAGGGACTGTCGGAGGGGCGGCATATGCCCAATTCCATCATCCTTTGGAATTCGTCTTTCGCTGCTCTATATTTCGCTGGGTTCAACGGACGAACTTTTGCATAGATCGGCGGCCCCGTCGTATGTAGGTAATGCACCACATTATGCTTAGGTGCATTTTTCAGTGTCGACGGCCTTGTTACATCAGGAAACTCGCGCAATAGGTCGGCGTAGCGTCCGGTTACATCTATCGTGCGGATTGATGATTCAGGCGCCGGCAATGTGCGCGTGGAGACAGACAAATTAGTTATTTTGTCTATTAATTTCCTTGCACTAAGATCTATGTTCAATTGATTCTTAGCGAGGAAATCTGCTCCGAGAATCGATCGGCGCACATCTGCTACGATGAACGTCCACGTGAAGGGTCTCCTGAGGCCGAGGTCTATGGTGACGGTCTTTAATCCGAATGTCCGTATCTTAGTTCCGTTGGCAGCGTAGATTGTGTAGTCGGTGGTGTTGAGCTTTTCCTTTTTACGAGCGAGTACTGAGACATCTGCTCCAGAATCTACCAAAAATTGTGTCCCACTTTTGCGGTCGGTGACACAAAGACGGTAACTTGATCCATCAACACCCACTCCCGCCGCGGTCGGTGTCGGATCTAGTTTTCCGAAGTCGACTTGTAGGCGCGGCAGTTCGCTAGATCAGCGCATCTGTTGGCTCTCCGTCCGTACTTGCGATGGTAAAAGCACTTCCAATCTGGATGTCCTCGAGGAAAGGCTCGTTTGCTAGAGGTCGGCGGGGTACTCTTGGGTTGACGCTCCCGCTCTCTGCGCCATCGTCGGACCTCTGCTTTCAACTGTTCCAGCTTCTCGAACACCATGGCGTATTTTCCCGTTGACAATGAATGATGGTCGTGGGTATGAACAAAATTGTGGACGGATTTTGACTCCATTTTGTCTCTTGGCTGACAAAATACTAATTGTACTGGCTGCAGTACTTAGGTTCTCCCTTATTGTGAAGGATTCCCGTGAATATGCGCCTCTTGAAATTTCAATCGGTGAGATCCGCTTGTGGAAGGCCGATTGAAATGTGCGATCACGGAGAATCACGTCGGGGTCACCAATTTGGCTCCTGAGCAGGGAGACGACAAATGAAACAGCCAGTAGGTAGTGCAATAATCAAGAGCATAATTTATTACTTATTATTTGCTTATATACTATTGTGTATGTACGTCAGCTGTGACCTACTGTATAAAGTTTGTGCTGACGCTACAGTTTGAAATGTATAAAATTTCTCGTGGGATGTCTACGAAGATGGACAGAATTGTCTTAGTAAAAATGAGGGATCGGATTTTGTACGTAGTCATCATCATACAGAAGTTAAGTTATTTCCCTTGTACGATGGTGAAAACGTTCCTGGTGTTAATAAAGCACTTTTAATGAATTCGTAAGCATAACTCCAATCTCGCAGAAATGTTGAGTTGTCTTCAGCTCTGCAATTCTACAATCCCGAAAGATAACGTAACAAAAGTTATGTAACAACAATAGTGCAGTCAATGAAGCGAAAAATACGGGCTAACCTCCGAATTTTTTTACTGTGATCCGATTTGCATGAAATTTTGGAATTAGGCTCATCTTACCATTAACTTCAAAAGTGAAAATAATTTGAACTCCGCCACCACCATGGGGGTGGTTGCCACCCCTTCTAGGGGGTCAATGGTTGTTTTTTCAAAATAACCTCGGATATCGATTGAAGATCTAATTTTAAGCAAAAAAGTTTCTATAAAGTTTCTCGAAAAATCTAATACTTTTCAAGTTATTGGCAATTGAAAATTCGCAAATTTTTCACGATTTTCATCAGTTTTTTTCAAATATCTCCAAAAATAAACGTTTTATCGAAAATTTTATAAGGAACGAAACTGTAGCAGGTAAAAAAATGAACAATTTGGTTTTTTACAAAGTATTCTAAGTGCAATATTAAGCTAGATATTAAAGATCAAAGCCGTTTTTTATTTTATCTGAAATTTCATCGATGTAGTCAATGCCATCTAGCAGCGAGCAAATGCATTTTATGCTTTCTAATCGAAAAGAGTTTTGTAGTGCTTGAAATAAGCTTTAAAATGAGCTTTATCAAAAGTCTTTTGCACGTAAAATAAGTGAGCTATATTGCAAATAAGCGGAGCATCGAATGTTTTTTCTTTTCAATCAATGGGTTTAAATAAGTGCCATTTCCACCAAAACTAAAATTAATCATATTCCGCCTAGAATTAACTTTATTATGAAGAGTTTTATAGATTGTATTAGTTTGGCTGCTTTAGGACACATAGTTTTCAAAAAAGTCACGATTGAAAAAAAATCGAGAATTTCAAATTTTTAAAAATCCCACCCCTTTTTCATAATATCTCAAAAATGACGACAGATACGTATAAAAGTGTAGAGATAAAAAATTTAGGTATTTTTCTGACAAACAATTTGGTTTTTTTGTTTTTTCTATCAAATAAAAATTGACGGAGATATGATTGTTTAAAGAGCGCGTGGCAGCGCAATCACAGCCTCCCTTAATCGTGACTTTTTTGAAAACTATGTGTCCTAAAGCAGCCAAACTAATACAATCTATAAAACTCTTCATAATAAAGTTAATTCTAGGCGGAATATGATTAATTTTAGTTTTGGTGGAAATGGCACTTATTTAAACCCATTGATTGAAAAGAAAAAACATTCGATGCTCCGCTTATTTGCAATATAGCTCACTTATTTTACGTGCAAAAGACTTTTGATAAAGCTCATTTTAAAGCTTATTTCAAGCACTACAAAACCCTTTTCGATTAGAAAGCATAAAATGCATTTGCTCGCTGCTAGATGGCATTGACTACATCGATGAAATTTCAGATAAAGTAAAAAACGGCTTTGATCTTTAATATCTAGCTTAATATTGCACTTAGAATACTTTGTAAAAAACCAAATTGTTCATTTTTTTACCTGCTACAGTTTCGTTCCTTATAAAATTTTCGATAAAACGTATATTTTTGGAGATATTTGAAAAAAACTGATGAAAATCGTGAAAAATTTGGGAATTTTCAATTGCCAATAACTTGAAAAGTATTAGATTTTTCGAGAAACTTTATAGAAACTTTTTTGCTTAAAATTAGATCTTCAATCGATATCCGAGGTTATTTTGAAAAAACAACCATTGACCCCCGAGAAGGGGTGGCAACCACCCCCATGGTGGTGGCGGAGTTCAAATCATTTTCACTTTTGAAGTTAATGGTAAGATGAACCTAATCCCAAAATTGTATGCAATTCGGTTCACAGTAAAAAAATTCGGACCTATAATGCTTCATTGACTGCACTACAATGTCCATTTGAAATCTCAAAACCCAGGTATCGGTTTCAAAGTGTGAGTAAATAGGACAGGACAAGCGTCCTTTGTTGTGAAACCACGCTGCTCACCCTTGGGAACAAAGCTGGCATTATGAGGCGACATTATACAAACGATACAATGCAACGTCTGCAAGTACGTCTACGGCTCATTTGTCGTGTCAAATGGGTCGTAATTATGTTTTGGAATTGGTGTTGCTATTGGCATTGCGAAAGAGGGATCAAATAGCGTCTTTGAAGATATTCTGCTGTCAGTTTTTATTGAAGTTAGGTCAGAATAAAGTTAGTTTACGATCATACATAGAAATGGAGATTCCGTTAATGATTTAAAAAACCAAAGATAGGAGTGGTACATGTTATTATGTTTTTTGACATTGTATTATGGAAATATCCCCCTTTGAAAGGAATTTATATTCTCTTAAAGAGAAACCTATTTAAAAAAATAAGACAATAAGAGCAAAAAAGCTCGCCGCACCGGAGCCACGGAGCATGTCCGATCTTTGTCTTATCACAGATTAATTAGCGGGTTACTGTTTTTCAATAGTCTTATAATTTCAGCCTCTTTACATACTGTGCAGCTTTTCCGCAAAAGAATGAGCTGTGATAAAAACCATCAAAACGAATCCACAACTACATCAGTCTTAGAATAAAACCTGAGTTATGCAGTGAATTTACAACTACAAATAGAAACCAAATTTAATACTCGAGAATTCTGCAAGACGAGTTTGCAGTTGTAGAATGGTGCTCGAAGACTCGTTCTGAAGATATTAAAGTCTGTAGCATGTATTCTAAGTATAAATAGGAGATAGGTATCTCGTAGATAGACACGCTATCCCTAGAACTGTCAAGAGTCTGAAAATCCTCAGTATAAATAAGTATAATGATAGCTAAAATTTCCGAGTAGGGTACAGATTTCTTAACTGCAAACGTTCTACTAACAAGCAATATAATATGCTGATTAAGTTAATACCCATATGACTGCTTTTCTACATGGCCAGACAGGACGGCATAATTAAGTTTCTTTTCTTCTTTTTTTTAAGTTTCCTATATTATGTCACGTATATTTCTGATACTTTATTGCATAGTGCTTTGTTAGTTGCACATTTTCTTGTTATAATAGTAATTGTGCATACCTGAAAAGGGCAGCTATAATACATTTTGACCTATTCAACTGCAGCCGCGTCATCGAATTTACAACTAACATTTTGGTGTATGTTTTAATCACACCAAGTTTTCACAGACATTGCAAAACTGGCATCAATACTGTATCAGCCTTATTTGTAGACCAAGTGGACGCCTATGAGTCGACTGGACTGGACGCCATGGCGGGCTTTATCATCAACTGAAAATCTCATTTTCTGTTCCTTCGTTCTCACAATCTGATAGGACGATAATTCGACGCTCTCTTCGGTCTTGTCGAACCAGGTATCCTACCATCGGATTATGAGATGCTCCTGCATATCTCTTTGCCGATTGGGAGGTATTCGTAGAAGCGTTCCTAGAAGCACTTCGACGCTCTCTCCGGTCTTGTCGAACTACCGTAGCATCGGATTATGAGATCCCCCTGCATATAGGGCTACTCTCCTTGCAGATTGGGAGGTATTACTAGAAGCACCTTTTTAACTAAAATATGCTTCTAGTAATTTTACTATCGTGAGCGCAATAAAAAAGGTGAGCTTCAAGGAATGGATTGGGACTGTTAGATAGAAGCGTTTCAAAATAGGAGCGCTTCGAAGAATATCACCCGTATTCATAAACCTATGCGACGCGCGGACGCACAGTAGGTACAAGAACTTGAATCAACACTTGAATGCCGGTCGCCGTTGTAAATGCCTTACTTCGCATAGTGGAGTCAGTATTCATAGATAAGTATTGTTTGTGAATACGGGTGTATGATTGGCCGCTATGACCGAAATTCGGTCAGGAGCATATATTACTGGTTTCATAAATGTACTGCAATGGCCTAAGAAATAGAAGTGGGTTACACTCGTTAATACAAGGACACATACGCATTGAGATGATAATAAGACATTATGCTCAGTGTTTCGCGTAGGTTTCGTATATAGCCTTAATTATCATAAAACTATAATTGCTGTTATGATTGTTACATGAGGAATCAGTGTCCTAAATAGGATTTTTGGTATACAACGTCTTTGTCTTACGAATAGATATTGCAAAAAAAAAAATTAATAAAGTCGTCAAACGTCATTATTGTCAGACTGGTTGACTAAAATGTTAACCGGCAATGTCAACATTGGACACATTAAGTCAATTTATCAACACAAATAATCGTCTTGTTTCAGAAAGATGTGTCATGTCAACAATCGTAATCTTCAAAAGAAATAAAGGTACCTTTAAAACTACTACCAACGAATGAAACAAAAGTTTATATAGGTATGCATTATTCTTACACCAAATCTATTTTTTTTTTAAATCTAGTAAAGTTGGTAGGTACCTAGTTGAAGTCAAATAAAAATCTTGCTTTAGAAGGAATATAAATCGCTTGACGAGAAAAAAGTGTCTGCTATAAGTTTGCACCTGGAAACATTAAAAAATACTTGTTTTTTATTGGTTTTCTACCAAAAGTTTTTCCTCTATAATATGGGTATAAAAGCAAAGCATAAGAAAAATCTACATTCTACAACAAGGTACTTACTTCAATCAAAGGAAGCAATTAATAAAGTTTATAAAGATAAGCAATTAATATATCTAAATGAATATGTATCAGCATATTTAATAATGTGATAATTGATTACAAGATTACCTAAAGGCTAAATTTTAAAACACGCCTAGACAGCGTAATCATTTAATCAGCCATTTAATAAATAAACCAATTGTTTATGTATGTACTTATTACGTCGTATGTTCACCCTAATTAGGTAATCTCCGGCACTTTACCCATGGCTAAATATTTTAAATTTGCACATTCTAGATAAGTAGTACCTAGCATGAGCGCAAAACATGTTTTCTCAATGCAAATCTGTGTTAACGTAATCCCGAGACTTTCTCGCGGACCAATCACCATTGACAGACATCACCAATATGAGAAAGCAACATGTAACATGTAACAAGACTCCGTAAATACGATCAAGTAACTCCAATTGTCTTAAAACATCTGGCACCGCAGTGTATGAAGACGCATCACTGTAACATCACCTCAATACCGCCGGTTACCGATCACCAATATACGAAACACAACACTAATGCACAACTAAAACACCATCACTAAACGGATAAACTTCGTTTTGTTGCACAAAAAAGTTCGAAAAAGAAAGCGCCCCGGCCAAAACGACATCCGTGGCCCGCCGATTCAAACAAACTTGTCGTTGCTGAGCCCAACACAACGAGCTCGAACAGTATTACATCTGTCTCTTTCTAATAACCAACCAAATTGGACACGCAACAGCTCCAAAGCCCAGCTGTCTCAAAACCTCCCCTTCAATTTAGTCGCGTAACCACTTCAAGGAAATATCCTGCGCGTGTGAAGAGAAAAGCACTATGAAACTTAAAGGTACGAAAGAGACAAAAACGCGAGATAGAACAGGACAGGTACAAGTAGAAGGGCAAAAAATATTATCTCCGTCACGTGCGTCAATCAGGTTTACCAATAACGTTTGCAGTCAAAAATAAACCATCATCCATTGCTATAAGAGCTATTTTTGATATTGTACACATTCGTAGTATTGTTTACATGGTGTTTTAGCGCGTAATTTTAAAAACTCATTCGACCAGCATTGTTTTTAAACATGTACAGATTATATTAATTTAGATTATAATAAATAAAATCTCTTACCTTGTTATTAAAACTGGTTTTTTCCTTTCTAAAGATCTCGTATCGTTTGCATTAGTCCAAACGTCATTGTTGTTAATATTCTTCGTGAGTTTGAGTTTCTTCTCGATGAGTTTCGGTTTCAAAGATGGCGGCAACACGCTAGATTGGACGATGACAGAATTTATTGGCGCTGGTGGCGCGTGCGACTTTTTCACTATTTGCAGGACAACTTTGGGGCTCTTCAGGTCATTTTTGATCTCTTTGGGTCCCCCCGAATCGGGGGTGGGGGTAGCGGGCGTCCGAGTCCTGTCAGGCCGCTTAGGGTCCAATAAAAGTTTTTCAGGTCGTCTGACTGGCGGTTTGTTCGGGTCAGATCTTTTAAGCTTGCCCTTTGTTGAAGTTTCTGTTTGCGGTGCTGAAAAAAAAAACAAGTTTTCATCTGATTCTATCTACTTACTTATTTATAAACATGTTTGCCCTAAGTAGCGAATAACTGATGAAGCCTATGTCCAGCGGTGGACTGCAATAGACTGATACATACATAATATCACACCTTTCTCCCAGAGGGGTAGGCAGATACCCCTGATGATGATGATATAAGAATATTTTAGAATAAACTATCGGTAATAATGTCTTGATCAGATCATCTATCAGACAGGCAAAACTCTAAAATTATTCTTAAGATTACAGCTTCTCAGGTAGGGTTTACCCGCCTATATGGTTACCTACTGTATGGCCTGTACATTCGTCGAAACACCGTGAAGTGACTTCGGCAGCGGTCCTTAGCCGTTAGTCCGTGGCCAGAGAGACATGCCACGCTGGGCCACACAGCGCCACCTAGCCCCAAACTAAGCCGAAGCTTGTACTATGGGTACTATAGTTCATTCGCGTTAAGAATAGCGTTCACTAGCGTTTTAATTGGCTAGTGGCCGGCAGTCGGTGATGAGTCACTATTTTCTTAACGCGAATGAACTATAGACAACTGATAAACTTACTTCGATGATTTTTTTTTGTAAATAAATACATATTACATAGAAAACACCCAGACCAATACAAACAGACATGTTCATGAACACAAATGTTTGTACTGTGCGGGAATCGAACCCACGACCCTTGGCTCAGAGGTAAGAAAAAAATATGTAACGTTTTTTGTTAAACAATTCAACACACACTATAAACAAAAACTAAGCTATAGCACAAAAAGTCCCGTTTACCTGTCCTAGGTCTGTTCCTGGTGACAGGCTTGGTCTCCGCGCTGCCTATCTTGGTGGCTTCGGCTACGTAGGATGACTCGGAGGCGGCAGGCACCGCCTTGCTGCGCGAACTGAATGTGGCCTTGAAGAAGTTCGCCGAGAAACCCCGCCGAGTCTGCGAGCTGATTGGCTGCCTGAGGAGAGAAGAAAAATACCACTTGTCATCATTTACCTACCATAGAGAACTAGCTGTGCTCGCGACTTCGTCCGCGTGGAATAGTTATTTTTTCCCCGTTTTTTTTTTACATTTTCCATTATTTCTTCGCTCCTAATAGTTGCAGCGTGATGTTATATAGCCTAAAGCCTTCCTCGATAAATGGTCTATTCAACACAAAAAGAATTTTTCAATTCGGACCAGTAGTTTCTGAGATTAGCGCGTTCAAACAAACAAACAAACAAAGTCTTCAGCTTTGTAATATTAGTTAAGACTAGCTGTGCTCGCGACTTCGTCCGCGTGGAATAGTTATTTTTCCCCCTTTTTTTTTTACATTTTCCATTATTTCTTCGCTCCTCATAGTTGCAGCGTGATGTTATATAGCCTAAAGCCTTCCTCGATAAATGGTCTATTCAACACAAAAAGAATTTTTCAATTCGGACCAGTAGTTCCTGAGATTAGCGCGTTCAAACAAACAAACAAACAAACAAACAAACTCTTCAGCTTTGTAATATTAGTTAAGATAGGCCCTCACGTCACGTCAAATAGAATATCATCAGCTTAGCGCAGTCCACTGTTGGACATAGGCCTCTCCAATTGTCCGTCATTTTCATCAGTGTTGGGCATCTCGCATCCAATCCAGCACTTGCCAGCCATCCTACGCAAATCGTCACTCTTAATGTCACTTTTAACTTTTAAGAGAGGTAGGACATACCGAATCTTCGCTCGAATCGAGCTGCCCGTCCGGGGAAGGACCTCCACCCTATAGAATACCGCAGTCAAATAACCTCCGGGTCGTATTTCTGCCGGTGAGTAGGGTTTCCGGAGCACGTGGGGATTGGGCCGGCAAGGCGGTGGCAACTGACAGGTAACCAGTTACTTCCCCGTTGTCACAGCGACTTGGGCTTCTCTTTCGCTTTCCATCAGGCGTAGGGAAGCCATTGGGTCGAGCTACTAAAAAAAAGCGTCTGCTAGAACACCCAGACCCGAGACAATAGGAATAAACCAGAACCGTCCGCGCTTTAGGCGAGAGTACTCTCGTAAGTTGATCAATTTCCTAGGTAGTTGATTAACTTCCGGATAATAATAAACGGCAGTTGAAATGTATTATTTAACGTATGTATTTTAGTAAATTGATCATTTTACGGGGTCTTGTCGTAAAATCATCCGACGAAGATGAGGTGAACGTTGATTGGTTCAATGGCTCACGTGGCGTTATCCCGGCAACCAATCAAGGAACAGTGTATTAAGTTACGGGTAATAGTGCACCGTTAAATAGTACATTGAGCAACGATTGGCCCATTTGAGGACGATTTCACTTGTGTCAAAATCGTAAATTATTAAATGACTGTCAGGCAACCGTAAATTGATCAACTAACTGAAATCCATTAAATAAATAAATAAATAAATAAAAATGTTTTTATTGGAACAATAAAAAGGTTACAGCAGATATAGTATGCACGATAATAGCAGCAGTAGTTATACAACTGTGGCGCAGCTACTAACGCCCACCTCTGAGAGGCTAGACAGAGTTCCAAAACAATTCAATACAAAACAAGTAAAATTACAGAAAAGGTTAGAGATAATAAAGAAAGTGTGTTTAATGAGCACGTGCAGTGTGGGAGTATATATTGTGTGTGTGTGCGTGTGTAAGTGTGTGTGCGTGTGTAAGTGTGAGTGTGTGTGTGAGTGCGTGTGTGTGTGTAGGTACCTGAGGGTGAGAGAGGTTGGTGTGTTCGGCTCCAGTATGACAGGAAGGAAAAGTGAAAGAAACCAATTTCTTGAAGATATTATTATTATGTTGCTACCTATCTAAAATCTGTTCAATCTCCTCATAAGTAAGGCCGTGAAGCCAATCATCGACGATGGATTTACACTCTCTCAATAGGAGTTTATAAATGTTGAGTATCTTATTTATTTTATTATATAGTTTAGGACCTAGAAATTTATATTGCCGCATAGCTACAACCAGGCTGCAAGCTTCAGTCCTGCACACTCTATCTGACCTCCGCACTAGGTTTTCAATATTAGGGTCATATATTAAGTTGGAATGTGTTCGGAGTACCGTATGTAAAATAAACGAATGTCGGACCCTTGGTAATTTACATAGAGTGTACAATTCGCTAGTAGGAAAGCACATGGGCTTATGAGTCATCACTTTTAGTACAGCTCTTTGTGCTCTCTCTAAGCGAAGAAATGCACCCTTGCCAGCATTACCCCAAGCAACAATACAGTAAGTCAAGATAGAATGAGCAAGCGCATAGTATACCATTTTAAGCGTACTGAAGTTGGCTGAGCTGCGAAGATTTCTGAAGATAAAAATGAGTTTTCTTACCCTCGGGACCAGAGAATCGACCTGACAGTTCCAGGACAAAGTACTGTCTATCATGACTCCCAAGTATTTGAAGCTGGGTGTTCTGGATATAGTAGGACAAGCGCAGTCATCATTGTCTGGGTACTCACATTGGTGAACTTTTAGCTCAAACAGATTGTTAGGCTGGGACGAAAGGCGAGGCGCAAAAGCTATGTATTTTGTTTTTTCAGTGTTGAGAGTAAGTAAGTTTGTAGATAACCACATGGTGACTGCTTTTAGTGCAAATTCTGCGCGTGTGCGCACTTCGGGCCAAGTAGTTCCATGAACAATGATTGCAGTATCGTCTGCATAAGTAATGATTTTTGAGCTATGTAGGGACATCGAACAAAGGTCGTTTATATATATTAAAAACAGGGTAGGCCCAAGGACACTACCCTGTGGTACACCGTAAGTGATCGGTTCCTCTCTACTTATATAATTATTAATTTTTACAACCTGGGAACGTTCACTCAGGTAACTAACGAATATGTCCAGAGCCAAGCCCCTGATGCCCACTTTTTCCAATTTTTTTATTAACATAGGTATAGATACGGTGTCGAAAGCTTTTGACAAATCGAGAAAGATTGCAACAGTTTTTAGTTTATTATTAATATTAGCCGCTACCCCATTTGCCAGTTCCAACACCGCATCTTCGGTGCTCCTACCAGATCGAAAGCCATATTGATTGTTAGCCAAAATATTTTGCGAATTTAGAAATGAGACTAGCCTTTTATTTATGATTTTCTCTAATAATTTAGATAAAATTGTTAGTACAGAGATTGGCCGAAAATTGTTTAGGATAGCATCTCCACCTTTATGTATTGGATGCACTAGTGCTTTTTTGAAAACTGGAGGAAACTTGCCCGTTGACAAACATAGATTAAACACATAACATATAATTGGGATCAAAACGTGCTTAGCAGCCCTGATTAAGCCAGCGGTGATACCGTCCCACCCCGAAGCGCAATCCAGCTTGAGTCCAAGTATTTGATGTTCAAGCTCCTCTGGATCCGTTACGAGTACAGCCATTGAGTTAGATGTTGAGTTTAATCGGGTGGACTCAGTTACCGCTCTAGCACAGTCATGATTCATGTCAATTTTAGAGGCCAGGTTTTTCCCTACGTTGGCAAAATATGAATTTACAGCATCTACTGAGAGTGACGGATTATCGTTAATAGCTAGTAGATTAGAGGAGGTTACTGAGGCTTTATTTTTAAAATTTGAAATTGTTTTTATGACATTCCACGTGGCTTTCGGATTTTTACGATACTTTTTGAATTCGGCACTTTCATACTCACTTTTAATTTTTTTGAGTAGGTTGTTGCAGAAATTTCTGTAGCGCCTATATATAATTACTAAGGTGTCATTACTAGGATCTTTTTTTGTTTTATTATGCAATCTATCCCGATTTCTTATACACCTCAATAATCCTTGGGTAATCCAAGGTTTCAGAATTCTATTTCTACTCGTGGACTTGAATGTACGGGTATTATCTAACACTATCTTGGACAGTATGGCGACGAGGTTTGCAGCTGATTCGTTTGCATTACTAGATTCGAGAACTATTGAGAAATCTGTTTTCTCAATATCTGACACGCAAGCAGGGATGTCAATGCGGGTGATACTTTTAGTTGGGTTTGTGGTCTCCACTTTAATATTACATACAATGAGCATTGGTGCGTGATCAGTGATAAATGAATCGAGTATGAACGTTATTGCAGGCTTATGTGATTTGATCATTGCATGATCTAAACAACTGTTGCCACGCGTCGGTAGGGAGTGTCCCGGCAGCATAGCATGGGTCGCCGCAACTGTAAGATATGTGTCAGAACTAAAATCAGTGTTATTACATGATATGTCTATATTTATGTCACCGGTAACGATAATAGATCTAAATGTTTTAAGTGAGTCCAAGGTATGGTCTAAACTGCTGGCAAATCTATCTATATTACGATATGAAGGTGATCGGTATATTGCTAAAAGTGCGATCTCATTGTGGAATTTAAATAATAGACTATTAGCTTCAGCAATATTGGGGATCTCCATAGTGAATTTTAAATGATTTCGAACATACACTACTATACCTTCATTTTGGTTAGAGTAATCTGATTTAAAGTTATCAAAATCAGCTATGTTAGGAATAAATGGACATTTACTCAACCAGCATTCAGAGAGCACAATAACATCAATTTGTGTTTTGATTCTGTCGAGCAAAATAAGCAAATTATTAAAGTTAGAAATACTGCCTATGCTTCTAATATTGACATGAAAAATTTTAAATGACTCAATTACGTTTTCTAAGTGTGTGGTGCATTCCTCAGGGGAACACGTGACAGATTTAAAGATCAAATTTTGTTCTATATCATCAATTATACTCGAATTATTAGCCATATTATATTATAATTTATTAAAAATATTATTTTTGTCTATGATCAAGAAAGTAACCTCTCACTAAGACACGAAGTCTGCAAAACATAATCAAATAGATAACACCGTAACAGTGCTCCTTCCCCTCATCTATATTAGTGTGTTTGTAAGTGTACATAAGTGTGTTTGTGTAAATGTGAGCCTGAGAATGTATAGTATATATTAGATGTGTATTAATGTATATAGTGTGTGTATAATTTGATCTGTTTATACAATAGAACTTAGTCATCCTATAATTTTCAATTGATAAGAGTTTATAACATGCAATAAAAAACAAAAGCAACAAGCAAAATTCACTTAAATTATATGCGAGGACTAGTCATTTGCTCTCCTTAACATTATCCAGGTCCAATTCCGTGTTTATACGTATATGTGGAGATCCCTCTCTTTTGCGAAGGTAGATGTTTCCATTCGTTGACCAGCAATAATTAAAGTCGTTGGCCTTGGCAAACTCACGAGCCACATAGAACAGCCGTTTTTGTTTCGGTGTCAGGGAGTCACTAACATATATCCGCTTAGGCGGTCCATGTAATTGTAGGTGCTGAGTGTTAAGATTCTCTGCCCCTCTCACCTTATTAAATTTTTTTGCAGAGGCTACTAGGTTATTCTTGATAGCAGTGGTAGTAAATTCCACCACAATAGGGTTACTATCTACCGATTTAGAGTTAACACGGTATATGTCTTTGATAGCGCTCGAGTTAAACTCTAGACTCAGCACTTTCCCTAGTTTTACGATAGTTGACCCCAGAGACTCCTTTGTTTCAGTAGACGCTTTAGGTATATTTCTTATCTCGACTTGCGTCGAACGAGCCCTTCTCTCAAAAAGTTCCAATCTCTCCTCCAAAGCGATTATATGCTTGTTGGTGTCCTTCTTCTCCTCTTCCATTTGGTAGAGCCTTTCTAAAAGATCCTCATATTTCTGCGATATAAAATCCATAGATTTAGATATTTCAGCATTTTGTGTCTTAATTTCAGATATTGATTCTTGTAAGGCTGAGAGTTTTTTTTCCTGATTAGACGTAAAGTTCGAAAAACGCATCCTTATTTCGGCCATAAATGTGCGCATCTCACTGTGGTCATCACCCTCAAACTTACGCTTGCAGCTCTGTGTGATCGAATCTTCAGAGTCGGATTCCCAGTGTGGTCGGGATACCGATTCGGATTCTCCTTTAGTATCAGAGGACCCCTGCGCCTGCGGTAACTTTAAGGCAACAGTTTTGCCTGATGCGGCTGTAGCGGTAGTCTTACTCTGCTGCTTTTTTCCGGGTGACTTTGGGGGTGTGCGCTTCAGTGGCATTTTATATAACTATCAGCTCAGTATATAACAGAAAATCAAAGCGGCACCCTGCCAAGATAATAAGATACTGGGATAGCAGATTAAGTTGAAGGTGTAGTATTAGTAGACTTGATTTTTCAGTACAGGACGATCGGGTTACTGGGCATCAAAAAAAAAAAAAAAAACTCGTATATCAAGTATACGAGTACAGAGCAGAAACTTATCAAATTATGCAAAATATTAATCCAATAAAAAGTACACTTTCGGCGTAGTATCATGTACCAGGACAGCATAAGGCCAGGAGAGGCAAAAATCAGAACCGCGAGTATTATTGTCCGCTTAGACAGCAGGTCAGTAGAGGGGTCAATCACTTTGGACACCGATCGACGCTGCCATACAGATCCACTTTCCGTCCAGTCAATGAAGACCTCCAGACCGCGTTAAGCTTTTTGTATTTGTCTCTTTTGTTTACAGTTGTTATTGTATTCTTTGTTTCTTTTCTATTATGCGTGAGTATAGCTACGCACACGCAGCAATGTAATGTCAATTATTGTATGTGTGACAACTGTAAATCATGCACGACTCATGCGCCGATGCTATGTCTGTGTGCACCGTTTGTTTGTTTGCTTGCTTGTTGGTCTGGCGCGGCACGGCGCGACCTCTTCGCAGCTTTTGGGCTCCCGGTATAGACTATTTCTATTGACTCTCGTACAATTAATTTCAGCATATATGCATGTCAAGTATATACGACAGAGTAAAGCGGACTGCTGCATTAATGAAATAGTAAGTAAATTGTAACTTACGCGCAGTTGCTATGACCGGATGACCGTGTCACGTGCGGTGACTTCCCCTTTGCGATCGCTGAGCTCCTAGTGCACTGCCGTATTGAATATTGGTTTCTTTCTTGATGAGAGGTTCCTGTATCTATGCGTCTCCTTTGCACTTACAGTATGACTGCTGTAGTTGATGACGGTGAATGAATGGGCGTGTTTAGATGTGTGCTGGCCCTCCGGAGATTAGATACCTCCAGGCGTTCCTGTGGTTCTATTATTGCACGCGGATTTAATTTAGTTAAATTCGTATTTTTATTTAATTTTAATTTAACAAAGTGCAGCCTTTTGAGCGTCTGAACTCCTCAGAGGTCCGAGAGGGAGGGGAATGGGAAAAAGGGGCATTGCGTTAAATAATACATTTCAACTACCGTTTGTTATATTCCGAAAGTTAATCAACTACCTAGGAAATTGATCAACTTACGATTCTTGCTATTTTCCGGTGACATATATACCTACCTTAGATCTTAAGAAATATAAAGGAAATGTCCAAAACATTAATGAAATCTATTAGACTTCCTAGGGGACACCCGGGTTTGAACCGGGGACCTCTCGATCTGCAGTCGAATGCTCTACCACTGAGCTATATCCCCGCTGAGTTACTCGACGAAAATACAGTATAGTTGGTTGGAACAAGAATGTCGAGATAACTTGTAGCGCTCGTATAGATTACAATATAGTTTGCTGGGTTGCACACAGATGGCGCTGTTGCACAATTTTTAGAACATTCATTACACTTTAAAGCTTTAATTAAATATTTAATGTAATTATAGTGGAGAGTAAATTATTTATTTGAATACTTACTGGAGTTTGTTACTACTAGGCACCACTGGCGCCCTCTGCTGCATAACCTCCTCTATCTGTAACAAAACAAAGCAAACATTTAAACAAACTATTTCAACACCTAAATTTAGATTTTCGATATATATAAAATGTACACAAACTTCAATTTCATCACCCATGTTTACTTTAACCAAACATTTTTGCACTAAATTGCACAAAATTGCATTAAAACAATGAACTTTAAGGTAGCACGGTAGTTATCAGTTACAGGGAATGTCCGCTATATCTGAGCTAATCAGTTATAATGACGTGATAATCTACTGATAGATATTGTAGGGTAACCAGATTTAAATTCAATTTTATACACACAAAATCTCTGCGCAGCGTGGCGATTATGCCTATAAAGCCTCCAGATATTTGACGAAAGTAGAGAACCACTGGACTGGCATAGGCCTATGCCCAACAGTGGACTACGATAGGCTGATGATGATGATGTATATGATGATATTACGAATAAAGATTATTGAGTTTCAGTTTGGAAAACGTAGGTTCTATGGAGAAAAACTGCCAAGATGTCCCGTTTCTGATGAAACTTTGATGAAACTAATACGGGACTGTTGAATTTCAATAAAAAATGTCTTATTAGCCTCGAATTCAGCATATTAGATGCAATAGTTTTTTTGTATGCAAAAGACGGCAGACGAGCAAGTGTGATGCCTGATGGTAAGTAGTCGACACCGCCCATGGACACCCGCAACTCTAATCGAGAGCAATAGTCCCGTAAAACTGGAAATCAGAACTGGTCACCCTGTACTGTATAGATACCATTATAAACTTGTATTCTCTCGTCCTTCTCACTCCTGACCACATCATAGTGTTATTTGCAGCACAAGTATGTAAATTATTGTAGTTTTCGTGAGCACGATCTATTTTACAAGTTTGTATTTACTTGACATTTGATCTCTATCAAACCCAATGTCAAATGGTGTCACGGTGAAGATTTAAACAAGGACGTTTAAAAACGTCTATGGATTTATAATAAGTATCGTTTTTTGTGTGTAGTTGATAGAAAAAAGGTTAGATTTTTGTCTTGTTTGGATTTCTATAATAAACTAGCAAACCCGGCGAACTCCGTTTCGCCACCAGATGGCTTCTTTTTTCCTGAATTTTCTTTGCTATAAACCTCACGGAGCCCGAAACCTTTCCAACGAATGCAAAACCGTGGAAATCGGTTCGTGCGTTCTGGAGTTATGGCGTCAGGGAGGAAAACCCGACTTATTTTTATATAATAAAGTAGTTAGGTTATTCAACGCTAATCTACTTCCTTCTTAATTCGATTTTTTATAGCAGCACACCATACAGACATCCCTTCGGCTGGTGGAAAGCGAAAGAAAAGCCCAAGTCACTGCGGCAACGGACAAGTAACCTGATTTAGCAACTAGCCACCACCATGCTCGCCTATATTATTCTGGCTGTGCACAGAAACTACCGAAGTCACTCCACGGGTGTTGACACCCACTGGAAGAAATGGGAAGGTGATTTTTAATTTATTCCGTCACCGCACGGAAAAAAGTGCTGCGATAATTGACTGGCTCGGTGGCTCAATTGGTAGTGACCTCTGCCTTCTGAGTCAAGGGTCGTGGGTTCGATCCCCACACATTACAAACATTTGTGTGCATGAACATGTCTGTTTGTATTGGTCTGGGTGTTTTCTATGTATAATAAGTACTTATTTACAAAAAAAAAATATCTATGTAAGTTTATCAGTTGCCTAGTACCCATAGTACAAGCTTCGGCTTAGTTTGGGGCTAGATGGCGCTGTGTGGCCCAGCGTGGCATGTCTTGGGTTATTTATTTATAATAGCTTGACAGGTGTTGACACCCACAGGAAGGAACGGGACGGTAATTTTTTATTCTATACCGTCACCATCACCCAGAAAAAATTGCTGCGATCATCGCTGTGAAGTCAATGTCGCAAGAACGCAAGTCATGGAAGAAAACGAACGATATAAATCGAAGACGACTGGCTCGGTGGCTCAATTGGTAGTGACCCCTGCCTTCTGAACCAAGGGTCGTGGGTTCGATTCCCACCCGGGACAAATATTCGTGTGATGAACACTTGTGTTTGTTCCGTGTCTGGGTGTTTATATTTGTATTTACTTGTGGGACCTTAGTTGTTCTGATACCCATACACAAGTGCTTAAGCTACTTACTTTGGGATCAGAGCAATGTATGTGATGTTGTCTGATATTTATTTATTTATTTATACCTAAATACGAACACATATATCGTCGCCGTAGAGCGAAAAGTCACTAAGTCGACATATGGCCAAAATGGAGTTAAATACCTAACCAGATTCCCCAAATTTTTCTGCACAAATTCTTCTTTTTGACATTTCTGTACGCGCCATAGTTTTTGTTTTACAGAGAGCGAAAACACATTAACTTTACGTTTGCACTACTCATTGGCAGTCGAAAACTAACCAATTTTACTTAACACTATTTTTTATGATCTAACAAAGCAAATCTGTACCTAAGTCGAGTTGGTTATTTCTCTCTTTTACAAATCAAATCATAAATTTGGACCCAATCCATACTAAAAATTACCTAAAGTGACTTAACTTCTTTTAGAATTACTGGTTCGGTACAAAACATGAAAGCGAAAACTAACTAAGTCGACTTAATGACTCTCGATATGATCCAAACATGAGTGAAATAGTCACTAACTCAAGTTTTTTGTCATTATCTCAGTAATTAAACATAATTAATTGAAAGTGATATTACAATCTTATTTGGTTATTTATTCTTTAAGATATATAGCAATCAAAGTAGAGTTATCTTTTACTAAAATTAAGTTATATTTTTTTTTGTTTTATAAAACTTTAAACCGCCATAACTCAAAACACGTCATGACCTACTTAGTGACTTTTCGCTCTACGGCGACGATATATTAATACATGCATAAATAATATAAAAGTTATAATATCTTCATCCTACTATAATAAACCGCGCGGAAAAAGTACCTATAAATAAAATATCCTACTATATAATATTATAAACGCGAAAGTTTGTTTGGATAGATGGATGGATGTTTGTTCCACTTTCACGCAAAAACTACTGAACGGATTATAATGAAACTTTACAGGAATATAGTTTGTACATCAGATTAACACATAGGCTATGTTTTATACGAATATTTACGCGGGCAGAGCCGCGGGCAGCAGCTAGTGTAGAATAAATCTGAGAATAAATACTTATGTAACAAATTATTGAACACATTATAGAGTTTTTAAACACATTTAATACTTTTTTAAAATATTGTACCTACACTATGCATGTAACAATTTATAAAAGAAATATTTACCTTATTTCTCTTGAAAATCATGGTGGTCGGTAAATTGGTGACGATTGCACACCTACTTAGAACAACAGGCTTAAATGATACTGAAGATGAAGGCGTGCTAAAATGTACTACTTGACGAGTGGTGGAAGTGGCGAGAAACAGCGGGAGGACTTGATTTCCACTGGTTTTTTAGAAGGGAATGGTTGCCGCCTCTGAGGAGAGGCGGCGTGGTGTGTGGGACTCATTATCATCATCATCAGCCTATTGCAGTCCACTGCTGGACATAGGCCTCTCCAGTTGTTCGTCACCTAGGGCAAACATCTGGAGGATATACCCATAATCGCCACGCTGGGCAGGCGGGTTGGCGATCGCAGGGCGTAGCTTCTTGCTCCGGTGACGCTGCTGCCCGTCATCGGCCTGTGGTACTTATGTAGCTACGCCTTCTATCGTGATGGTTTTACCGCCACCAGTCGGTTTGCCAGAGGCTCGTTTGTTATTCGGCAGGATGCTCCACGGGCAGGTGAGGTTGGCTTGGAGCGAAAAGTTGATAGGTCGCTCCCTTACATACCCACGAGGTGAGACTCAAACCTCCCCGAAAGGGAGGGCATACCCACTAAACCCACTGTGTCGACAGTGGGTAGCGATTTGCAGGGGCTCGGGTTGCAAAAAAGTTTGCGATCGCGTCCCTACAAGACAACCTATGCTGACATCGGCCGAATGTCACCGTGAAATTGTAAATACCGTTAGATTATAATCTATCTCGCGAGATTGTAAATTGTCGAAAGGTAAATAGGTATACTGCTTAGAATGTAACGTAGGTATCTATTATTTTTCGATCGAGGCAATGGAATTAGTAACTTACAATCTGTCGCGCTTTAAATTATCAAATGTCTGAATCGTTCCCTGATCGGTCGGTCTCTCCAAGGTCCTTCTGGGAATGCAGCTTCTGCACCCATAGAATTAGGGAGCTTAAGTTCTAAAACCGGGACTGAAATCAGTGTCCCCGAAAGCATAATGTATTTATATATTCCACTAGCAATGATTGAAATATAATTATTTTGAAAATTCGTCTCTACCTCCTATGAATCGAACCAAACGTGCATCCCACGCTACACCCTTCAGAGCCAAAAAAAAACACGTTAATTCAGTCGTTGAACCTATATGCAATGATCTCATTAGTGTTACCTGCTTTTATGTTTTTGCAATAATACGCCGGTGCCAGTAGGCGAAGGAAAATTTTTTAAAATAAATCTTAACTAATATTATTAAGCTGAAGAGTTTGTTTGTTTGAACGCGCTAATTGAGATTAGCGCGTTAGTAGTACAAACATTTGTGTTCATGAATATGTCTGTTTGTATTGGTCTGGGTTTTTACTATGTATGATATGTATTTATTTACAAAAAAAGTATCTAAGTAAGTTTATCAGTTGTCTAGTACCCATGGTACAAGCTTCGGCTTAGTTTGGGGCTAGATGGCGATGTGTGGCTTAGCGTGGCATGTCTCGTTTAATTTATTATTTATACTTGTATTATACTATGTGTATTACTTGTATATTTGTGCTTATATTTCTAGCAGTTGTTAGAATGTCTATTACCGCACCATATTATAGTTTTCTGGCTCGCCCAATGGTTGACTGGTAGAGAATGCCACACGGCATTAAGTCCGCCATTTGTACTTTCATTGTGCAATAAAGATTAAATAAATAAATAAAAATACTTAGAAACTCCTTTCAATGCCAATGTTTCTCACAATGTTTATTATATTTACATCCTTCATATTTGGTTAAAATTATATAATACAAAGAAGACTATGCAAGTTCATACTATGATGTAGTAAGTGAACATAATACGTCAGTCAAAATATTACCGTCATCAGCTAAAGTAGCTAATGCAGTCAAAGCCAATGTAGCAAGGTCTATTTTCGAATACAACTGTTCGTTTACTTTTCGTGCTTGTTGACTGTACATATCATAGTACATATGTTTAAGTCTAGTCTAGCCTTGCTCCAAAACCTTATCTTATCGAAATGTATGGTGACTG
This sequence comes from Conogethes punctiferalis, assembly GCA_031163375.1. NCBI lineage: Eukaryota > Metazoa > Arthropoda > Insecta > Lepidoptera > Crambidae > Conogethes > Conogethes punctiferalis. The sequence goes on along the minus strand of CM062097.1, from coordinate 10,552,953 downwards.
CTTTTTGTGGCATTGAAAATGACATGAAAAGTGATAGAGTCGGCTCAACTGGAGAAATATAGAGGAAATACACTAGATTAGTCTACTTAGTCGTAGATAGATACTTTGGCTATATACATAGTCACAACAAATAGACTTTCGTGCGGTGACGGAAAATAAATAAATAAATATCAGACAACATCACATACATTGCTCCAATCCCAAAGTAAGTAGCTTGAGCACTTGTGTTATGGGTATCAGAACAACGAAAGTACCACACATAAATACTTAAATACAATATACACACCCAGACATAGAACAAACACAAGTGTTCATCACACGAATGTTTGTCCCGGGTGGGATCGAACCCCCGACCCTTGGTTCAGAAGGCAGCCACTACCAATTGAGCTACCGAGCCAGTCAAATCAATAATAAAAATCACCACCAGAGGTTGATGATGATGACGATGAGCGGGAGTGTGGAGTATATAAATATTGCAGGTGCGAAGATTGCGAGATATTTCAGATGATCTCGGTTAATTAATATAGGGCCGTCTGTGCAAGTTAGTACTTTGCTCACGACTTTCAAAGCAATTATTAAACAGTTACGATGTCCGGACTTAAATACATAACTCGTAATTTGTAGACCATGTAGGACCAGCGCATAAAGACATTTACAAACCGCAGTCATAAAGCCAAATCGGTTTAACAACAAAATGCATGACTTCATTCGCCGATAAACCGGGACACAGTACTGAAAGTACGACAGTGAAGAACTAGATTTATCCCCGCGTTATGGTAACGGATCATCATCATCAGCCTATTGCAGTCCACTGCTGGACATAGACATATACCTCTCCAGTTGTTCGCCACTTAGGGCAAACATCTAGTGGATATACCTCAGGACTACCCATTATAATCCACACGCTGGGCAGGCGGGCAGACGAGTGTAAACACATCACACTTCTAGAGCGGTTTGCTTTCACGGAAGCCCATACGAAATACCAGTTCCACTCGTAACTTCTTCATCATCATCATCATCATAAACCTATCGCAGCCCACTGCTGGACGTAGTCCTCTCCAGTTGTTCGCCACTTTGGTAAAACATCTGGATGCTTTATCCCACGGAGCAACTTTATCCTTACTCGCCACGCTGGGCAGGCGGTTGGCGATCACAGGGCGTAGATCCTCCCCGCAGTGACGCTGCTACCCGTCATCGGCCTGTGGTATTAAGCCACTCCTTCAATCGTGATGGTTTTACCACCAGTAGGTAGCCAGAGTATAGCTTCTTCACTGTCATTACAGTTTCCATTCGATGGTAAATATATGCGATTGGTGCGAAATTAATTCGCGGTTGCCTAACGCGGCGCGGGCGCAGGTCGGCGCGCTATAAACTTGACAGTTTGCCGCGTCCTGATTTTAATTTTATAGATTCTGGTTGTGTGGTTGGAAGGCCGGTATTTAATTTTGTCTCTGTACAAGATGGCGGCAATGCGGTTTGCAGTTTTTAATGTGTAAAACGAACGCATCTATAAAATAATGTCATGTACCGTATTTGTTGGTTGAATATTTATCAGATTACTAGCTGTACCCGCGACTTTGTCCGCGTGGAATAGAGTTTTATCCACTTGTGGTTAGAATTGATCAAAACCCTTCCTTAGCGGATGCCTACGTCATCACATCTACCCGCATGCCAAATTTCAGCCCGATCCGTCCAGTGGTTTGGGCTGTGCGTTAATAGATCACTATGTCAGTCAGTCAGTCAGTCACCTTTGAGTTTTATATATTTAGACTACATAGTATGAAACAAAGTACCTAGCTTTTGGTGTCTATTTGTCCTTATGTATGCTTAGATCATTAAAAATATGCAACGGATTTTGATACGGTTTTTAATAGATAGAGGGATTCAAAAGGAAGGTTTACATGTATAATGCGTCAACCGTTGCACCCGTGTGAAGCCGGGGTGGATTGCTAATATCGGTGGTGAGCTGCGAGAACCTGATGATGATGTTAATGTTGATGATGATCTTCATCATCATCATCAGCTTGTAAACATCCACTGCTGGACGTAAGCCTCAGATCAGGAATTTACGCTCATATAAATTAGTCACATACCTACCACACTTATTTAATCCCCTTTTAGTTACTTACGAGGTTTATTTGATGAAATCAAATATTAAAATAACATCATTCATATACACAAGACACCTTATAACCTCGAGCTTTAACAAAAAAAGCAAATTAAAATGACTACCACCAAATTCGGAAGGTATATATAGTTCACTAGCTGTGCTCGCGACTTCGTCCGCGTGGAATAGTTATTTTTTCCCCTTTTTTTTTTACATTTTCCATTATTTCTTCGCTCCTAATAGTTGCAACGTGATGTTATATAGCCTAAAGCCTGCCTCGATAAATGGTCTATTCAACACAAAAAGAATTTTTCAATTCGGACCAGTAGTTCCTGAGATTAGCGCGTTCAAACAAACAAACAAACAAACAAACAAACAAACTCTTCAGCTTTATAATATTAGTTAAGATTAAGATTCGCGTTAAGAAAATAGTGACTGACAGGTCACTGACAGGCCACTAGCCAATTAAAACGCTAGAAATTAAATTTCTAGCGTTTTCTTAACGCGAATGAACTATAGTGTCTATGGAAAAGAACCAGTCTTTGGTCGATTCCTTGGACACCAGGGATTCTTCCCGATGTTGTATCGTAATGCACTTGTCATTTTACTGACTAAATTGACCATTTCAACTTTAGAACGAGATTGCAACGTACCTGAGTGGGTATGGGTACTGTTAGTACACAATCGTAGTGACATTCGAAATGATTGATATCTGTTACGAAGTGCGCCTACGCACCCAAGTAGATACTCGTAGATGCATATTCAAAATGCTAGGGTTTCTAGCTGTGACTGCCCTGGTGGCTTATTATTTGCACGTACGTATAATATACATAATTATCGCAGAATTTTGGTTAAGGCCTTTGGGTTCCATGTGGAAGGATGCGGTTCAATTCCGGCCAATATATTTTCGAAATTCATATACCTACGTGAGAGAGAGTCATAAGAGACAATAGCGTTTGCAGTCGAGACGTTGGGTCCGGATGCCAAATCTCTCCATAAAGAGATTTCATCTACACTAGTTCAGGCTTCGGGCGACCCCAGAGCTGGCTCGTTCGTCGCGCAACGCATTTAGCTAGCAACTCAGCTAGGTAACGCAGCCAGTGTCCTTGGATCACTGCCACAAAGGGGTCCCATTTTAGAAGATTTTTATTGTTTGTAAAAATTAGTTAAGTCTAGGTTAGGTAAGGCCATCCTGACGTACTGGCGTATCTGGGACGAGTGAGTCCCAGATACGCCGTCACTCCACCCTAGGTGACGGGAAGCCCCACCCCGCCAAAAAAAAGTAGTAGCTCTTTCGATGAAGAAAAGCTTCGTGAGAAAAACGATCAACCCAAACTTGGCCTACGCGGTTGACTAAGGCTTATGGCCCTAGTTTAGACTTTAGAATCTAAAGTCTAAACTAGGGCCCTAATCAAAAAGGGTCAAATTGAGCCGCTCATAACAATCTTATATAAATTAGTATAGACAGAATGCTGGGAATTTAACAAGTAGATATGTGTCCAAACAATAAAAATAACAGAATAGTGATTCAATCACAAATATTTTCATATGCCACAATTTTCTCAGAAAGTTACGATAATGAATCTACAATATTAGACACTTTCTTATCTGCTTATTTATCTCTTACTGTGCCTGTGATGTATCAATTGTATCGCAACATTGATAATGTAAATACATGTTTTTTAGAATGACAAATTGTAAGTATGTTATTAAATACTCAGACCAAACAATTTGATCAAAAACTACAAAAGTTTTCCTTCCAAAGAAAGAAGATTGCTGCAAAAGCGACTTATTCAATACTAGCTTTTGCCCGCGGCTTCGCTCGCGTTAAATTTGGGGTAAATATACAAACTTCCACCCCCCATTTTAGGGAAGGGGGAGGGGGGGGGGAGGGGTTAGTGAGAGGCAAAAAGTAGCCTATCTATGTTACTCTCCATCCCTTCAACTATCTCCATTTAAAAAATCACGTCAATTCGTCGCTCCGTTTTGCCGTGATAGAAAGACAACCATACACATATACCGACAGACAGACAGACACACTTTCCCATTTATACTTAATATTAGTATGGATTTAGCACCCATAAATTTCGGAACGTAATACCAATAATTGTAATTAAACAATAATTGCATTCAATTCTTGTAAATTCCAACACCCATTGGAAACGTAAAATTAATATCTGCAAATAAACTGTTATTACCTTTGGTAGAACGTGGGTGTTACTTGCCAGTCCTACGTTTAACTAATCAATTTGAATAAACCTATTTCTCACAAATCATGTTTATTAAGTTTAAACTTGTATTTGCGAATTCTAATATTAATTTTGATTTTAGTAATCATCATCAATCAAAAGCAGCTGTTCATTTGTTTTAAATGCATTATTTATAAAATTTTCAGACGCGCTTATAAGTGAGCGATGAACGATGAGGTATGTAGTACTTATTATAACTATGTACGAGTATAACACAAATAATTTCTTCCTTTTTAGGATCCAAAAACATTTTTGACCCCAACGCTGACTCTTATCTTTACATAAATAATACCAAAATGTGCTTCCTCTTCCTTCTTATTTTTACGAGAATTATCTGTAGGAGTGTCTCCCAGAACACCCAGACCCGAGATAATTTGAAAAAGTTGATCTGACCGGAGATCGAACCCAGAACCATTTAGGGTGGACACCATAAGATTGGATGCTGGGTTTTTTTTTTCTTTTTTTTTATGTGACAACATCTGTCAGATAATATTGAAAACGGTTAAAGATATTTTGTTTAAAGTTATTTAAGTGGAGAAAACAAATGTGAAATCTCCTTTATTGCAGACACGGTGGCTGATTGCAGTCCGATTTACGATCTAAACCGGATTTCGCACAGACTATATTTCCTCCGGTCAGCAGTTTGATTGATAAATAGCCATGTATCAACTACGCATGGTAGTGGTACAGCCAAGAGCAAAGAACAAATGTGTGCTCTCCTTATTACGCTGTTCATCTGAGGGTACCCGCCAACAATCCATTTCTGTATGTTACTCTACGCACTGGCTACTGAAAAAGGCTCAGCATTAACGACTTATTTATTTCATGTATTTATCAACACTGTTTTTATAAGTGTACCAGGCAATTCTCTTCAAATGCATGACCTCGTCGTATTAAGGATTATCGCTACTATGAGTAGATGGTCACTTTGTCATGTACTATAAAGAACTTTCGCATACTAGTTCAATAAAATATTGATTGTCTTGTATTGGGATTCGAACGTAGCACGTTGGATTGTGACTGCTCCTTACAGTCTGCCACCGGCAACTTGATCCTTTGATTCCAAGTAAGTAAGTAAGTAAACCTTACTTCTTCACTTACTACTCAAGTACCAACAACCAGATAGAGAGAAGCAAAATCCAAAATAGCTAATTTGACATCCAGCTGACAAAGAACTTGGCCCTCTTTTAACACCGCTGCTCGTTTCAGTGGGGTTTCAAATTAATCGGCGTGTCCCCGCTCTGCGGTTACGGCGTAACATCCTGACATTAAAATAAGCTACATGCTGGATGCATACATATTAGAGACTAGCTGGTGCCTGCGACTTCGTTCGCGTGGTCTCTATGACAATAATAAGTGATTTCCTGATAATCCTTTGGTATTCTACTACGACGGCCTCAAGATGGGCCGTCGTAGTAGAATACCAAGTAGATAGTCGTAGTCCTATAACAATACTTTTTTTATTGTGCGTGGTTTCAGGGTAAACAAAAGCATACTATAGAATCCCTTAAATGGGGAGTGATGAAGCATCTTACGGACTAGCAGGATGGCAACTGAAGACTTGCGCTTCTCTTCCGCTTTCCATGAAGCGTAGGGAAGCACAAGCGAAGCAAGCTGCTTGTATGGTTTCGGAATTTTGAATAAGACGACCATCTCATCTCAGTCCTGGGCGTCTTAGAAGATGACTAAGAGACTTTAAGGGAGTATCAGCAGGCGCCAGTGTTTTGTTTACCCTAGTACAGATAAAACCTTCAGCGGTCACCAACCCCCCCTGCCAAGCGTGGTGACTAAGGCAAATCCCCCCTATGACCATATTGTTATTGGGAGAGGTCTATGTCCAGCAGTGGACGTTTGCAGACTGATGATAATGTAGGCAATCGAGCCACTATACTATACGACAAAAAACCTATCTCTAAAAGTAAATAACTCTATGTAACTTTAGATTACGAGTATGAGAAGTAATTCATCAAATATTATCAGTTTACATTTAAAAATTTCACGTTGTGTAATATCAGTACAATAATGCGTACAGTTTGCAAACACGGTCTTTAAATTATCTCAATTTTATCTTTTGATAAAGAGCGAAGAAATGACTTGTCCTTACAGAACTGACAAATACACATTATTCATTGGTTTTTTCTATATATTTTTTTCTTTTGACATTTACTAAGAGTTATTCGATTGTTCGTAAGTTCAACATCATTGTTTTTGTAAAAGACATGATTTTATAATTAGTTGTATCGACATAGAAGCAAATTAACAAATCTAGGAAGGAATTAGCAAATCTTTTTGTACGGATGAAAGGTATGTCGACTACGTGGTAGGCCAACCTACGTCTTGTATCCCGATGATGGAAAGGAGCCGGTGGAATCAATGCATGCAGTTCCCTTGCACATTCTCCGAAATGTATCCTATAAAAAACCGAGGAACCAAACATGAGTTTGAGGCGAGGGTACTCTGCTGCGCCGGACCTCGCCTGCGAGTGTGGAGCCCCTATTCAGAGTGAGTATTTTTTTTTTATAGTGGCTCGACATAATGGCTTCCCTACGCCTGATGGAAAGCGAGAGAGAAGCCCAAGTCGCTGTGACAACGGGCAAGTAACTGTTTAGTTACCTGTCAGTTGCCACCGCCATGTCGGCCCAACCCCAACCCCCCACGAGCTCCGGAAACCCTACTCACCGACAGGAACATGACGCGGAGGTCATTTGGCTGCGGTATTCTATAGGGTGGAGGATGACCCATATACTCTGCTTTACCCACGTGTAGAGACTGCTCAGTGGCTGAGGTAATGCTGGAGGCAAAGGGTGTTATTGGGTAGGCCGAGCGCGAGCAAAGCAGACGTGATTTCGATTTTCCGAAGCCTAAAGGAGAAGAATCATTAAGTTTCAATCTATAAATCGTTAAATATTCTTATCTGAATATGCCTACAAGGTAAATAAATATGATTCAATGATTGAATCATATTATTTGACATTTTGTGTACCTACCTATTCCTGTATTCGATAGATACCTACAAAAATGTTGAGATTAGGTACTTACCTACTCGATGTTATTATACGCCCTGTATCTAAAAAAATAGTTATCTAGGAAATTCTCTATATATCTGTCATTTACTTAATATAGGTATACCTAATTTAATAAAACAAGAATATAACGACATATTCACAACAGCAAATTAATTTACCAATCCACATATTTCAAATTAATTACGCGCTCATGTGTGTTAAAACACTTAGTTCATTCATAATGCGGTGAGTGGGCATTATCTAATCTAAAACAAGTATCTGTTTGCTTACAGGCCAGAGCAAATGAAACTACGCTATAATGATACATTAACCAAATACATTATTTACATTGGGTATTTATCTGAATTTCGTTGCCTGTTTTTAAATTAAAAAAGTAATAGTTATGTAGGTAGGTACATCAACATAGACAAACCTCTCACGAAAAATATTCCAGAGAATCTTATGAAGCACCAAAAACAATGCACTTCACTAAACACTTTTTAAATCACACAAACAGGAAAACACGCGACGATCACAAATGGAACATCCGATTACGATATTCAAAATTTGAAATCGTTTAACAGAAACAACTGAAGCGCGATACGACCGGGCGTTATCGGAACGTCTCGAGCACTGGATAGCGCGATAAAAAAAATTCAACGCACACGAAAATCCCTTGACAAACTTTTTAATCACGTGTTTATTTTTTTTCTCTAACAGCGTTTATCTAAGCGCGTACACAAGCCAGCTATTCGTTCGGTACTGCGGGTTGCGTCAAAATGCAGGTGGGCGCGAAACATTTCGCGAAATACATCCAACGGTGTGATGAAAAAAAAATGTAAATAAAGCTAATACGACCGGGTTGATGCGGCCTCGTGCCGAGGTCGGGTTGTGCAGTGATACAGTTATTAAGTACGCTGTTTCGACACCCCTTGGTATTGTTTTGACAATCTGATCAAAACGAAGACGTTGCTTGATTCTTTAGCAAGTATTATTTATACCCACGATGGCGTGAACAATTTGTTTTTTTTATTGGTGTTGGTGGCAGACGAGCAAGCGGCCTGTCTGATGTTAAACAGTAACCGCCGCCCATGGACATCAGCAATGCCAGGGGCACAGCCATGCCGCTACATACCGTGAGGAAAGAGCTTTCTTTGAACCTCGTTTAAGAAGGATATGTCGTAGTAATATACCTAGTAGGTCAGATGCTACCTCAAATTCTTATACCGACTATCCCTGTTAAGATAAATAAATAAATATGTCACCGGAAAATAGCAAGAATCGTAAGTTGATCAATTTCCTAGGTAGTTGATTAACTTCCGGAAAATAATAAACGGCAGTTGAAATGTATTATTTAGCGTATGTATTTTAGTAAATTGATCATTTTACGGGGTCTTGCCGTAAAATCATCCGACGAAGGTGAGGTGAACGTTGATTGGTTCAGTGGCTCACGTGGCGTTATCCCGGCAACCAATCAGGGAACAGTGTATTAAGTTACGGGTAATAGTGCACCGTTAAATAGTACATTGAGCAACGATTGGCCCATTTGAGGATGATTTTACTTGTGTCAAAATCGTAAATTATTAAATGACTGTCAGGCTACCGTAAATTGATCAACTAACTGAAATCCATTGCGTTAAATAATACATTTCAACTACCGTTTGTTATATTCCGAAAGTTAATCAACTACCTAGGAAATTGATCAACTTACGATTCTTGCTATTTTCCGGTGACAAATATAAATATCAGACAACATCACATACCTACAATAGAAAAGTACAAATACAATACAAAGATAGAAAAGTAATATTAATTAAGCAATCTAAGATAGACTTTTCTTTATAAAAGAAGAGCTTTCAGGATGACCTCACTCAATTAATTTACAAATCAGTCAACTGAAATGGCTCTACCTTCTGATTCTTCTGTTTTACCCCTACCCCTTAGAACCGTCTTTAGAAGAACACAAAACAATTTAAGTAATTCAATTTGTTACTTGCTGTCGCTAGAGCTTTAAGCTCTATCTACTTTAACTTTACTCGCCTTATCGCTTCAGGATTTATGATGCCACAGACAGACAGACTACTTGCGTAGGGGGTTAAACAGTATGTATGTTTTGTACCCTACCCTTTGTCCGTCTTCCAGGCATCCTTTCGGTAGAGTTTACCGAAAGGTTGTCTGTTCGTCCTGTCCTTTTTGATCGTTCCTGTACTTTTTGAGTTTATTCGTTACATACTTACAAAAATACAAATCTTTCCTCTTTATAATATTAGTGTACAGCTAAGTTAAATCCTTACAAATAAGTCCTCGTATAGAACTCATGTAGTTACTTAATGAAGTAATCAGGTTTAATGCGCTTACACACATTATATCTTCATTGCAAACTCGTTTTGCATTAAACACCTACCTACTTACTCAAGTCTGTTCACCGGTTTGTGTAATATTGTGCAACAGTCCTTAGAACAATTTTACGATTATAACGTTATTCAATAAAAAGTGTGGACAGGTTATTTGAAAGTCTACGTTCAGCAGTGGTAGAGCAACTTAGCGCATATTCAGCAATCACACACAAAGACATAAAATATGTTCATAGAAGTATAAAATATTTCTTATAGTAATGTCACCGGAAAATAGCAAGAATCGTAAGTTGATTAATTTCCTAGGTAGTCAACTTTCGGAATATAACAAACGGTAGTTGAAATGTATTATTTAACGCAATGGATTTCAGTTAGTTGATCAATTTACGGTAGCCTGACAGTCAATTAATAATTTACGATTTTGACACAAGTAAAATCGTCCTCAAATGGGCCAATCGTTGCTCAATGTACTATTTAACGGTGCACTATTACCCGTAACTTAATACACTGTTCCCTGATTGGTTGCCGGGATAACGCCACGTGAGCCATTGAACCAATCAACGTTCACCTCACCTTCGTCGGATGATTTTACGGCAAGACCCCGTAAAATGATCAATTTACTAAAATACATACGTTAAATAATACATTTCAACTGCCGTTTATTATTTTCCGGAAGTTAATCCACTACCTAGGAAATTGATCAACTTACGATTCTTGCTATTTTCCGGTGACAGTAACACGACATAATGTCTTCCCTACGCCTGATGTGACAACGGGCAAGTAACTGGTCAATCACCAATCAGTTGCCACCGCCATGCTGGCCCAACCCTTATGCCCGGCTGACGATACAGCACTCACCCCACGAGCTCCGGAGACTTACTCACCGACAGAAACACGACCAGGAGGTCACTTGGCTGCGGTATTCTGCCGAATAACAAACGAGGTGCTGGCAACCGACTGGTGGCGGTATAACCATCACAATTGAAGGCCTAGCTAAATACCACTGACCGATGACGGGCAGCAGCGTCACCGGAACGAGAAGCTACGCCCTACGATCGCCAACCCGCCTGCCCAGCGTGGCGATTATGGGTATATCCTCCAGAAGTTTGCCCTAAGTGGCGAACGAGCCAAGAACGAACCAGCTGTGGACTGCAATAGGCTGACGATGATGATGATTCTATAGGATGGAGGTCCTTCCCGGGACGAGGACGGGCGGATCAATTCGAGCGAAGATTCCTGTGCCCTACCTCTCTTAAATAATTATGTAGTTATATCATCTTAATTTTTATCACGACAACAAAAAATATTTTAAAATTTTCCTAAATAGTCGCAAATTTAAAACTAAAGCTAAGCTTTTGCATTAGCTTAGCTCCAAATTAAGCTATAAATCATACATCAGTTCCTTATCTCATCGTGTTCATTCCAATTTGGTCAAAATCGATTCGGTTAATTTGCGAAAATTCTAATGACACCTTAGAACGGCGAACACCTACGCAATGGGTTAAATGAAGTGCTAATAACCCTATGACCATAAAATGGTCATTAAGTGTGTTCTTAGGATATTATGCTATTATTCATTATTATTTAGTGATCTGGGAAGGCGTTGATTGGAGATAGGAATTATTGTGTGTTAATTTGGATATCGGGCAGCAGCGTCACCGGAGCGAGAAGCTACGCCCTGCGATCGCCAGCCAACCCGCCTTCCAGCGTGGCGTATATGGGTATATCCTCCAGATGTTTGCCCTAAGTGGCGAACAACTTGAGAGGCCTATGTCCAGCAGTGGACTGTAATAGACTGATGATGATGATGATGATTTGGACATCACGGGAAGATGTTACCGCTCACAGTGCTTTGGTAGGCTAGCTGAAGCAATAGATAGACCTCTATAACCGATTTACCTAAATACAATAGATGCAAGCGTCCAGAACATCCAGACACGAGCCAATTATAGCATTGCTACGAAAATTCGGGGTTCGATTCTCCGTCTGAACATTTTAGAAATTAGTAAAACCACTTTTTAGGGAGATCCCCCAACCGTAGCTGTAGTAGTGGAGGATACGGCACCCTATTTATTTTCAGTACTTAGTCCTAAATTTTTTTTTTTTTTTTTTTTTTATAGTGGCTCGACATAATGGCTTCCCTACGCCTGATGGAAAGCGAAAGAGAAGCCCAAGTCGCTGTGACAACTGGCAAGTAACTGGTCAGTTACCTGTCAGTTGCCACCGCCATGCCGGCCTAACCCTAACCCCCCACGAGCTCCGGAAACCCTACTCACCGGCAGAAACACGACCCAGAGGTCATTTGACTGCGGTATTCTATAGGGTGGAGGTCCTTCCCCGGACGGGCGGCTCAATTCGAGCGAAGATTCGTTATGCCCTACCTCTCTAAATGAACTGAAGAACATAATGCATTTCTTTCATGAAGATTGGTTTAGCAAATAAAGTGAAAATTAAGTGGAAACAATCAAAGATACAAAGTCACTTTCGCATAATATGCAGAATAAGTAATAATGTGATGAACATTTGTGTTTGTTCCGTGTCTGGGTGATTGTATTCAAGTATAGGTATATGGTATTTGTGCTAATTTCGTTGTTCTGATAACCATAACACAAGTGCAACTACACTTTGGAATAAAAAGTAGGGATTAAGAAATAGACGTCTAGGCAATTTCTAGTTACCCAACAGTTGAAGATTGTATACAATGTAGGAATGTCACGGTACGAAATCCTAGCAAATACAAGAGTTCACCTAAAAGCAAGTGCCCACGCATCGGCATCTCATCGACTGTTGCGCAAGCGCAGCGAAACCGGCAGGATAACAATAGTGTCGCAACACGCCCACCGCGCCCACTGGCAGGGTCGCAGGTTCGACGCCCGGCAAAGTTGGCTACTAATACGAGTAATATGGGATGTAAGGGAGCTACTACTACTACTAGACCTACCAGCTTTTCGCTCCAAGCCACCCTTTTTTGTGTTACCGGGGAAAATGCATTTAGGCATTCCCGCCGCTCGTGGGAGCAGCAGGGTATGTAGGACTCACCCCGCCTCTAAGATGGAAGTGAGGCAGGAAATACCCACTAAAATAATAATAAATAAATAAATAATAACCCAAGACATGCCACGCTGGGCCACTCAGCGCCATCTAGTCCCAAACTAAGCCGAAGCTTGTACTATGGGTACTAGACAACTGATAAACTTACTTAGATACATTTTTTTTGTAAATAAATACATATTATACATAGAAAACACCCAGAGCATTACAAACAGAATGTTCATGCACACAAATGTTTGTACTGTGTGGGGATCGAACCCACGACCCTTGGCTCAGAAGGCAGAGGTCACTGCCACACTCACCAGTTGAGCCACCGAGCCAGTCAATCCCGGCCCCTTCGTCATGCGCTTTAAAAGTGGTGTCGAGGGTCCTATGAATATGTACGCCAAGACATCACCGACGCGGCCTGGTCATGACAGGCCCCAACAGGTGGCTCCAAGCCACCCTTACCTGCCCGTGGTGCATCCTGCTGATTAACAAACGAGGCTCTGGCAACCGACCGGTAGCGGTATAACCATCACAATTGAAGGCGTAGCTAAATACCACAAGCCGATGACGGGCAGCAGCGTCATCCGTCCTGCGATCACCAACCCGCCTGCCCAGCAGGGATTATGGGTAAAGCCTCTAGATGTTTTCCCAACTGGAGAGGCATTTGTCCAGCAGTGGACTGTGATAGGCTGAGAATGATAATGTATCAAAATAAATCGCTTCTATTCTGTCCTAGCCACGATTAAGACAATGTTTTTGTCACTGTATGTTTTATCCGTCGGCTGTTTATCTGTCTGTCTGTCAGGCTGTCACCCTTGAACTTGTTTTGAAATGATATGTCACTGTCAGTACTCACCGCCCACGCAACGGATAATGTTGGACAAGTATCGATAATTATGATCAACGAGTGCTGTCTCGGAGTATTAAATCCATACAGTTATTATTGTGAAAGTGACTGTACACACGACCACATATTGACCAAAATATAAAGATAAATTTATTTACAGAAGCATATGTGTATGTATATGACTATGTAGCTCGATATCTCATTTGGAAGTGACCTCTGCCTTCAGTCTGAGCCAAGGGTCGTGGGTTCGATCCCCGTACAGTACAAACATTGGTGTTCATGAACATATCTGTTTGCATTGGTCTGGGTGTTTTGTTTACTTTGTCTAATATGTATTTATTTTAAAAAAAAGTATCTAAGTAAGTTTATCAGTTGTCTAGTACCCATAGTACAAGCTTCGGCTTAGTTTGGGGCTAGCCGGCGCTGTGTGGCACAGTGTGGCATGTCTTAGGCTATTTATTTATTGACTTTGTGAAGCCCGCTTCCAACTTGTAGGTACCTTAACAAAATAAACAACTCAAGGCATTTCACGCTGGGCCACAGCCACACAGCGCCATCTAGTGCCAAGTTAAAGCTTAAGTCCAACTGATAAACTTACGTACCTACGTGAACCAAACTGGGACTCTACGCTACCTACTCTACCAACTACCCTAGGTTGATCTGTGCCTGTGTGTACTCTTTCGCGCTTAAATCGCAGGACTGGTTTTCATAATCGTTGAAGAGACTATACTGAGCTAACAACGACAATGAAAAACTATGAAAATTTCTTAAGCACTTGAAAGTCTACCAACTAAGTACATACTAAGTTTAATATGACCTGACCGGGAATCAAATCCGACATCTTTCACAATTTGATCTATAAACCACAACGCCACTGAGGTCATCAGTAAGAAAGGTAAACGCGATATTATTGAATGAAAATCATTATACAAAAGTCAGTTGTAACGGCCTCCCACACTTCTTCAACCATACATTTGCATACAATTTCATAACACGAACATTACAAGCTCCACTTGAATTTATACCCTAATCTTAAAGCAATAACATTCACTTTTGAACAACTTTCTTTGTCTATTGTTTTTACTAGCCACAAATATAGCAGCTTAGCCATCATCGTAATATGCAAATCACTAAGTTTGGCATACATTGCTTCTTGATAGCGAAGTTGGGTTACAACTTTTAATGGGGAAGCCGCAATGAATTGCAATTGTATGTGTTGATTTCGGTGATCTATCTTGGTGACAGATGGCGAATCCATGTCAGTCACACTGCTGTTCTGTTGACGTAATAGTGATGTCTTATGTCATGTGATGACTGTCACTGTTACATAAATAAAGTATAATAGTACCTAGGCAAGGACTTTTTATATAAACAGGACTGAGTAGACACCCTACAACAAGGTACAGAAAAGACGGCCCGAGCAGGAGAGATACGAAGAGTCTTTTATAAAAAGTATAAAAAGTAAAATATAGTTTATATAAAAAGTCCTTGTACCTAGGTACTTATTTTGTATTTACTTTATAGTCCAGTCAAAATACACTAAATTATGATCCCACTTTGCATTAATTCCCAACAATTTTTTTTTTTTTTTTTATAATAGCTCGACATAATGGCTTTCCTACGCCTGATGGAAAGCGAAAGAGAAGCCCAAGTCGCTGTGACAACTGGCAAGTAACAGGTTAGTTACCTGTCAGTTGCCACTGCCATGCCGGCCCAACCCTTACCCCCCACGAGCTCCGGAGACTCTACTCACCAGCAGAAACACGACCCGGAGGTCATTTGGTTGCGGTATTCTATAGGGTGGAGGTCATTCCCCGGACGGGCAGCTCAATTCGAGCGAAGATTTGCTATGCCCTACCTCTCTTAAGCTGGATTTTTGTGCAGGCCTTGAATACGTCCTTACAAATGATATGTCAAAAATCCCCATAGATCCCGCTTGTGCGTTGTTTTTTATTCGAGGTCAAATGTCACAAATTTGCGTTTTTTGCTTACCTATATCTATGAAACAATGAGAGCTACCGAAAAATGGATGAAACAAAGTTTGTAGATCGTGAAATTGTCTACAAAAAACATCTTAACACTTTTTCTTCTGCCAGTTGTCAGGCAAGTAACTGGCCAATTACCTGTCAGTGGCCACTGCCATGCCGGCCCAACCTCCCACGAGGTCCGGAAACCCTACTCACCGGCATAAACACGACCCGGAGGTCATTTGGCTGCGGTATTCTATAGGGTGGAGGTCCTTGCCCGGACGGGCAGCTCAATTCGAGCGAAGATTCGTGCCCTACCTCTCTTTAATACGAGAGGTAATAAATAAATAAATAAATAACCCAAGACATGCCACGCTGGGCCACACAGCGCCGTCTAGCCCCAAACTAAGCCGAAGCTTGTACTACGGGTACTAGACAACTGATAAACTTACTTACATACATTTTTTTTTTTTGTAAATAAATACTTAATATACATAGAAAACACCCAGACCAATACAAACAGACATGTTCATGCACACAAATGTTTGTAATGTGTGGGGATCGAACCCACGACCCTTGGCTCAGAAGGCAGAGGTTACTACCAAATGAGCCACCGAGCCTGTCGAAGAGGTAGATAAAGATGTTTCGTTGCCGACTCTACATCGCGCAAGATCGATCCTTTTCCCCTTTTTTTCTACTTTTTATAGTTCATCATAATGACTGACTCTCTTCGCCTGACAGAAACAGAGTCGGCAGTTTAATTGTTTGATAGAGATAGGTACGCTTCATTACCCGTCTATACATAAGAAAGACACAGTACTTAAGACACTTTAAACATTAAATATTAGCTAAATAGACAGCAAATCAATTTATTCTTACCCATATTGTCCATGTTTACTCCTTGTGTTCCTCTAGTTCACAGTCTTATCACAGTTAAGTACTCTTTGGATAAAATTCACTTGTTTATGCACAGAAAATACGGTTTTATTATCACTTCACTGTTATTTTTCACTTCACTACACTAACTGAAAAATAAAAAGGCTTTCACAGGTTTTTTTATTCGTTCATTAGGTTTCTGCTTCTACAATAAAACCACCCCATCTCATCACGTGGGTGCTGTAGAAGATTACAAAGGGAATAGGTATCCGGAAACGGCCGCCACCGGTTACCTGGTTACAAATAAAACCTGAAAATGGGATGTAAGGGAGCGACCCATCATCTTTTCGCTCTAAGCCAACCTCACCTGCACGTGGTGCATCCTGCCGACTGGTGGCGGTAGCAATAATAAACGAGGCGCTGGCAACCGACTGGTGGCGGTATAACCATCACTATTGAAGGCGTAGCTAAATACCACAGACCGATGACGGGCAGCAGCGTCACCGGAGCGAGAAGCTACGCCCTGCGATGCGATTATGGGTATTGGGTATATCCTCCAGATGTTTGCCCTAAGTGGCGAACAACTGGAGAGGCCTATGTCCAGCAGTGGACTGCAATAGGCTGATGATGACGATAACGAAATAAAACCTACTGCGGTCACCAACCCGCCTGCCAAGAGCCGTTTAAGGTAAGCAATGTCCTTGGAGTCAAATGCCCCAATGACATTTGTCATTGGGGAAGGCCTTTAAATAGCAGTAGAAGTTTGAATGCTGATATTGATGATATCCGATCGGATTTGGAAACTTTGAATAAACGTAATTCATGTCATACTTATTTGACAATTATACTTGTACTAGACTTGTCAAATTTGAATAAACGGCATGAGTTCCCGAGAGAGATCTTTCCGAACGGATTTGTGAATAGGAGAGTATTAAAACTAATGAGGCAGTCCCATAATTCAATTAACAATTCAATTATTGTATGCCTTATATGTTCTGTGGGACTATGAATCGGTAAAACAATGACTGTGAAATCGGTAACCGGTGTGGAAAATTGTCGTTCATTAGACGAAGCATTCCGCGGGCTAATGTTTGTATTGACGGTTAAGGTATGATGTCTGTTCGGCACAATGTTTTCTATTCGTACGGTGACAATGTGTTCGAGATTTTGCCGGACTTAGGCTGCCTGTCTATTGAAGCGAAGCGAGCAGTGCGCGATGTAAAAATCACCAATAGAATAGGCCGTAAGTTTATCTATCGGTTTCAAAAGAGGTAGGGCATAGCGAATCTTCGCTCGAATTGAGCCGCCCGGGCGCCCGTCCGAGGAAGGACCTCCACCGCATAGAATACCGCAACCAAATGACCTACGAGTCGTGTTTCTGCCGGTGAGTAGGGTATCCAGAGCTCGCTTAGGCTCGGGGGTTAGGGTTGGGCCGGCATGACGGTGGCAAGTCACAGGTAAGGCAGCAGCGTCATCGGTCTGTATTTAGTTGCGATCGCCAACCCGCCTGCCCAGTGTAGCGAGTAGACGTTTGCCCTATGTAACGATCAACTGGAGAGGCCTATGTCCAACGATGATACAAATAAGATAGAAGAACAATATGGCGGACAGTCGAGTCTCTAATTGTACCAAATGTGTGGTCCTATAGCAATAATAAGCGTTAACAATAGAAACCGAGCCGTCGAGGTTACGCGGCAACAAACTGGCAACAAGAAAAAGCGCACTGCGACATTCCACTTTCACGAGGCTATGGCAAATTATGTTTCTTGGCCATTTGCCAAAAAAATCTGTAATTGTTAACTTTTTTTAACATATTTTTCCAATTTGATAGAGCAGTAACACTGTGGTTGGCGTCCTAAGGGATAAATGGGATGGTTTTATACAGATGTCGCCGTAAAGTTACGTGATGTCATATGCTCGGGTACAGGGTATGGGAACAACAGAGATAAACTTTTACAGAAACATTATACCTAAATACCTACCTCCTGCATATTATATGGACCATAGTCTGAAATAAATGCATTTTATTTTATTTTTTATTTTTTCTTTATGAAAAGGTCCAATTATTTCTTTGAATCAGGGAAAAAACTATTGGAATAACTGGATTAACTGGGTACCTAATGTATGTATATTCTTCTGTAGCGGATAACTGGCAGAGCGGTAATGCCTTTAACATTAAATTTTACTTTTTTTAAATAGCACTTTTGGACGTGTGTAGAACGCCCTCATGGTAGGAGCAGTGACGCTTTGCGCTAGGTGGCTGGCAAGTGCTGGATGCGAGAGCACAAAGATCGATCAAATTGGGGAACAATTGGAAAGGCCTATGTCCAGCAGTGGACTGCGAAAGGTTGATGAATAATGACGATGATGATGAAACTTTAAATAAATTATACATTAGGTACAATAGTATTACTGAAAGTGAAAATTTTGATGTGGGAAAACAGCCATTATAAGCGATATATTCTGCCGGTCATAGACAAAGGCACCAATTTCTTCTACAGTACAGTAAATCTGGTACGAGTATTATAAAACATGATAACCAGATTATTCCGTCCGGTTGCAGACTTCAGCACTTCTACGTATTCGGATTGTCATGCGAAAGTAGGATCACATTATGCGGTCTGCGGTCGGTATTACATTCAAAATGAGCTAGAGAGGTAACTATGGGCATATGTGGTGATACAGCTACGTATAATATCTATTTAATTTCCCCTGACAATAGAATGTGTTTTACTTTGAAACACGGATTTCTTAATATAGATGTTTATGCCGCAAATTTTCTGCATTCGCAAGGGAATCAAAATATACAGGAGTGGTATTTATTTCCCATGAAATCGGAACATTGAAATTTCGTACGAAGCAACGTCTTTTAGCCATGGAAGTTATTACACTATTGTGCTTAATACTTCCATGCTTGTAGCACAAAACAAATGATCTAAAGAGGTTGCAAGCACGTAACGAGCGTTACAATAATTTGACAGGTTTTGACACGACAATATTCGCTAAGCCATCACCTTTTTGCATTGCTGCTGCGCACACGCCCACATCCTTGCACGTTGTAAACTACTCATTATGTTTCCTGTATCTGTCTTATTAGCTGTTTTTTTTGTTTGCTGTATTTGTTTGTTGTGTGTGTGCCAGTTTATGTGAATAAATTTTTCTATCTATCTATCTAATATAAAAAAAATGCATATCAATGCTCTTAATACCACATAATTTGTGTTCACGTATAATATGCATTTATTTACAAAAAAAAATGTATCTAAGTACCTATGTAAGTTTATCAGTTGTCTAGTACCCATAGTACAAGCTTCGGCTTAGTTTGGGGCTAGGTGGCGCTGTGTGGCCCAGCGTGGCATGTCTTGGGTTATTTATTTATTATTATTTATTTATAATACCTACTACAATGGGTAATTTTTAGAGTGGACGTATTATATGCGGTTGCTGGTTGTCACAATACCTCTGTAGAAATGGTTTCCTTGTCCCTCCTTTGTTTACCAAATTTTAATACTAAAAAGACGGGGTACAGCACGCGTAGGTACAGTTTTGGTCAACAAAATTAAATGTTCTTCTATTCTAATACTAAAAAAGTATCTCGATTAACCGTCAATGAAACTTTATAATAGAGCAATACGAAACAACACATATAACTTCGATCTATTAAACTTCGATAACATGTAGTAGGTACATATAAACGATGGTATGCAGGTCTCAAGAACGGTGTGTTCAGCGGTAATACCAACACTCTATCATTAGTCTGAATCCAACCGGTGCGCCCGTTCGGAAGCAATCCATCGGACATGGTCCCACTTTACTGAATTGGTGAAAACATTTGTTTTGTTTTTGTTTTAGCTCGGCGATTCTATAAGGAAAACGGATTAAGTAGCTATAGCAAAGAGAAAGCCGTAGCAGATCAATTATTCTGTTTACAATGAGCATGAAATCGCACAACTGTGGGCAGATAGCTATCTAGTATTCTAGTTAGTAGTCAAACCGGCCATTTTCGTATCTGTGATGATAATCGGCATACTGTAGAGCGAAATTGTAATAAGTATTATGTTACGGGCTAGACAATATTGTGCAGAAACTTCTAGATTTAGTTTTTTATAGTAGCTCGACACAATGGCTTCTTTCTGCTTGGAAAGCGAAAGAGTAGCCCAAGTCTCAGTCGTCATTTATCTGTCTGTTGTTAGGTGGTAGTCTTTTGATCGTTTGAATCAACCTTACCCGTAGTATTGATTAGTTCAAGGTTGTGGCTTTCAGTGTTTGGCTAATGATCTCGCAACGCAATCCTGACCATAATTAATTAAAATATCAGACATCTCCAACTACGTATGTAACGTTAAATCCATTAAGACGTTAAATCCATTGCTCTAAATTTGACATTGATTGAATTCCATAAATGTACTTGAAACTGTCATCGAACGCGATTCTGAACGTCAAAACTATCATTGAAAACTATTTTCGAAGCTGTCATATCACAGATTAATAAATAGTTACTACGTAATTCTTAATGACTGTGATGGTTTTACAAGTGGCTGTGCTGGTATAATCAGCTAACCTACGCATTATAATAATTAACAGACCCAGGAAAAATAAATTAGGTATGCCACGAATTTCATCATACTTCATCATTTTATGGTGCAAGTCCCAAGGCCTCATACGGTGCGTTTCGACCGTTTCGACTCTACTTTCTTAGTACGAAGGGCTTACTCAAGGGGAGTAGAGTCGGAGGCGCTGAGTTTGGAACTCCGTGCCGGACTCTTTGTTCCCCGAGACATACAATCTTCAGATGTTCAAGGTTAGAGATTTAAGAGAGGTAGGGCATGGCGAATCTTCGCTCGAATTGAGCTGCCCGTCCGGGGAAGGACCTCCACCCTATAGAATACCGCAGCCAAATGACCTCCGCGTCATGTTCCTGTCGGTGAGTAGGGTTTCCGGAGCTTGTGGGGGGTTGGGGTTGGGCCGACATGGCGGTGGCAACTGTAACTAAACAGTTACTTGCCCGTTGTCACAGCGACTTGGGTTTCTCTCTCGCTTTCCATCAGGCGTAGGGAAGCCATTATGTCGAGCCACTATAAAAAAAAAAAAAAAATGAACAAGCCAGAATAACTCGTAATCATGAATACTTATCTCGGAACATAAACATGATTACAATATTATGGCTCATTTTAAAAGCGACCGCAAAAGAAAGCGCGACTTGCATTTTGCAAGTCAGCGAATTAATTTCTTTGAAACGATCCACTCATTTTAAAACAGCACGTTTTACGCAAACGGCTCCCAACCGCTCGTTCGTTACTCTAATTACAGAGTACATTTATATTTTAGTGGATTGGTTTAATTTGCATGGAATTCAGTGTTGTTATGACAAAATTAACGTTATACGCATTCCATATCTACCTATAGGTTTATCAATACACATACACTTAGTTAGGTACTTATATACAGACAACATCACATACATTGCTCCGATGCCAATGTAAGTACGGAGCTCTTGTATTCTGGGTATCGGAAGAACGAAGGTGTATTCTTAAATACAAATACCAACCAGACACGGAACAAACACTAATGTTCCTTACATCAATGTTATTCCCGGGTGGAAATCGATCCCACAACCCTTGGTTCAGAAGGCAGGGGTCACCAAACGGACTATCAAGGCAGTGAAAAAGGGTCGATAGAAAAGGATTTCCAATCAAATAACTTTATTAATAAGGGACTGCACAGACGACAGACTTTTTGTGAGATAGAGTCTGCGTCCGAGACATTTAAAAAGAGCGTCTTGGTCTGCCGACAGAATGATCGAAGATGTGCGTCGTGTGCCTTGAGTCTGTGAAATATCCGCGAAAGATTTTTGCGCGTCGTGTGCGTTATTGCATGTAATTGCAAAAAAGTGCGTCACGGATAGTCTGTTGTCTGCGCTGCCCCTAAAAGTGAATTTTAACAATCTTTTACGTCTAAAATTCTAATGAATCGTTGAGGAGACGTACACATATTCCATTTAATGTAAGCAGGTAGGTAGGTAAGTACTTAGGTAACTATTTTCCGATTGCATTTGTCCAGTCACATACGAGTATAGGTACCTTCATTGTGTACAGTGAATGCTGCGCCCATCTCCATTCCAACTGGCAATCTTTTGTATTCATCAAACGACGCGTGGCGATTTGCGTCATACTCCTGGACCGTGAACATCAGAAACCATGACGGATGCTCGCCGTATAACGCAAATAAATACGTTTTTAATTGTCTCATCTAGTTTTGATAGAGTAAATGTGAAATGTTTTGAGGTCTAGTTGCATTTTTAGCGGATTTTTGAGCCAACGGGACTAACGGCCGTATTCACAAACGTTACTATGCGTCGCGGGGACGCCCAGGTACCTAAATAAAAACGTATAGGATTTTGGGCACTGAGCGTCCGCGCGTCGCATAGTAACGTTTATGAATACGGCCGTTATAAACGGGACTAGGTTATTTAAACCGCCTTTTGTGTGTATTTGGGGCGAGGGCGTCCCGTTAATAGTTCTTATCCCACATTGCAATAACGACTTAATAACAGCATTTTTAGCAAAAAAAAACGACTTCAACATGGTGACAATGGGACCAACTAGGAATTTACTTCCTTTGGAACAAAAAAAAATTTTTTGAAATCGGTTCCCAATTCTCGGAGATAATACGAGTATACTTAAGTACCTATGTGATAACATATGTTACAACAACAAAAAATTCAGCAGAACCTTTTTTGTTTTACCTTTTTTTGAAGTCGGTTAATAAAAGAGTCCCGCAAATGGCTCTAAGAAGCAGTGCAGACGGCACACTTTTCGTGCGATAGAATCTGCGTCTGAGACATTTAAAAAGACGTCTAGGTCTGCCGACAGAATGATTGAAGATGTGCGTCGTGTCCGTTGAGTCTGTGAAATATCCGCGACAGATATTTGCGCGCGTCGTGTGCTTTACAAAAAAAGTGCGTCACGGATAGTCTGTCGTCTGCGCTGCCCCTTAGGCATACCGTATATGTCCCGCATTCCTCGCTTCTCATCCGCTACCAAGTTCTATGCCGTTGTGTCAAAAAATAGATTGGCCCTAATGATACGATATGACACTTCAAGAACAAGACATGCATATTTTGTAAAACTATGGACCCTTTATTTGATTCGCTAGCATCGCTTTATTAAAGTCCATTCGCTAGCATTGGTTGGTACAATGTGCATTTATCTAGGAGATGTAAAATTATGTAGGTTATTAAATATGATAAATATCATTGCATATTACAAACCTCTGATAAAGACGAAACGACCTGTGACCTACTGTAGGTATAATACGTAATGAATGTGCCTATTTATATAACAAATGTTATTATTTAAAGGGGACTTAGGTACCTATGTCTATTTGTGCATGATTTGTGGCAAATATGTATTCCAATTTTTCCATTTAATCCAACGCAAAGATAGTGGTGTTCTGCGCTGCAAAGACTGTCATAAGTTTAGTTTGTACAGGTTTCCATTTTGATTTGACCTGCATGTATGTGTCCCCGGGGGACACATACATGCATACCCAATACCTATATTACACCTGGATTTTAATTTAAGTAGCCATTTGAGTTCCTTTATTTTTGCTTCCGTCGCAATATTTTTATGTTCTTAAAAGATTATTACTCCACCGTGAATAAACCACACTATGGATCCTTAAAAGCTGTGATACCAGAAAGAAGATAAGGGTACTTTTTTAGATGCTTACTTGACATTATGCACCTATTACACTTTTAAGTACCTTGATTGAGCTAATTTTGGACATAATTATTTCCCTCAGTAAAATTGCAGCTTAACTATGCGCCTAGTACCTACTAATTTACTAATAATAATTATCTTCAAGATTCGGCCGTATTAAATCGCATAAAACCTAGGAGTCGGAAGGTAGGTATCTAAGTGGGCATTTATTTTGCAATTGATGCACATACCTATATACCTATCTAACTAGCCAGTATCTAACTACGAACTTTGAAGTAGTTAACACGATGGCAGGTTCCAAGTTACTTTGTATTGTAGGTAACTGAGTAAATAATAATAGTAATCAATCAAGAAATAATAGTGGACTAGCGAATTGCCGAATACCCATAAAGGTTGCGAGATGGTAAAAAACTGGTACAACTAGTTGTCTATCACTTAAGAATGCGAAATAACAGATATATTTTATTAGACAAGCCTACATTCGTGTCCGGTTGTACGAATAACATTGGATAGAAAAGGAGAAAAGGCGTAAAAATGTCAAAACAGATTCGCGTTAAAAATTGTCAAAACCCATTTAGGTTCTTTTCAATGTCAACACAACATTGTTATCCAAATCGATATCGCAAAGCCGGTTCTAAATATAAATGATACAACACGAAAGATCAATAATCTCGTCTGCAGAAAATGGAACTTGGGTGTAAACAACCAAATAATAGCACACAATCACACACTGCACCGCAATGCAGTGCAGATCGATAAAAAGCGCACACTGCATACGATTCCCGCGTTTTTTCACGTCAAAAACGCGCGCATTTCACCTTTTATCACACGTTAAAATCGTATTTCTGTTCGTTTTTATAGTAACTAACGTTTTCACGTCACTGTTTGGTATAAAAGTCACATTATTATTGTAAAATAGTCACCGAAGCGACAGTTGGTACGTGCGCCGCGTAACTGACTAGTTACAATCAGCCGGGTGGGAGCACGATAGTCGCGCGCAAACTATAACCTAGCCGATTTTAAATAGTAGGGTGACGGGAAGGAGGCCTGAGGGACGGGTGGCGACGAAAGCGGGGCGGGTTGTCCCATTCATGAAGGGGACGCACGCTTCCGCATGCGGGGACCGAGCGATGCGTAAAAAATGTTTACCTGCGTCGTATAACCCGCGTACAGGACTATAGTGCAACTTTGTTGGGAAAGTACTTAGCCACGGAGATTTACATATCCCGTAAAAGTGTCCTGAGGGTTGTTAGATCGTTTACATAGATAATGCCGCATTTAGAATAGAATAGAATTCAACATTTCATGTGTGTTCCCAAGTTCCCACCACGTTGCAATGTGATAAATTGTTTGCATTAAGGAGCCAATGCATTCAATTTCATTTCAAGGAGCCAAATCATTCAATAACATGTTCAGATAAATGATGCGTAAGTAGTAAATATAGAACCCACGTCTAATAACGAATTTCTGTTTGTTGTTATATAAACAGCTATAATAGTTTATGATTCGAAAGAAACCACTTAAGATAAAATTACTTCATAATTCATCCATATACCGCCAAAAAATGAGACAATATAAAATATGTTGGTTTATAGACGAATATAAGCGTCGCCGGCGTTCAACGGATTAATTTAACTCTTTAAACCCTATATTTTTCTTTTAGGTACCTACAAAGCCTCGAGCACCTACATAAGTATTTTCCAATCGATAGGCGCGCTGCGGGGTAATATAAAGGGAGCTTTTGAAGTAGACCCTCAGTTAAACTTGTACAACTATTTTCATATCATATAACCATATATCTATACTAGCTTTTGCCCGCGACTTCGTCCGCGTGTTTAAATTTATACATACAAAAGTTTTTTCCCGCTAACTCCCGTTCCCGTGGGAATTTCTCAAAATACAGCCATAACTAAACTTTATATTTACTAAGGTACCTGCATGCCAAATTTCAAGCGTCTAACTTAAGCGGTTTAGATTTTTCATACAAAAGGATTTTCCCGCTAATTCCCGTTCCCGTGGGAATTTCGGGAATTCCTTTCTTAGTGCACCCCTACGGTACCTAAGCTACGTCCCTTCCAAATTTCAAGTGCCTACGTTTAGCCGTTTGGGCTGTGCGTTGATATGTCAGTCAGTCAGTCAGTCAGTCAGTTTCTCCTTTTATATATATAGAAGATTACTAGCTTTTGCCCGCGACTTCGTCCGCGTGTTTAAATTTATACATACAAAAGTTTTTTCCCGCTAACTCCCGTTCCCGTGGGAATTTCTCAAAATACAGCCATAACTAAACTTTATATTTACTAAGGTACCTGCATGCCAAATTTCAAGCGTCTAACTTAAGCGGTTTAGATTTTTCATACAAAAGGATTTTCCCGCTAATTCCCGTTCCCGTGGGAATTTCGGGAATTCCTTTCTTAGTGCACCCCTACGGTACCTAAGCTACGTCCCTTCCAAATTTCAAGTGCCTACGTTTAGCCGTTTGGGCTGTGCGTTGATATGTCAGTCAGTCAGTCAGTCAGTTTCTCCTT
Organism: Conogethes punctiferalis; assembly: GCA_031163375.1. Lineage (NCBI taxonomy): Eukaryota > Metazoa > Arthropoda > Insecta > Lepidoptera > Crambidae > Conogethes > Conogethes punctiferalis. The sequence continues at coordinate 10,526,263 of CM062097.1, read as the reverse complement.
TTATATATATAGATTATATTAGGGCATAGCGGATCTTCGCTCGAATTGAGCCGCCCGTCCGGGGAAGGACCTCCACCCTATAGAATACCGCAGTCAAATGACCTGTGGGTCGTGTTTCTGCCGGTGAGTAGGGTTTCCGGAGCTCGTGGGGGGTTAGGGTTGGGCCGGCATGGCGGTGGCAACTGACAAGTAACTGACCAGTTACTTGCCCGTTGTCACAGCGACTTGGGCTTCTCTTTCGCTTTCCATCAGGCGTAGGGAAGCCATTATGTCGAGCCACTATAAAAAAAAAAGAAAAAAATATCTTTAAACCTACTAGTTGGTAGGTAGAGACATAGTCATTATAGCACGGCGAATTCAAGGGCAAAACACGTTACACGCCATGTTTTTGCTCACTCATCGCAAATTGCCAACGAAATTGGCAAATATCAAGGAGTGCAAACAATACCTTTACACAAACGCAGATAGGTTCATAATGTACCGACATACAAGTTCATGAAGTCATAGAACATTCGTCCATGAGGTGTCCGCATTTAGATAAAATACACCAAACGATCTCATCTCGTGGGTGGCGTAGAAAACGACTAAGGGAACATCAGGAAACCGGCAGCAGCGTTTACCTGGGTATAAATAAATCCTAATGCGGTCACCAACCCGCCTGCGTCCAAAGTGTGGTGATTAAGGGAAATCCACCAAAGGACAATAGACCTGTTGCCGTAAAAAATGTAATTAGTCCGTCATAAATAAAAGACACGTATTTTTTCATTTGTAAATTAGACCAAAAATAACAAAGATATAGCCCTGGCGAAATAACTGAACTGGCTCAACTGGCCTACAATTTAAGGAAAAATTTCAAATGACTTTTATTTACCTCATTATCGAGTGAAAACATGAATAATTATGCCAACTTACAATGCGTAATTCTGGGAAAAATGTATTTCCAGTGACAGAAATATATGAATTGACATTCCTGTCACAAACGCATTCTTTGGGCTGCCGGAATTTAATAGAATTGTAGCTAGTCTTGACAGACGATTTCATCTGTGTTTAGTACATTATTAGGAATGGTTACAATAAAAATCGTTGATCTATTTCATACAAACTTTATTTAAATCAAAAAATAAAATCTACAATAATCCTTTACTTTTAAAATTAATATGTATACTTATAAATTTGTTTTAGCTTCTCTTTACCGCGGCAGCGCTATACCGCCGTGGCACTTGCAAGGCAGGTGACCCTTCACATCATCCATACAACATTGTATAAAACCTACCACTTACATCTTTCAAAAGAAACAACTGGGTGTCAAATAAACTAAAACTATATCTCTTGCATTCTGACGATGTAAATGACAGATTCAATTTTACTAGAACCATTAGCTTAACAAATTATATTAACTCTTTTTTAATTACATCTAAGTTACAATGCATAAATTTTATTTTTAATAAAAATACATATCTCATATATCAAAGAACACTTGACCTATGTAATTGTTGTTAAGTCGGTAACGCTTGTTGAGGCACATCAATATTACATTTATCTTCTTTGTATTAGTGCTGTACTGTTCGTGACATGTTTCACTATTAGGCGAATTAGGGAATATGCATCGAAAATATTTTTGCGTGTTTACTAATTTATCGTAAAATAGACAAAACAAAATCAAGATTGGCCGACAAATTAATGAGATACAATCGTTTCAAATAAATCCGTCCATCTCACAGTAACAGATTTTTCTATGGAGTCATTTGCCGCGAATATAACATGACGTCATTACTAATCATTAACTTTAAATATTCGTATAATAGAAAAGAGATATTTTAAAAATATTTTGATATTTAAGTGTCTGGAGTCGATATAAAAAAGTCATGCATATTCCCTATAAAATTGGTACAGCTTTTAATATATTTGGAACATTATTATAATATTTTTTTAAATATTAATATCTTATGTCAAAGTACACTTCTAAGCTCTTGTGTAACGTAAAAAATATACCTACTTGTTTCAACAATAACTGATTTGTATGCAGTGAGAAACACGGCAACCTGAATATTTGTGAAATTTATAAAAAAAAGAACTGTTTCCTTTCATAATATAAAAATTCCCTCCACCTTTTAAGACTTAGTCGTATGTATGTGAATTTCTTTTTATTTTGATTTTCATTGCATGAAGTATGTGGTTTTAAACCGTATTCTATATCTACGTTTTTTTCAATTCCTATATTTTTTTTATCATAGATTGCCGCTTGTGGTCCTATCAGGATCATCCTAATATTTTCATGGAATATATTATTGAATAATATCAAATATTGCCAAATCAGTATGTCACTGATCAAAATTACACATTTTATTCTATACTATTTGGTGTATGTATTATTTTTGGATCACGCTTAACGTATGTAAATGTAACTCTTTAATAAATCTCTTTAAGTTTAATAAAATATTTTCGCCCCAATTTTTAAGCCACATGATAAGTGCGGCAGTGCTAGTAATATATTTTATATTTATTCTTAGCAATAAATCTCTGTGATAGATGTCAGCTACAAATCATTTGATATTTTATCTTATCGAGATGTCACGAACAATACAGTAATGTCGGACTGTTACACAACTAATATTACACATTTATTTATTTATTATTATTATAAGAATCTTCAGTCCATTCTTAGGTACTTTTAGTCAAATCTTTTTCTGTTTTTTTATTTTTATATTAAAGTACATTTTTACAGTATTAACAAAGTCGTATTCACATGAACCCTATTTGGTTTCAAATACATCAATGGTTTCGTAATCACATTACTTTGATATTCAAAAATATATAATAGTTTTATACGAAGACAATAAGACAAGAAATAATATTTACGCACCAAGAGTTCTCTTTAGAAAATTAATATTTTGTTTACTCAATAAGTATTATTCCTTTTCAAACTTACACACAATTTATTATTATTTTTATTCGATATGTTTTGACGTAAGATTAATAACAAACAAAGCTTATTTCATGCTCTTATAAAACATTATAAAAATCTGTGACAACCCTCCGTCGTAACGATGTCGAACGTTTAACTCAATAAAGCTTTACAATAAGGAAGTATAAACACTTCTTTTCCGAAAAGAATAACATACATATTCCGATTGCCAACAGTTACAATTTGTATAGACAAAATACGTTCTAGCACAATTAATTTAAACGAAAATGTCGGTGTTTTTACAAAAATGTTTTCTCTGTACACTTTATTCATAATATTATATTAAACATATACACAATATGTTAGCACTCTTAATTAATATTTTGAGAAAAGCACTCTTGGTAATAGAATTCACAATTTTATTTAGGGCTAACAGTACATTTTTCCCGTCGACGTGTCGACAGGTCCTCGAACTGTAAAATATATTCCATCTTCATTTATCGCAATCTATAACATCATATAATCTGAAAGTTACTACGTAGCCTCTGACGTCGATTCTGTGAAAATTACATTTTCATGCGGCTAAAGTTAAATGCAAAACGATAATAGCTATAAATATAGACAGAATAAATATCTATAGGGCTAATCCATTCCGACTGGTCCACGCGTTAAACTTACGTAAATATTCAATATATCTCTTTGTACTATTGTTCATATACGACGCCGGCGCGCGCGCCGGCGGGCACCTAACGCTAGAGGGTCGGGACGAACGATAACAAAACATCAACAACGGAAATGACCGCGACGCGGCCGTCTTTGGATCTCGGCGCGAGACCGGGCCGAGCGACGAGCGCCCGGCGGGACCGGGCCGCCGGCGTCCTCGCACGCGCACAGGTAACCACGAATTACACTAGCTAACTACGGCCGCTACTTGGCGAGGCGGCGGCGCAGGCGGTTGCGCAGCGCCAGCGCCGGCGCCCACGGGCCCGACGCGCGCTTGCCGAGCGCCCGAGCCGCGCGCTCGCCGAGCCGCGCCGCCGGCTTGGGCCCCGCCGGCTGCTCGAGGCGCGGCCGCTTGCCCGCCGGCTCGGCCTCGTTGCGCGAGCGCAGCGCGCGCGGGCGCGGCGGCGGCGGCTCGGCGGCGCAGGGCGCGGGCGCGTCGGCGGCGGCGCGGCGGCGCGCGCGCTCAGGGCACGGCGCGTCGGGCGCGGCGCGGGCGCGGGCGCGGCGCGTCGCGGCGCCTTGGTTCTCCTTGGAGCGGTCCTTGGGCGGGCGCCGGGGGCAGGCGCGGCGCGCCGCCGGGCCCCGCCGCGCCGGGCCCGGGGCGCGCGGCACGTTTCCCGGCGCGCTGGCGGCGACGGGCCCCTGCGAGCGCGTGGCGCGGCGCGCGTCGTCGTCGGGCGCGGGCGCGGGCGGGCGGCGCGGCGGCGGCCGCTCGGGCGGCGGCGGCGGCGGCGGGCGGCGGCTCAGGATGACGACGCGGTCGAGCGCCGGCGCGGGCGCGGGTCTCGGTCGCGCCGCCTGGCGCGTGTGCGGGCGCGGCGGCTCGTCGTGATGCGAGCGCAGCACGCGGTCGTTCGGCGGCGGCGTGTCGCGGCGCGCGGGCGGGCGGCGGCCGCGCGGCCGCGGCGGGCCGTCGGTCGGCGAGCTCGAGGAGACCTCGTTGATCTGGATGCGGCCGTCGTCGGCGGCGGGCGCGTCCGGCGGCGCGGACGAGGCGCGCGGCTCCTCGGCGTCCGGCACGACCGTCGGCGGCGGCGAGGCCTCGCGCGAGGCGCCCGGCGCGGCGATCTCGTCGTACACGTCGCGCAGCGTGTTGACGACGCGGCTGCGGTTCAGCAGGCGCGCCATGAAGTAGGACTCGGCGGGGTTGCCGTAGGTGGTGACCGCGTCGAGGTCGGGCGGCGCGTCGTCGGGCGCGACGGACAGGCGCGCGTCGAGCGTGGCGCAGGGCGGCAGCGGCGCGGGCGGCTCGGGCGGCGCGGGCGGCGCGTCGGAGTAGCGCGTCATGATGGTGAGCCCGTTCTGCGGCACGGCGCGCTCGTCCGCGGGGGGCGCGGGCGGCGGCGGCTGGTCGCGCGTGGGCGTGGGCGTGGCCGTGGGCGTGAGCGTGGACGTGGGCGCGGGGACGGGCGCGGGCGCGGGTGGCGGCACGGCGGCCTGCGGCTTCTGCGTGGTCCGCGAACGTAGAACTGTGGCACGCGGCGGCCCGGGCGGGTCCAACATTAACGTTACGACCGACGTGTTGTCCGCCCTCATTCTTGTATTCGACCACCTGAAACAAATATAATAAAAACATTAACAACCTTATTAAACAAAAATTTTAAATGTGACATACAATACTAATTGTATAATATAAATATTAAATCAATTAATAACATCAGTATCTCACCTCTCTAAAGCGTGGTCCACTAAACTTTTGGACGGGTTGAGCCAGTCGCGGGGCTGATTGCCGTTGCCCCCCACTAGGGCGGCCTCGTTATGCCGCTCGGTCGCTTGCACTAGGCTCACAGCGCCCTCTGGAGATATCATGTTCCATAAACCATCTGTGCCGAATATTAGACACCTGCAATATACAAAAGCAGTCATTTTAGTCCACATATAATTTTTATATAAAGATTTCTTTTTATGTTGTCAGTCATAGACAATGATATTGGTTACCATCTAGGGAATCACAGACTTTTAATTGAATTCTTATTATGTTACTGTTTGTATTGCTTTTAATTTGTAGTTTAAACATCCAAGAATCATTAGATTCTACTGAAGAAAATGCTTACCTGAATTTGGATGGGTCAATAGTCAACACACCAACATCCGGGTCCGGACTGACTATAAACTCATCGTTGTGTGGATTATAACTCCATAGGTCTCCAAGAGACCTGGCTACAGCTAGGAATGGTATCTCATCCATTGGGGTATTCTTCTTAATAGGACCCTTGTGGCCGAGACGTGGTCGGTTCCATACCACTCTAGGTACACCGGCTTTGGAGACCACTTTGCCCCCACATCTTTGGATCCGTTCTATTTCCGCTGTCGATTCAGGCTTATGGTCACATGTTAACGGTTTCGCCGCCCATTCTTCACAACCTGCAAGATAAAGTTTATCTAATAAATAAACTAACATGGCTTAATCCATTTCCATCCATCAATTTATCAAGGGCACTTTTTATACTTTTTAAAAATGCATCAAAAATGTAAAATAGACAAAAATAGAACAAAAACTGAGAGTGGATAAGTTACTGTGATATGCTTTTACACAAAGATATCTGTCCTTCTGGCACAAATCAGATTATTCTACGGAAGTTGTAACTGTGATAATGCATTACTCATTGCATCTCAGTCAAATCAATAACTCTTAACCTATCCACAAAGTCTTATGCACAACCTCTCTCTCTCTCTACCTAGCCTTAGTCCCATCATTTGGGACCCCTAAGGCTGCCGACCGGCTCTCCTAGTCATTATTCGCCAGGACATTCTGTCCTGGGTTGTCGCAGATGTGATATTTGCATCTTCCATGTCCTTACTAATAGCAGCCATCTATGTGAGTCGGGGTCTGCCGTGTTTCTTTTTGGAGGCCGGAAACATTTCTAGTACTTGTTGCGTCATATGTTCTGGTGATGCATTACATGTCCATACCATCTGAGATCTTTCAGGTGTATGAATATTATTCTACAGGTTACAATCTTAGGTATTGGGTCAACTAGGATATGCTATAAATACTAACCATCTTTTTGATAACCAAGCACAATGGCGGAATCTCCAACATGTCCTATGTAAATCTTTCCTCGTCGTATAAAAGCTACACTCGCCGTTGTGCCGGCTGTGCTGGGCAACCCTGTTACTGTTTTGGGCCATTTTTCTGAAACAAGAATCAAAACAATCCATAAGGTCAAATGCTTAAGCACCCTGTAAACTATTTTTTAGGGTTCCGTAGCCAAAATGGCAAAAACGGGACCCTTATAGATTCGTCATGTCTGTCTGTCTGTCTGTCTGTCTGTCTGTCTGTCTGTCTGTCTGTCTGTCTGTCTGTCTGTCTGTCTGTCTGTCTGTCTGTCCGTCCGTATGTCACAGCCAATTTATTCCGAAACTATAAGAGCTACATTATTGAAATTTGGTACGTAGATGTATTCTGTGAACCGCATTAAGATTTTAAAATAAAATCAGAAAAAAATCCAAAATTTTTGGGGTTCCCCATACATAGAACTGAAACTGAAAATTTTTTTTTTCATCGAACCTATACGTGTGGGGTATCTATGGATAGGTATTCGAAAATGATGTTGAGGTTACTAACATCATTTCTTTCTAAACTGAATAGTTTGCGCGAGAGACTCTTCCAAAGTGGTAAAATGAGTGTCCCCCCCCCCCGTAACTTCTAAAATATGGGCATGATAAAACTGAAAAAAATATATCATGTGTATCACTATGAAAACTACTAACGAAATTTGGTTTGAATGAAATCTAGCCAGTAGTTTTTTTTTAAACGTCATAAATCAAATTACCTAATTTTTTCATTTAATTAACTCCAATATAATAAAACGTAAAGAAAAACATTTATTATAGCTGTATAGTGGTACGGAACCCTACGTGCGAGAGTCCGACTCGCACTTGGCCGGTTTTTTTTTGTCAAACTTGTTTGTCAAACCTTACGTTTTTATCAAACAGTACTGCATACAATCAAACCAAATGTCAAACATTCATACAAATCAATCAAGGTTTTCATCAAATGCTTCAACTGTTTGACAAACACATTAAACACTGTAGCACACCATCTAACTGTTTGACAAACACGTAAAATTTGACAAACTAGTTTGATCATTTACAGGGTGCTTTACTGAAAATCACCATGAGATATAATCACAGGAGTGATGGGACTAGAAGTGTAACTATACAGATATTTCTATGACTGATAATGTATGTCTGCATATCAGTTCGAAAATGTATTACCGTAAAACGGGGTCAATAGAAACGCAGGGGTGAATAGACACAAAATCAAAAAAGTTTTTCTACCTAATGTAGCCAACATTTTTCAAAGAAAAAATATTACTAATTCGTATTTTTAGAAAACGGCAGTATATTTGTTCTTGAAATAGCAACACTGAATTGTCATTAGGTTTGGCCAACATATTAAAAAAAGGTTTTGAAGTGAGCTCCTCGAAAGCGCGTAAAACGAAGTCCTGATAACTTAATAGTTTTTATTGTGAAAAGGAGTGTTTTGTGTCAATACGTCTTGATAGATATCTCCTTTAGTTTCTTCGGAACGAAATTAATGCAAAATTAAGTGCGTTTGTGAAGCAAATTCCGAAATATTTGTAAAATTGTAAACATGTATGCTTTCTATTTTGAAATGAGGTTAATAGATACGGGGAAGGGGCGAATAGATACGTAGTATGGGGTTATTAGATACGTAGTATGGGTTCAATAGACACGAGAACGGGTTCAATAGAAACGAGAAAGAGGTGAATAGAAAGATATGTGCTAGGGCTGCTACATATTGAAATATGTTTTTTTGTACGATATATAGAGGATTTAGATATTATATTAATGTAATGTAGGTTTTTGAGTTGCTTTTCTCACATACGAACTGCCATAATTATCTGCCAACCCGATAGGGCCGTTACTACTGCTTAATCGTGATGTGGACCTTCAACTATTTTGGGAAAGTGCCATCCCTACCGTTTTTTTCTATTCACCCCATATGCCGTTTCTATTGAACCCATTTGCGGGTCAATAGAAACGACACACATTTTTGCATTTAGTGCTGTAATTAGTGAATAAATTGCAATTTAGATGGCTATAAATCATTAAAACAGCTTCGAGACATAACATAAGCACAATACTTGTTGTTTGGACTAATAAAAATATCCTTAAAAATAAAGTCAAAGTTGAAAACCGTGTCTATTGACCCCGTTTTACGGTAACTTGTTCAAACCTGCACCTACTTGGAACCGTAAGTTATGAAACACTTCAATCGCAAAGATGATTCATCATCATTTTAAATCAAAGCCAATTTTGATTGCATTCTAAAGTTACAATATGCATTGATATGATAATTTGTTTGATAATAAATGAATTGTTTGCATCTGTTGTTTTTCTGATCATTTAGGTTATGGTTATATTTTTACTCAATTACATAAAAGTCCAGGCATTTTAATTGTAGTGTAAATTAACATCCAAAGCCATCATTCACTTGTCTGCCAATTGCATTTTAGCATGACCCTGTCTTATGCTTAAAAACTGGAGAAAACTTGAGCCAATATAAAAACAAACCAGTAAAACAGCTTTCACTTTGCAGTGAGTGGGCTTCCCAAAAACCGACTGGACTTAAACATAATAATAGCTGTTACCTAATGAATGCGAAGAACATTGCGGGCATCGTTTGAAAACTTTTGTTGACTCAATGTCAAACCACTCGAGAAAAAATAATGGCCAGAACAAGGTCGTTGCAAACATTTGAACAATCACTTTGGATTCTCCTTGGCATGTCTACCGATGCCTATAAGACGCTGAAGCTTACTAACTAAAGGAAAAGTACTGTGTTTACCTAATTCTTTCCACATGTTCAAATGGGTCAACATGTAACCATTTCTAATTGCTTTCAGGACGTCTTCATCATTGTCCGACCAAAACTGTCTCTGCTTCACGATAGAGTCCATGAGATGTTCCTTGGCAAATGCTGCAGCCTCGCTCCCACCGTGGCCATCGTAAATACCGAAAAAAGCGTATTCCAAGTCCCTCTCATCCTCAGTTTGTTGATAAGCAACGGAAAACAAGTCTTCCATGTACTTTCTCCCGCCTTGGCTACAGTGGCCAGTCACACGTAAATTAACACCGATAGATGCAGGCATTTTACAACTATAACACTACAAATTAAACAACAAAATATTAAGATTTCATTGTAACACTAACGTTTCCTTCTCAGACATTTTGCATTTGCAATTACGCGAGTCGCGACTGACTTGACTAACGACAGATCACGTGGACATATTGATCACTACGCGTGCCCAGTAGCTTACGGGATTTGCTATGTGAAAGAAAGAGCAAGGTATAATTTTCACACTCTGGCTACACAAAAAATGGACGCCATCATTATTTCCGCCATTTTCGTTTATGACTCATACTAGCTACTTTAACAATTGTTATTCATAAACACTTAACTAGTATCATGAATGCTTAAACAAAACTAAATATTATATTAAGTTATTGTTTTAAAAAAAGGTTTATTGTAAAATTGTGTTGTATGAAAAATTCACTAATTAAAAAGTTCGCACACCGGATGGAAGAGTGAGGCTATTACGTTCGGAAATTTTATTTATAATTGGGGTCCACAAATAATGTTCGTTCAAAAATTCAAATAACAGTATTGTCATGCACAAATTGGTACGGATCGCTTTTACATTTCTAGATACATTTCATCAAAATACATACTTTTAGAAACCAGAAGTGAGGTTAGTTTTAAATGGTTAACGATAAATTACTAGCAAGAATTCAACAACAAAATAAAGATCATCCGTCCAGGACAACCATAAACCACCCAGGAATCATAACTACGACTATTCCTGGTCCTCAATCCAATACTTCCATCAGTTCCATCCTTCTCAAGGCTCCGGCAAAGTTATCCTTCCACCCGCCAACTCTCTTCAAAACCCAAATCGTTCCATAGACTGAACTAGACTTGCGTCTATCACAGATGCAGAAACCATAGAGCCAAGGAATCGGTAACACGGCCGTTCCTGACAGCTGCACGTCCTCGTCAGCGTAGTTTTCTTCAACTTGGACTTCGGCAACCAAGATGAAAACGCTTTCGTCTTCGGCAAATAGCTCTTCATTGACTCAGCGCCAAGTCCTCGATCTATCTAGAACAGCCTACATAGAACAACCTACATTTCGTCATTTTTCATCGTCAAAAAGCAAAATTAGAATGTCACACATCACATCATCATTGTAATACTTACATAGCCAAAATGTCGAGGCTAGAACAAAACCACACAAGTCATAGTGTCACAGTCATAAATTATTAGAAAAGCCATAACGTCAGGGTCATAACATAATACACAAGTCGCATTGTCGGTCCACCGAGTACAAGAACACATAATACACAATCCACATTGTCAGTGCTACATGAACACACAATACATTAGCCAAATGATGGGGCCAAATTTATGTTTACACTTTTGCAATCATGGACCAACATAGATTAAGCTAAATTTTGTTACTCACCAATGGATCTGTATGAATTCATCGTTATTATTATAAAAACACATAGTACATAGGCCAAATTGTGGGGCCATATATAAGTTTAGATTTTTGCAATTATGGACAATAATAGATTAAGCTAAATTTTGTTACTCACCAATGGATCTGTACAAATGAATTCATCGTTATTATTATAAGAACACATAGTACATAAGCCAAATTGTGGGGATCATATCAATGTTTACATTTTTGCAATTACTTATGTACTAACATAGATCAAGTCAAACTTTCGTTACTAACCACTGGGTTGGTTTTACCTGAATAAATGAATTCATTATTATCATTATAAGAACACAGAACACATAGTAGGTACATAGTAGCCAAATTGTCGAGACTACAAGAACACATAATACATGAGCCAAATTGTCGAGGCAACAAAAACACGCAATACATGAGCCAAATTGTCGAGGCATAAAGAACACAATATATGAGCCAAATTTTCGAGGCATAAAGAATACGTAATACATGAGCCAAATTGTCGAGGCATAAAGAACACGCAATACTTGAGCCAAATTGTCGAGGCATCAAGAACATGTAATACATGAGCCAAATTGTCGAGGCCCCAAGAACACGTAATACATGGGCCAAATTGTCGAGGCACCAAGAACACATAATACATGGATGGGCCAAATTGTCGAGGCACCAAGAACACATAATACATGAGGCAAAATTAAATATGTCACCGATGTTGAGGGAGCGAGCACGGCGCGCACTCGGCCCAGGCGCAGCCACGCATATGGCGCGCTATGAGCGCAGCCGACGACACAGTGCGGCCGTCTCAGGCGCAACCACGCGTATGGCGCGCCCTGAGAGCAGCCGAAGACACGGCGCGGCCGTCTCAGGCGCAACCACGCGTATGGCGCGCCCTGAGAGCAGCCGTAGACACGGCGCGGCCGTCTCAGGCGCAACCACGCGTGTGGCGCGCCCTGAGAGCAGCCGTAGACACGGTGCGGCCGTCTCAGGCGCAACCACGCGTATGGCGCGCCCTGAGAGCAGCCGTCGACACGGCGCGGTCGTGAGCACGGCAGGACGCAGCCGCCGTTACAGCGCAGCCGCAAGCACGGCGGGACGCAGCCGCGAGCACGGCGGGACGCAGCCGCCGCGAGCACGGCGGGACGCAGCCGCCGCGAGCACAGCGCGACCTCAGCGCAGCCGCGAGCAAGGCGCGGACTCAGCACAGGCGCCGCCGCGAGCACTGCGCGCCCTCGGCGCGGCCGCGAGCACTGCGCACCATCGCCTCAGCCGCGAGCACTGCGCACCATCGCCTCAGCCGCGAGCATGATGCGCACTCAGCACAGGCGCAGCCACGCACACTGCACAGCCACGAGCTCTGCCGTAGCCATGGATACGGCGCGACCGCCTCTTGGGCGCAGCCATGCATAATGGCGCGTCTGAATACGGCGACTCTAAGCAGCCGCACGTACTACGCTTGCCTGTCGACATAACCGCAAGTATGATTAGCAAAACACAATAAAATGCGACTCGGCCTTACCTGACCATGATCTCAATACACACAAATTCACAACAAAAGATCCTAAAAACTTTCCACATTGTACACAACACACGTATTGGGTGGAAATGTGGTGATTTGTATCACAATCAGACAAGTACGTAGGTACCCATAAGATCACTTTTACGTCGATATTCGAGCCGAGTTATCACGATCTCTAAACACATATCTAGAATCGACTAAAAGCAAACACAATAACTGGAGAACTTATGAATGGTATGGCAAAAGCGGTAAATCGGGGCGTATTCAATCCAATCCCACTTCTGATTTTAGAAACCAGAAGTGAGGTTAGTTTTAAATGGTTAACGATAAATTACTAGCAAGAATTCAACAACAAAATAAAGATCATCCGTCCAGGACAACCATAAACCACCCAGGAATCATAACTACGACTATTCCTGGTCCTCAATCCAATACTTCCATCAGTTCCATCCTTCTCAAGGCTCCGGCAAAGTTATCCTTCCACCCGCCAACTCTCTTCAAAACCCAAATCGTTCCATAGACTGAACTAGACTTGCGTCTATCACAGATGCAGAAACCATAGAGCCAAGGAATCGGTAACAATACATAACGTCATACCTTTCTCCCATACGGGTAGGCAGAGATCACGTCCTTTCGTCAAATTATTTAATGTTTGTTGTAACTATATAGTACAAGGGTGCTATTCTTATTTTAGGCATTTACGATTCGGATTCGAAAAGTTTTCGAAATTGGTCCAGTAGCTATTCACAATATCTTTTCGAAATTGGCATTGAAAATCGCTTCGTTGTAATACAACCCATGGGCGATCACTACCAAAGTAATGGTCTATCGTTAGAGTATATAGTTAGATGGCTAGCATTAATTCCGATTCAGTTGATAGCTCACCTCACCCTTTATTCATCTATCCTTTAGGGGCTGCGCAGACGACAGACTTTTTGTGCGATAGAGTCTGCGTCTGAGACATTTAAAAAGAGCATCAGACTAGGTCCCTATAGCTCTACCGACAGAATGATCGAAGATGTGCGTTGAGTCTGAAATATCCGCGACAGATTTCTGCGCGTCATGTGCGTCACCGCACATAATTGCATCACAGACTAAAAAGTGCGTCACGGATAGTCTGTCGTCTGCGCTGCCCCTAACCCTAAGGTTGTCTGGAAGAGATCGCTTATAGCCATAAGGCCGCCTAAAACAAGTGTCTGTAATACCTAGTTTTTAAGTAAATTGTATGGTGCGCAATAAAGAATATCTATTTATCTATAATGAGGTCTTTATGGCCGCCGCGGGGCGACCACAGAAATGTTAAGGAAATATCAGAAATAATAACTTAGATCACTCATATTGAACAAAAATAACATTAATTCATTCAATAAAACTCCACATGTAAATGACTACATAGTTTATTTATTTCCTATCTGTACAAAATAAAATCTAGATTATAATATGTTAAATACTATTCAGCAGCGACCTCCCATGGTTTCTCAGGTCTATATAAATCCCATGGCATAGGGTTCTTGTACACTTCTGGTTCTACCAATTTAATGCCACCATTCACAACTTCATTTAAAAACTTCTCCACTTTGCCACCAGCAGTAGGTTTTATGTCACAGAACATTTCTGAAATTCCTGATTCAAGGCATCTTTGAGCAAACACTCTTCCAAGGTTGATGTAAGCGCAAGTATCATTTATACTGTACAGTTGTTTGCGGAGAGCCCATTCAGATGTCTTTGCTTCTATCACCGGGCCATTAATGTAGTGTATAACTTGTGCTTTCACATTACGGTTGCTAGGAGAGAGGATAAGCCTGTAACCAGTAAACATTTTATTAACATACTGTTTGGAATATTATAATGAAAAGGGCTGAAAATTATAAGTGCTTGCTTGATAGCACTGTCGTAGATATGACGATTATGCAACTTACTTATGCCAAAACGTTCTTCCTGGTTTGTCCAAATGATAACCCTCTGGTTTGCGAGCTATGCGCATTTTTTCGAGGTTTCTAGGGTTCCTGTTCACAAATACCCCTGATGAGGTGGAACTTAGTCTAGTGAGTTGAGGCATAATAGCAGCCTTTTTGAGAGCATTCATTTTGAGTTGTTATCGTGTACTGGATGTTTCTGTTATTTATTAATAACTTCAATAAAATATCTAACCAAAAATAAACAAGATCCCCGAGCAATAACCTAACCTCACTTTTTTGACAGTATTGCGCAGTGAATGACAGTGACAGCAAAGCGGATGTTGTTTCTTCACTATTTTAACGTTCGCCCAAGGACTCGCCATTGTGTAGCAGCGAACGTCAATAGTTAAAAGACGAAAAGAACCAATTGATTGGAGGAATCGATTGCAATAAAATGAATTTGAACAATATCGGTACCAGGGCTTGGAATACCGGTAAAAATATGGTAACGTTACTTTTGCCTCGCCGAGGTATCGATACTTTTTTAAGTAGCGATACCTAAAGTAGCGGTAATTTTTAACGTTAAAAATTACCGCTACCTTCATGATGGTATCGGTAAAAAGTATCGGTAAACGTTCAAACGTTACTTACTTAATTTTGGATTAAATTCATTCTCTGTCTCTATCGCTCCCACCCAACATGGTCTCATGCGTCTCGTGTCGCGAAGTTGCCGCTCTGCTATAGGTAACCGTGCGGAGCGGCAATGCAGCAAAGTAGCGTAATAAGTATCGTTACTTTTACCGGTAACTAAAGCAGGTATCGATACTTTTAACGTTATATTGTAGTATCGATACCTGAAACTTAACGTTAAGTTTTCGTTCCGGTAAAAATTACCGTTATAATTTACCGTTAAAATTTAGTATCGCTACCGACTTACCGGTAATTATTTTACCGGTAAAAAAAGTAACATTATAAATTACCGTTACTTAACGCTATTATAATGTTAAATTGGTAACGTTACCAAGCCCTGATCGGTACAAATGACGCATGGGTGCACTTCACTATAATAAAATGACGTATGTTGTTCTTTACTCGACCACCCACACACGTCGAATCAAAGTTTTGATAGGAAATTATTTGTTTTAATAATTCTATGCACGTTCTGTCGCGATACTTATCGTGTCTGGCTATGTGGCGATTTTCGCAGTATGTGTGTAACCTACATTTCGCCGTGCCAATTGTTTTTTGAAGTTGCATTGGACTGTTTTGTTTCGTGGACGGGCGTGAACGCGCGGAACAGTTACATGTTTTGTAATTAATTGGTACGCCCACCCGTCTGTGTGGTCGTGTCGTTGGTGCTAGTGGGTGTGCGTGATGTTGCTTGCCAGTAGGTAGTGGGTGAAGTTGGTTTCGTTGCCGAAATGTCTCTGCAGAAGAGTGTGAAAAGTGCCAGTGGTGATAGGTCGGAGCAGGCTGACACCACATCGATATGTTCGTCGGTGACCACACAGCCGGACAGGCACGGGTTCTTCGGTGGTGCTCAATACAGTCCAGAACCGTAAGTCAATGTTTACATATTACCAGAACAAAAATTAGTCTTAACAGACTTTAAGGTTTGTCATCATATAGGTAACTGTCGATTATGCTGTGCATTCTGTGGTTTTTCAAATTATAAAACATTAGCTAAGTTATATTTGAGAGATTTATGTATGTAAACATATTGTGTAGGTAAACATTTTCGTTTTATTGCAAGTGTATTATGTTGGCTTATCTCCATAAAACCCATGAAAACATTGCTAGATAGAAGTGAATTTTAGTGATTCATATTTCCATTTAATCCTTCAAGTACCTGTCATTCCAGATAGACTCATTGAGTGGTTAAATCAAGTTCTTTAAAATGAGGCATTTTTAAAAATTAGTTTGCTAGTTTTGTTTGATTTTTTTTCTGATCATCTTCATCATCATCATCAGCCTATTGCAGTCCACTGCTGGACATAGGCCTCTCCAGTTGTTCACCACTTAGGGCAATCATCTGGAGGATATACCCATAATCGCCACACTGGGCAGGCGATTATGGGTATATCCTCCATTTATTTGGCAATTATGGGTTGGCGATCACAGGGTGTAGCTTCTGGCTCCGGTGATAGGATATCTGTTTTTTTTTTCATAGTTTCATTTACTGTAGAAAAATACGTTACAGGTTTTCTTATCTCCCTTCCCCCAGCTTTTCTATGCCTATAACTTTAGAATATGATACATCATCATTTGCCTGCCCTTTTCCCATTATCTGGGGTCAGAGAAGAGTATGCTACAAATAAAATAAAATTTTGACATTCAAAAGTTAGGAAGTTTAAATTAATAGTAATAGACATTATTTCAGAAAAGTTTCAGGATTACTTTCAATTTAACTTTTTTTTTAATGCTTCGCTTTTGACTCTTTGACAAAGTTACCTAACTTAACCTAAGAGTGTATAAATTCTCATTAGTATAAAATAGTGCAACAGATTTTTTACGTAACAAATGCAATTAGAATCATGTATAGTTTTTGCTAATTAGGAGAATGCATTGTGATTGTATCAAATGGTGTTAATTTCATTTGATTACAAGCCAGATGTCTGTCATGTGTGTGAATTGACAGATAAGGCAGCAGTTTCCACTGCAATCTCTTTTACCTATTTGTTTTTCTTATGTTCTGTTTCATTCATGTTTGTTTTAAAGGCAATGTCAGTTGCCACCGCCATGCCGACCCAACGAGCTCCGGAAACCCCTACTCACTAGAAACATGACCCAGAGGTCTAGTGGCTGCAGGCGGAGATCCTTCCCTGGACGGGCTCAATTCAAGCGAAGATTCGCTAAGCCCTACCTCTCTTAAAATTTGAAGTGCACTAAAAAATAACTAGAGGATGCTCACCTACAGACACTAACACCCGTATTCACAAATGTTACTATGCAAAGCTCTGATGCAGCAAAATGTCTACTATACATAGTTTTGGTGTGCAATAAAGAAAATCTATCTATCTATCCAACATTTCAACTGTGAAATTACACATTAAATATTATAATACCAATCTATCCTTATAATAACAAATCTAAATATAATATAGTGCTTATTTGTCCTTTTACCATATTATATGTGAGACCACATTTTGTTGCCTCATATTAATAATTTTCCATTACAAAAGGTCATCTATTATGCCATAGTATTTCTAGACACATAAAGTGCTATTTTTAGTATAATAAAATAGTAATCTAGGTTTATGCTTCCTACCTGATGTTAAAGCCTTTTTCTAAAATGCCAGGGAGACAAACTTGGGACAATCCTTGCTTTTGGTGTCAGAAGGGATTAATATTTTCTCAGTATACTGATATGTGTACGTAATACGAGTATAATATATTGAAAAATGGTGAGTATACTTATTTAAGAGAACGAATTAATTAATTTATTAATGGATACTGTTTCGTTGCGAGACAACTAATGACTTATGTATGGGAATATGAATACTTAAGTAACTAAATTACTTAATGTTGTAGGAAAAACAGAAGTAAGTAGCTAACAAGTTTCCCAACTTCCCATGTTAAAAAGGTTATGACATCATAATTGCATTATCATTAGTTCAAGAAACATTGTATCGCAAGGTAGGTAGTTTGAGGTCATTTCAAGTTCTAAAGACAATTATGGGATAGATCGATTTGATGGTAACATTTCCCGGAGATATGTGAAAATATTAAGCACAAATTTTCGATAGGTAACGACCGGGAAGCGTCCTAGGCCTTCCCGGTACTCCTTTAAGGAGTCTGGTGATATTAGACGTATTCGTAATGGAAGTATTTCAGACACAATCGGAAAGTTCCTAATTCCTTCCGTGACCATAAATAGCACAGTGCCGAAATATCGGAGCCTCAAAAAGCCCAACTCACGTCAAAAACACTGTTAATTAGGTATTAGGTAGGTTAGTAGGTATTTGAGTAACTGTGAGAGCTTAGACGTGAGGGATGTCACCAGAGCGAGAAGCTAGCTACGTCCTGCGACCGCCAACCCGCCTGCCTAGCGCGCAGCGTGGCGATTATAGCAACGCTTCCGGATATTTGACCAAAGTGGCGTACAACTGGAGAGACCTATGTCCAGCCGTGGACTGCGATAGGCTGTTGATGATGATGATGAGAGTGTATAATTAAACAGGAAAGTTATTGTTTTGCTGATGCGGATTATTGTGTCACAGGTAGGTAATTGACTTCACTCTAACTGCCTACCTCTACTCTTATCTCAGTTGAGAGTTGGTACCTACTAATGAGCGAATACCAAAGATCATCATCATCCTAGCCTTTTTCCCAATTGTCTCAGGGTCGGCTTCCCAAACTGAGAGATTTGGCGAGGGCTAAGCTTTTACACAGAGCGACTGCCATCAGACCTCCGCAACACTTAGGGTAAGCTATACCCATTCCCAGTTAGGCGTCAGAGTTACAAATTAATATGTTTAGCGAATACCAAATACGCAGGTCAAGCGAATACCAAAGATATTAGACAATAATTTCTTACCTGATGGTCCTTCCAAAGAGTTTTGTTGTCAAAGGAAATCGTTGCAACAAGTGTTTTCGCTTATCTACTTTTGGCAACCAAGTCTAATGCATTAATTACGGTTAATACATATTATACAACGAGATAAACAAACAACATGCGTCATTTTATTGGCATGCGATCTCATACTGACGTAATTGGCTGTGGGTTTCGTTAATTTGTACAGACGGATCCAATATGTCTATAAGGGAAGCTAGATGAAAGTGGAATCTTTCTGATAAAGTTATTAATCGACTTCAAAAAGGAAGAGGTTCTCAGTTCGACTTTTTTTATGAAAGGATGTAGGTAGGTACTTCGCTTATTACACTACTCTGAGAATCGGTCCCTAAATCAGTTGATACGTGATAAACGCCCTAAATGTTATTACATTACCTGATCGGCAGAGCGGTTAGGTAGCTAGGCAGATCGGGATGATCCGATCGCCCTAAATCTGTTATTACTTCTTATTTACCCTTGAAATCGGGTAGTGTAATAGGCCTTTTAAAATAGGTACCTACAACGAGTTGGATCCTGTGGTGTACCGTGTAGGTAACTGCAGGGTGGCACCTCGGCCTCCGCAGTAAAGGCGACCGTTCGTTCATTGGCAACTTGTTGACTGAATTGGTGTACGATTTAAAACAGACTTCAAAAAAAGGAGGAGGGTCTCAATACGACTTTCTTTTCTCGTATAAGAGCAACAAACATCCACCCTTTCATTAGTAGGATAGTATATTATTTGCATTATTATTTATCTTACATGACAATATTTATTATACAGACTTCTTTGCTCAACAGTTTCAGTTGCAAGGCTCAGCTGGCAATGTTAGTTATTTCCGCGCGTTCCACGCGTTGGAATGCTAAGATAAATCTTAGAAGATTAAGCAACATACAAGCAAGTATGATAAAAAAGATAGTGTTTGTGCAAAACATGTGCACAAAAAGACAATGAGACAAAGTAGGTCATATTTGTCTTGTAATGGGTGGTTTTTAAGCGTAGTGACGTCGATTTCTTCCGGTGGGTGTCGACTAAGAGGCTGCACAGGTGGCAGGGTTTATTCGCCTGGCTGCTGGCCACCGTAAACTCTTTGAAACACCCGTGAGGGGACTTCGGTCGCGTTTCGGGATCAGTCGGTGTAGGTAGAGCGTGATCAATTGGTCGTTGCCACAAGTTGAAACCCAAGAAATCCCATAGACACTCACGGGAAGAAGAGGAACGGTGATTTGTATTATTTTCCGTCACCCGTATTGCCCGCGTGTCTTGGGCACATTCAAAATGTTGTTTTTTATGACAGAGGTGGCAAACGGGCTTGAAGGTCACCTGATGGTAAGAAAACACTTTAGCCCATAGACACGGCAACATCAGGGTAGTCACATCCCTCACAGATGCGGTGCCGGTCCTTGAGAAGTCTATAGACTCGCTTTTTGAAGGTCCCTAAGTCTTATCCATTCGGATAAATTGCAGCCGGAAGCTGATTCCAAAGAACAGCTGCAAAGGCATAAAATTGCGCGCATAACGCACTGTGGAAGACTTCCAACTATCAAGATGATAAGGATGAAATCTTGAAATGGTGGTCTTAAAAATGTTATGTGATTCATGTGATATAGGTATGTGTTCTTCGTCCAAAGACCTAGTGCTTCCAGTTGACATTCTAAGCGCGTAACAAAGTTGAAAGTGATACTTTCCGTTTTACCGCGCCAGCTACCGTTCCTATCCGTTTAGTTGCGCACTGCTCGTATTCGCTGGTCCGCTAATTAATGTGATTTCACTTGCCTGCTTAATTACTTATTATTGCTTAGCCGCTTTGTAGGCTGGTCGATTTGCATGTCGAAATATTGGTGCGATACGTTAATAGGAGCATTGTGACGTATTGTTTAGCACGGTTAGGTTTTCGATTTATCACGAGGTGTATCATAATTATGCAGTCCACTGCTGGACATAGACCTCTTGATGTTTTGAGGATAGGTGGCGACCAGTTGCGGGCCGGTTTCGCGGGCGGGACGTGGAAGCTATGACGCGGCGCAGGTCCCCGCCGGCGGGGACGGAACGACGGGCGTGCAGTATTACTACTGTGTCGCGAGCTGTTCGGCGGCGGTCAGCACGGCGAGGGCAATAGGATCGTCAACGTTCTAGAGGACGTGACGGGGACGACGTTTCCTACTATGAGGGGCTTCGGGAGGGACGTGTAGGCCTATGTCCAGCAGTGGACTGCAATAGGCTGATTATTATTATTATATTATATTTTAGCCAGTGTATCGCCAGAATAAAATTATAAATGGTTGTTTCGTAAATAGTATTTTTGCTAGTATATACTAGTAAACAGTTGTATCTTACAAAATATCGCGTGGGAAGCTTGTACGCATTGTTTGTTAGACTGCCGTGGGTGTGTCGTAAAGTATTAGCATTTATTGTCTCTTTTACCCTTTACGCATACGAAAGAGATGTAAGAAAATGCTTGAGGTCTACCCATATTTAAATTTTGTTAAGATTCTGATAGGCTTGGGTGCATAATTTAGAAGCGCTTGGTCCGCTACTCGTGATTCTTTAAGTAATACTCTAACGTTGTACCTAGACGATTAGTCGCAGAATGGATTGGAATGCTCCGAAGAGTTATTACCACTCATGCCATCCTCTCCTTTCCACTCCCGAACAACACGTGCTGGACAGCGTTGCCATCCGCATACCATCCAGACGATATTAGTGGCGTGCACCAAGAATCAAGATGTTTAGTTCCTCGTTCCTGCCCTGCCTTCCTCTTACAATCTTTGGTTCTTTAGGCGAGGCGTGAAACGGCATTTTAGTAGGCCTTTAGGGTGAAGGCGACAGGCGCAATGGATTAGTTCTATATGTCAGTCGACCTAGCTTTTGGACCTCACGACCGCTTACTATCAGGTGGAGTGAGACCATCCTGAATGCTCTTTTTAAAAATAAATTATCTGAATTGCAAAATGTCCAATGTTCATCGTCACATGAGCAGTGATTGATTGAGTGAAAGGACGAGGAACGCATTTCTTTTGTGATTCATTTTTCTTAGAAAGATGGGATGTAAGGGAGCGACCCATCACCTTTTCGCTCCAAGCCATCCTCACCTGCACGTGGTGCATCCTGCCGAACAACAAACGAGGCTCTGGCAAACCGACTGTTGGCGGTATAACCATCAGGATACAAGGCGTAGTTAAATATCACAGGCCGATGACGGGCAGCAGCGTCACCGGAGCAAGAAGCTACGCCCTGCGATCGCCAACCCGCCTGCCCAGCGTAGCGATTATGGGTATATCCTCCAGATGTTTGCCCTAAGTGGCGAACAACTGGAGAGGCCTATGTCCAGCAGTGGACTGCAATAGGCTGATGATGATGATGATGATGATTTCTTAGAAAGCCTCGCTGTCGCTCATAATGCCTCAAAAATACTTCTACATGCTTCTTTAAAGGATCGTTGTCTATCTCAAAATCAGTTTTTACCAGTCTTCTGTGGCTATTTATAGATAATGTTATATGGTTCGTTGGTCACCGCATTGGCACTGATTTTCAAAGTGACAAAAAGTTTGTTTTTTGAAGAATAATTGTACTTTGCTTCGTGTGTTTGGATAGGCCGGATGCTTTTCATTTGTACTTTAGACCAGAATGGTTCGTTCATCATCAGCCTTTCGCAGTCCACTGCTGGACATCATCATCATCAGCCTATTGCAGTCCGCCTATTGCAGGAGAGATGGCGCTAGTCGTCGTATAAACAATAGCTCTGTCAAAATATTAATCTAAAAAATAGAAAAACGCTTAAATGTTAGAAGAAAGATATCAAAAGTGTATATCGTGTGACCAGATTTAAGCAAAAGTGTTATCTACGAGAATTTCAAAGTGACTTGCGTGATATATCGGAATTCAACAATCAACATTCTACCTGCCATTGTGAATAAGTTCACTTTCACCTGGTACTGTGCTTTGAGTGATTGTTTTGTATTGTTGTGTGAGAAATGCCAAAGGGAAACCTCATAAAAGGTACATCTATAACTTTATAATTTTAATGACTATTATAAATAAATAAAGAATATTCCAAAACAGACTACAATTATAGAAAAACTAGTAACACCATCTAACGTGAAGAAGTAGAACTAAGACGTTTTGAGTGGCAATAAAAATAAATAGTAATCAACAGTTAGATCTATTTAGAGGGGAATATCACAGAAAAATACTAGCAGTTATAAAAGACACAATACAATAGAATAGTCATTTTACTAACATATTAAAAGGCAAATAATATCAATAAAGAAAGCAGTAAAATAACGGGTGCTGCCATCTAGCGTCAACAGGAACAAACTCGACATTATATGTCAACGAATATACTGTGACAGTAGTAAGGAATTAGTAACGACGCTAGAGGGCGTTACTAGTCACAAACAACTCAGTGTACCTAATCAAATACATAGAATAATCGAGAGATGGAATCTACTTGTGCGGGCTGCCATCAAAAGTTACCAAGGAGGGAGTTTCTTACTTGTATGCTGTGTAAACTATCTTACGACCTGGAATGCACTAATGTATCTAGTACTCGGTTTTATAACAGTATGTCAGTGGAAGGTAAAAAGGTATGGAAATGCCAAACCTGTCTCTGCAAATTACCTAAAACAGACAACACAAATACCCCAATTCGTTCACGAGACCAAGACAAACAAAACCTTTCTCCTTCTGAAAAAACGAACATAACCATCAGGAAGAGATCCAACATCACCCAGGTCAGTGACTTGAGTAGTGAAGAAGCAAGCGTGTTGGGCGACACGCTATACAATGAAGGAAATCCGACGTTTGGGTCTCAAACGAATGATCAAATTTTACAGAACCTTAGTGAAATAATACAGCAACAACTGCGGGATAGTAATTCATCCATGATACAGGAATTAAGAGGCATCATCCAATCAGAAATACAAATCGCTATATCTAAGTTTAAGGAACATATACAAAAAGAAACTGTAGAATTATCTAAACAAAACGAATTAAGAGTGAAGGAAATTGACAAAATAAATAATAAAATAAAGAAAATATTAGAAGAACACGAAATATTGAAGAAAGAAATGCTTATGATTGAAAGTAAATTTAGAAATACACAAAACCTCACCTTACCGGATCCAGAAATTAAAAATAAATTAATAAGCGCTAAGACTACTACCTCACCTGAAAACAAAAATAAAAAAATAGTTTTATACGGATTTTCGGAATATTACAATGAACCTCAAAGTGAACTATATAGAAGAATAACTCAAATGTTCTGCGATTTGCTATACATTGATATATCTGACTATATTGAGGATGCCTTTAGACTGGGAAAAAAATACAATACGAATCGGCCGCTGGTAATTGAGCTAATGAGTAAAAGAATTACTAAACTTATACTGGAAAATAGAACTTACTTTAAAGGCTCCGGATTATTTGTTGTTGAATTTATGGATACAGATGAATTGAAACGAAATAAAATCCTTAGAAGCGAGATGATTGATGCACGAAGAAAGGGATATCATTCTATAATAAAAAACAACCAATTATATATCGAAGGGAAAATAATACATATAAATGAAAACAATAGAAAATTACTAGCAACTGGAGAAAGTGAAACCAATGAATTATGTAGCAAACTAGATGAACGACATGAGACTTCAGGAACTAATGAAAATTCTGAAACAAGAGAGTTTTTTCGACAACATAGAATTACCTTTTAAAATATTATTCCAAAATATACAAAGTATCTTCAATAAGCAAGACACACTTGAAGCATTTTTAGATATGGACCCTACCTATCAAGCATTATGTATCTCTGAATCCTGGCTATCCCTAGATAAATTGAATATGATGAAACTTAGTAACTACCGAATTGCAGCATCATATTGTAGAAAATCTCGATGCGGCGGTGGCGTTTGTATATTCATAAGAGACAATTTACAATATGTAGAAAATGAAGAAATTGCAAATATGTCAATAGATTATGTCCTGGAGGTGTGTGCAGCTGAACTACCTCAAGAAAACATATTATTGGTTACTATTTACTGGAATAGGAGAGAGGAGGACTTATTCATAAACCAATTAGAGCTCATTTTAAACCTTTTAAATAATAAATTTATTAAATACAATATTATCATAGGAGGAGACTTTAATATAAATATATTAGAAAATAATTTTAAAACAAACAAATTTTTAAATCTCATGTCAGAATACAATTTTAAACAACACATAAAAGTCCCAACACGTGTCACTAAAAATGTATCTACCTGCCTTGATTTAGTTTTTACAAATTTTAGTGATAAATATCTACATACTACTGTTCAAGATTTTGGTTTGTCTGATCACATGGGCACAATTGTTTGCACAAAACCAGACAAAATAACAAATAAAACAACATGGAATTTGGAAAAAAGAATGTTTAACCATAAAAATATCGAGAAGTTTAAGTCTAAGCTAAAAATGTTAAACTGGCAAACAATCATAAAAAGTGAAAAAAATGTTAACCAAAACTATAATTTATTTAATGACACTATAAATGAAATTTTAAACGAATGTATACCAAAGAAAAAAATTAAATTAAAACCAGATTATAGGAAGCATTGGCTAACAGTAGGAATTAAAAAGTCATGTAAACACAAGAGAATGCTAAAGATAATTTCATCAAAGTCTGACAGTCCGATACTAAAGGAACATTACAAACAATATGAAAAAATCCTGAGAAAAACAATTAATACAGCAAAAAAGTTAGAATACAAAAATAAAATGTTAAAGTCAAATAATAAAGTTAAAACGATGTGGAGCATTATACACGAACGTACTAATAAAAATAAAGTAAAAGAAAAATACAATATAAAGTTAAAAGTGAATAATAAATTAATAACTGAACCACAAGAAATTGCCGATACATTTAATAACTTCTTCGCATCAATAGGTGAAATTTCTAATCAACAAGTTAGTGGCCGTCCCGTCCTACACCCTACTGAAAATTCATTATTTTTAAGTCAAGTTAGTAAAAAAGAGGTCTATAAAATAATTAAAAATCTAAAAAATAAAAAGAGCCATGGGATAGATGAACTACCTCCATCCTTATTCAGACATTGCGCCATTGAACTATCTGATCCAATTTGTCTTCTTATTAACCAGTCTTTTGCTGAAGGAATCTTTCCCGATCTACTAAAAAAATCTATAATAAAACCAATTCATAAGAAGAACTCTAAAGCAGATACGAGCAACTATCGCCCCATATCATTATTACCTACAGCATCAAAAATATTTGAAAAAGCCATGTTCGATCGTGTATACAACTTTTGCGAGAAATATGGAGTATTTAATGAAAGTCAAAATGGGTTTAGGAGAAATAGATCTACTATTCTGGCAGTCTATAAATATATACAAGAAGCTTATAATTTAGTTAATCATAAAAAATATGCTGTAGGAATCCTATTAGACATGACTAAGGCATATGACACTGTACAATATAATATACTACTAAATAAACTATACGGGATAGGAATACGCGGAATATGTCATAAATGGTTTGCGTCTTATTTAAAAGATAGGGAACAAGTTGTGGAAATAGAATATTTTGATGCTGGAATTAACAAAATACTTAACATTAGGTCAAGTAAAAAGCTTCTAAATGCTT